>CM076578.1:833905226-834342127 GCA_034641835.2 Pinus albicaulis | reverse complement strand
CAGCTCACATGGTAAGAGTTGTATGTTTGTACTTATTGATCATCTAACAATGTATTTTCATTCTCTTTCCATCTATATACATTACATTTCTCCACAAGAGGGCAAGCTTCTATTTGGGCTTCATGGTCTATCTAAGACCAACATCAGTGATGGAGATAGCCATTTCTTGTATGGCTTTAGGGAAGTGTCGTGTTATTCTTTGTATGCTCATTTGATATGCAATGAAATTTACTATTTTCTAGTAGATGAGATAACATGCACAACTAGAAAATTGTTGGGAGACAACTTGCCACATGATGTTCTGAAACAACAGTTAGAAAAACTGCGTTGTAACCATTTGGGAAATTGTTGGTACCTTCTAGCATTACACAAAACCTTTAGTATTTTTCTCGTTTGGATTCCATATTGTGGTGATGTCCTATTCATTGTATATGGGATGGTTTGGGAAAACAAGGTTCATAGAACCAAAGAGTGGATCTTTGAGGATCTAGTTTCCTTCTTTCCTCTTGAAGGCAACATTATTGCAGCCCAAAATCAACAGCCACTCTACACCTATCACAAGAGGAGAGAGAGACAACGTGGGGTAGACAATTTGGTCTATCATGTTCAGCTATGCAGCCCACCTAAATTGTAGGAGCCAAAGGTGGAATATTTTTTCTATGAATCACCATTTTGGAGGGTGATTCATTTTGTTTGGATGATAGCTTGGGGATTGGAGCTTCACATGGGAATGAAGGTTCCCAATATTTTTTAGATTCTATGCCTCAAGAAGGCCTTTAGACAGCATATAGTTGCCTCCATGGATATCCCACTTCTTCATGATGAGAGCCATTTGGATTTGCACCAAAGGCTAACTTGTACACTTGAGAGGAGCAACTAGGGGACATATTGATGAGGGAGAATACTGTTCAGTGGAGAAGCTTATCATATGAGGATGATACAGGAGGAGGAGAGGAAGATCTTCAGTTATATCCTTGCAGTTTCTTGAGGACAAGCAACATTTGGGAGGGGAGGACTGTAATATTCCAAAATTAGCATGCAGCTAATTGGAATATTAATTTTTGCTTTTGTCATTTAGAGATGAATAAATGGGTAGGGAGACCCATAAATCTCTTTAGTAGGAATAAAATCCCTCTTAATGTGAAAAGGGATCATCTTGATAGCTGGATGAAGCACCTCCATGTGTGAACAGGGGCTAAAGCATGTGGACAAGGTCAATGTTGACCAAATCAACAACGTCGGTATGGATGGAGTGGATCATTAATGAGGGACAACACAGTGTTAATGGAAGGAAGTCTCCATGAGAGTAGTGGCTTTAATGAGTGGGACCCAAGGTGAGAAGGCTCACAATGCATATAAGGAAGGGAAGGTATCCATAGAGAGCATGTTGTTGATTATTGATTTTGTGGTATGTATGACTGTTTTCACTCTTCAGCTATTTAGCGGAGTCTGTTGTACTGTTTAGTACAAGGGTGTTCCCGAGCGGGAATCCCACACTCATCCTCGGGGGACTTCGAGTTCCCACTTAGGAGAGGTATTGTTGAGCTGCATAGTCCACATTCCAGCATCAAGCAAAGCTTCAGTATTCTTATACAACGCAGTTTCTGTTAAGAGTTGTGTTGTGTTGAAAGGTAGAAGCAGTGGAGGGTTTGTAGGGCCATTTTATGAGCTTGTTTTCAGTGGAGGAAGCATTCTTTCCATTGGGAGGCCAGCAAGGAAGGTCCTTGGGCTTCATTCCAAATTTTGGCACCAGGCCAAATTGTTACCACCATCTGCAACATAGTTTCACTCTCAAACTACGTTATTTCAAAGAGCATTTGCAGTAGGGGTTTCAGTGTTTGATTTGGAGGGTTAGATCTTCCGTGTTGGGATTAGTATTTCACTTGGAGGATCTATTGGAGGATATCTATACATTTCATATCAGTTTCAACTACCTTCCTTCTAGTCATTCAGTTGCAGCAGCAATTCAGCCCTAGGGCTACATTCCGACTTTTTTGTGTTTTGGGTATTTCCGAAAACCCTTTTTGGGTTGTCTTGGAAATGTGCTTGGGAGCATAGATATCTATCCCTAGCACCTTTTGAGCTATATAACAACATATCCATGTATTGAAATATTCCAACAACATTTATATCCACTAAAACTACGTTGTCTTAGCCTTGGGCATTATCGTGTAGCAGTGTTCTTCATATTTCATGTACTTGTTCTCTTGAGGCTTGTTTTGCCTAACTTGAGTGAATTTTTCCTCAAGATCTTGTACACATTTTCTGCTATAATACCAATATGATGGCTATATGATCTGATTATGTTTCATGTGTTGATTTATCACTGTTATTTCCAACATTTTTTTCTATATTCATGTCTTTTCCATTTTGGAATATTACAAAATCACACATCACACTTTATCACAGCGGGTATAACTTTTATTGGAGTTGATGATGTGTGATGCGATATGCGTTAAAACTCAAAGCATTGAATTTTATTGGATTTCACGGATATGTTCCATTGTTCATTTATTATTTTATCAGGTCTGACTCATCGCATTTCTTTTCCGAATGATATTTCTTATTTACTTATCTTTCTAGGGATAGCAATGTGATTTATAGATATAAAGGTTTTTCACTGTTTTCAACGGGAATTACATATAACTCAAAAAGGTCTTAGCGCTTATCGCAATTCGCAAATTTTACATGTGTTCTAACTTTGTTATCTTATGAGTTTTGTGATTTATGCCAAACACAATGAAATCAAAGCAAAAAATGTTAACACCTTTTATTCCTAAAGTTTTAAACTTAACGTTAAGTGAAATAATGTTTCCTAAACTCTTATTTTTTTTAAAGGGTCCCCATTTATTATTTATAAGCTTACTATATATTCAAATAAATGGGGGGGGGGGGGGGGGTTTATAGCACAACATGTACTTGGACTATGGTGCCTCATTCACATGATAGGGTGTAGAGAGTCTTTCAGTTACATGGAGGATAAATTTATCCAGATGCACATCAAGTTGAGGGAAAACGGAAGGTACAACACGAATGGAATTGGCATAGTCACCTTTCAGAGGGAGTCGAGCTCCCCTCTCAAACTCAAGGATGTCATGTTTGTTCCAAGCCTGAAGAAAAACATGATCTTTGTTGCAATTTTGGAAGACCGTGGTTATGATGTGATCTTCAGCAAAGGAAAATCATTCCTGAGACACATAGCCATGGGACAGGTGAAGCATATCAAGGTTCGTGTGAAGAACCTGTATAAGTTGGCCTCCCTAAAGGATCACTTGAGTACTAGGATGTTTGCAAAGGATGTACCTTGGGGAAGTATGCAAAATACACATTCCATGATCGGGACAACTGTAACGTACACCTCCCCGCACATATACCCAAGTAACTAGCCAACAAGGTAAACATGAGTTGAAGAGCAGTTATGACCATAATCAACCTCCTTGGTGACTTTAAGGAAGTGGAATCGACAAAAACCCATAACACAGACCTCTTGTACCTTCTACATAGCCCCCAGAGGCTATCCCAGTCATCTACCTGACTTGTCCCTGGGTCCCACTAATTTTTAGTGAATAAATCCGTCGGGTTGATGTAGGGGCATTAGACACTAGCCAGCAATGTAGGAGTTTTTTCCACATGTTGTGGCTAGGAGGGTTTGGAAACAGTCGAATTGTTATAGCTAGGTGTCAATACCTTAGCTGATTGTATTATTAGATCAGTTAGAGTCGTAGAAGTCAAATAGCTCAGTTAGTCTAGCTGTCATATTTCAGTTAATTGAATTATTGTAATTAGGCTGTTGATTTTCTAAAACGGTCCTCACAGAGGAACCGAAGAGCCACCCTGTAATATGTATAAATTGTATTCTCCGGATGTAGAAAGGGAGGGAGAACAAGAGGAAAAGATATTTCTGCAAAAAAACTCTGTGTATTGAGAAATTGCTTCCAATTGAATAAAATTCAAGTCCTATTGATTTCCAACCTGCCTGTATTTATAATTGTGAAGAATTGGTTAACTGGGAGGCAATTGTGTAATGGTAGTTCTGTTCTCTGTCCTTGAATTCCCTAAATTTATCCGAATAAACCCTGTTAAATCCGTGCTACCCGCAGGCGGGTCTATGCAGAAGAAGTGTGGTCGTGGACCCTGTTTAAATTGGTAGATTTCCCACTTTATAAAGAAACAGAGGTGTTGCTTCGAACTGGAATCGTAGCCTGGACGCAAGTTGAATGAACAAAGGAATAACGTAACCCCGCATTTACCCTGGTCAATCACTGTAGCAAAACCACGAGTGGTTTTGAAAAGTGGGTTGCCCATATCGCACCACTTTCGGTGAAAAGGCGGTATTTTATGAATTGAAGCGATTCCATAGAACCGTCGACGTGTGGCACCGGACAAAGGTACAAAACCGCCTTTCTGTATTCTCATTGCGCGTTAAAATCTGGCGCTAGGGGCCGAGCGATATCGATGAGAGCCATCGATCTGGCGCAGGATCATCGGACGGTGGTCGAGCAACGAAGATGCATGGGATTTAACCTAAGGTATGGGCGAACATTTGATTGGCTATTGGACGTAGAGGTGGGCCCGGAGCGAGGATTCTATTATAAAGTTTGATTTACAAAGCGTGGAGTATTAATATAAGTTCGAAGACTAATATAAGGTTTTGAAAGGCATACTTTAAGGCTCGGGAATATAAATAAAAGTTTAACCACCGTGGATAGTATTATTTATCAAATTCTGTGAATTTGATAATTAATGAAAAGAAATAGACCACGTGGAGCAAGGGTAAAATAAACAGAGCCACGTCACCGCAGCTCAGCTCTCCGTAAGGCGGACCTTTCAGCGTTGCTGCGTCATTTTTGGTATCAGAGCTGTTGTCTAAAGTTGTTTTGCTGACATGGAAATCCGAGTTGGTAGAGGTGCTGGCAGAAGGAGGCCTGTTGCCAACGCAGAGGTGTTGGGGATGTTACAGAGGGTCGAGGCCAGAATAGATGCCATGGAGCGAAGACAGCCCAGAGATCCTGAAGACATCAGTGAACCTGAGACAGAAGAAGCTGAAGAAAATGTTGAGATTCCTCCTGACATGAGGCTCCTTAGAACTGTCCTAGGGTCTGCAGTTAAGCCCATAATTGAAGTGTCGAGTTATGCAAGGGGACTGAATCCAGAGGAGCTGGTGGACTGGATAAATGAATTGAACAAGTGCTTTGATTATGAAGAAATAAGTGAAGATAAGAAGGTCAAGTTTGCAGTAACAAAGCTGAAGGGACATGCTGCACTTTGGTGGGATGGAGTGCAGGCAGAGAGGAGGAGAGTTGGCAAGCAACCTATTAAAAGCTGGACCAGAATGATGGCCATATTGAAAGGTAAATTCTTGCCTAGTGATTACCAGCTGACATTGTATAAACAAATGCAGAACCTGAGACAGAGGTTGCTGACAGTAAAAGAATACACAGAGGAATTCTACAGAGTAAGCATAAGGGCTGGGAAATTTCAAGATACACTTGAGAAGACTGCCAGGTATGTGAATGGTCTCAAGTTGGATATCCAAGATGAGATTGGTCTCTTGTCTCCTAAGACAGTGGAAGAGGCCTATCAGTTGGCCTTGAAAGCAGAGGAAAAACTCCTAAGGAAACAGTCTGCCAAGAAGAGAGGTACTTTTCGAGGAAAGGGAAGTTAGGGTGGTAGAGGAAAGCATGCTACACCCAGGGATGGAGCTAACAGTAGCTCACCTCAGAATGCATCTACAGAGGATGATGCAAGGGGCAGAAGGGGTTCTTATATAGGAAAAGGAAGAGGAGGCAGAGACAAAGGCAGGGTTAGAGAATTGAGGTGTTATAGATGTCAGCAAGTGGGACACAAGCACTATGAATGTCCAGAGAATGTGGGTGCTGGTCCAAGGAATGTTGTTGTTGCCCAGACTGGAGAAGAGGCGGAAATCAAAGAAGAAATTATTCCAGAGAGGGGAGAATCCTTGGTGGTGAATAAGGTCCTGTTGAAGCAAGCCAAAGAGGACACTGATCCTGCACAAAGGAAGACTTTGTTTAGGAGCATATGCAAAGTCCAAAGGAAATGCTGCTAGCTAGTCATTGATAGTGGCAGCACATACAATCTGGTTTCCACTGAGGTAATAGAAAATTTGAAGTTGAAGACAAGGGAGCATCCAACCCCCTACAGGGTGTCCTGGCTGCACAAAGGGCACCAGCTGGTTGTAAAAGAGCAGTGTGAGATAGAGCTGCAAATGGGCAAATATAAAGATAAGGTCCTGTGTGATGTAATGCCCATGGATGTGTGTTATATACTGCTGGTTAGGCCTTGGAAGTTTGACAGAGCAGCAGTGCATGATGGCAAGAAGAACACTTACAAGTTATTCAAAGATGGGGTACATCATACATTGATACCCATGGAAGAAGGAGAGCCATCCAGCAGAGTGATTGATCCAAAGACCTTGTTGCTGAGTGGGAAGGAATATCTGCAGCAGATAGAAGAAGAAGAGGTAAGTTTTGCTTTAGTTTGCAAACCTAAGGTAGTTCTTACTTCTACAAAGATTTCTGATTTTCCAGTAGAAATCCAAGAGATGTTAGACAATTATTGTGACATTATTGTGGATGATTTACCTGATGAGCTTCCACCTGTGAGAAATATCAGCCATCAGATAGATTTTATCCCTGGTTCAAATCTGCCAAATAAGGCAGCCTATAGAATGACTCCCAAGGAAAATGAGGAAATCAGGAGACAAGTACAGGAATTGGTGGACAAGGGGCTGATTAGAGAAAGTCTGAGTCCATGTGCAGTACCAACAGTATTGAGCCCAAAGAAAGATGGAGGCTGGAGGATGTGTACTGATTCCAGAGCAATTGATAATATCACAATCAGGTACAGATTCCCTTTGCCCAGAGTTGAGGATTTGATGGACTGTTTGAGTGGTGCTAAATATTTCTCAAAGATAGATTTAAAAAGTGGATACCATCAGATTAGAATAAGAGAGGGTGATGAGTGGAAAATTGCCTTTAAAACAAATGAAGGACTGTATGAATGGATGGTAATGCCTTTTGGGTTGTCAAATGCACCTAGCACTTTTATGAGACTTATGAATGAAGTGTTGAAAGAATTCATTGGTAAATTTGTGATAGTATATCTGGATGACATATTAGTTTTCAGCAAAACTAGAGAAGAACATTTAAGGTATCTTAATCATGTTTTGAAGAAGTTGCACCAAGAGAAACTGCTGATAAATTTGAAGAAATGCTCATTCATGAAGGAAGAGTTGGTGTATTTGGGGTTTGTTGTTTCTGCAGAAGGATTGAAGATGGACCCAGAAAAGGTTAAGGCAATTATGGAGTGGCCTTCACCCAGGAATGTCTTTGAGGTAAGAAGTTTCCATGGACTTGCTAGTTTTTACAGAAAGTTTATAAGAAACTTCAGTAAGATCAATGCACCCATAATTGAGACAATAAAGAAGAGCAAACAACCATTTAAGTGGACTGCTGAAGCAGAAAGAAACTTTAAAGTTTTGAAGCAAAAGATAACGGAGAAGCCTGTTTTGATTCTGCCTGATTTTACTAAACCATTTCAAGTAAAATGTGATGCTAGTGGAGAGGCCATTGGAGCTGTGTTGAGTCAGGATGATAGGCCTGTGGCATATTTCAGTGAAAAGCTGAATGACACCAGAAGAAAGTATTCCTCTTATGAGAAGGAATTCTATGCAATTGTTCAGGCACTGAAGAAATGGAGACATTACTTGATGTCCAGGGAATTTGTATTGTATTCTGACAATCATGCTTTGCAGTATATTGTACAACAGCCCAAGTTGAAACATAAGCATGCTAAATGGGTTGAGTATCTCCAAATTTTTAATTTTGTTTTGAAACATATAAGTGGCCAAGCCAATAAAGTAGCTGATGCTTTGAGTAGGAGACATTTGCTTGTTCAAGAGACTAATTTTGAAGTTGCAGGATTCGATTTTCTCAAAGAATTGTATAAAATAGATCCTGATTTTAAAGAAGCATTTGAAGCATGTAGTAACCCCGTTCTAATAGATAGAAGTCAGTGGCTGGATTTTTTTTCTGCAGGAAGACTTGTTATTCAGAAAGAACCAACTATGTATACCAAAATGTTCCATGAGAGAAAATTTGATCAAAGAAAAGCATAGTGGTGGACTTGCTGGACACTTTGGTACTGATAAGACTTATGAGCAGCTGAGTCACTTTTATTTCTGGCCCAAGATGAGAACAGAAGTGGACAAGTTTGTGAATAATTGCAAGATTTGTCAATATGCCAAAGGAAGGAGCCAGAATGCAGGATTGTACACTCCCTTGCCTATTCCAGACAGGCCTTGGGACATGGTGAGCATGGATTTTGTTCTAGGATTGCCCAAGACTCAGAGAGGGAATGATGCAGTCTTTGTTGTGGTGGATAGATTCTCCAAAATGGCACATTTTATTCCATGTTATAAAACGAGTGATGCCACCCATGTTGCTAACTTGTTCTTCAAAGAAGTTGTTAGATTGAATGGGCTGCCCAGGAGTATTGTTTTAGATAGAGACACCAGATTTGTGGGGCACTTTTGGAGGACACTGTGGAAGAAACTTGGTACCAAAATGAGTTTCAGCTCAGCTTATCATCCTCAGACTGATGGAAAAATTGAGGTAGTGAATAGGAGTCTGGGAAATTTGTTGAGATGTCTTGCAGGAGAACACCCCAAACAGTGGGATCATATTTTGTCCCAGGCAGAATATGCATATAATGACTCACCAAATAGGAGCACAGGGCAGAGTCCATTCCATATTGTTTATGGAATGCACCCCAGAGGAATATCAGAGTTAAGAGATCTGGGAAAGGCATAACTGAGGAGTGCAGATGGTGAGGAATTTGCTTCAGAGATCCAGGCCATACATGAACAAGTGAAACAACAACTACAAGGCAGCAGCATCAGATATAAAAACAGAGCAGACTTGAGCAGAAAAGAAGTTCATTTTGAAGTAGGAGATCAGGTTTTGGCACACTTGAGAAAAGAGAGATTCCCAAAGAAGCAGTACAACAAATTGAAGTTCAAAAAGATTGGGCCTTGCAAGATACTTAGGAAGTTTTCTGCAAATGCTTATGAGATTGAATTACCTCCTGATGTTGGAATATCTCCCATTTTTAATGTTGTAGATTTGTACAAGTATGAGGATGATGGTGCAGAAGAAAGGGCAGCAGACAAGGAACAGATTGAGTGGAGGGAGCAGCTACCTCCAGCACAACCATTGCTACCAGAGAAGATACTGGATAAATGACCATTCAGAAGAACAAGAGGACGAGAGTACTTCCAGTACTTGATCAAATGGAAGGATAAGCCAGAGGAAGATGCCACTTGGATGACTGAAGAAATGTTGTAGAAGACAGGCAGATCAGTGGGAGAGCTCATGGATAGGAGCCCATGAAGAAAATTGCCCTCGGGAGTCTGATGCAGGGGCATTAGACACTAGCCAGCAATGTAGGAGTTTTGTCCACATGTTGTGGCTAGGAGGGTTTGGAAACAGTCGAATTGTTACAGCTAGGTGTCAATACCTTAGCTGATTGTATTATTAGATCAGTTAGAGTCGTAGAAGTCAAATAGCTCAGTTAGTCTAGCTGTCATATTTCAGTTAATTGAATTATTGTAATTAGGCTGTTGATTTTCTAAAATGGTCCTCGCAGAGGAACAGAAGAGCCACCCTGTAATATGTATAAATTGTATTCTCCGGATGTAGAAAGGGAGGGAGAACAAGAGGAAAAGAGATTTCTGCAAAAAAACTCTGTGTATTGAGTAATTGCTTCCAGTTGAATAAAATTCAAGTCCTATTGATTTCCAACCTGCCTGTATTTATAATTGTGAAGAATTGGTTAACTGGGAGGCAATTTTGTAATGGTAGTTTCGTTCTCTGTCCTTGAATTCCCTAAATTTATCTGAATAAACCCTGTTAAATCCACGCTACTCGCAGGCGGGTCTGTGCAAAAGAAGTGTGGCCGTGGACCCTATTTAAATTGGTAGATTTCCCGCTTTATAAAGAAACAGAGGTGTTGCTTCGAATTGGAATCATAGCCTGGACGCGAGTTGAATGAACAAAGGAATAACGTAACCCCGCATTTACCCTGGTCAATCACTGTAGCAAAACCGCGAGTGGTTTTGAAAAGTGGGTTGCCCATATTGCACCACTTTCGGTGAAAAGGCGGTATTTTATGAATTGAAGCGATTCCATAGAACCATCGACGCGTGGCACCGGATGGAGGTACAAAACCGCCTTTTCGTATTATCATCGCGCGTTAAAATCTGGCGTTGGAGGCCGAGCGATATCGACGAGAGCCGTCGATTTGGCGCAGGATCATCGGACGGTGGTCGAGCAAGGAAGATGCATGGGATTTAACCTAAGGTACGGGCGAACATTTGATTGGCTATTGGACGTAGAGGTGGGCCCGGAGCGAGGATTCTATTATAAATTTTGATTTACAAAGCGTGGAGTATTAATATAAGTTCAAAGACTAATATAAGGTTTCGAAAGGCATACTTTAAGGCTCAGGAATATAAATAAAAGTTTAACCACCGTGGATAGTATTATTTATCAAATTCTGCGAATTTGATAATTAATGAAAAGAAATAGGCCACGTGGAGCAAGGGCAAAATAAACAGAGCCACGTCACCGCAGCTCAGCTCTCCATAAGGCGGACCTTTCAGCGTTGCTGCGTCATGGGTGCTGCCTTGATATGGGCAAGGGTGCATCTGGGAGGCTTTGGACGCTCCCACAGCATGGACATGCGTGCATCCAGGGAATTTTTCCCTCATACTTGTGTCAACATCTGCGAGATTTGTGCCACTTTTTAAGCCTAGAATCTTGATCACTGCCCAGAAATTCCTATAGCTTCCAGAATCCATCAAACACACAATGATAAGTCTAATGAACCAAAAACTGACTCCAGGACTAGGCCTGACAATCCCCAATTGAGACTTACAATTTTTCAAACACTTGGCATCAATGCAATCTATAAGTCTAGGATACAAGAAAACGCATGATTTACTGAAAATAAATAAATAAATAATAAATAATAATAATAATAAATAAATAAATAAAATAATAAAAAACAAAAAAACAAAACAATATTATGATACATGTCAATAAGGATCATTGCCGTCTTCCTTGAACATTTATGCCATCAATTAGGTTTTTCATCCATTATCTTAACAATTAAAATTAAATACATGAAATAACTGGGACTTGAACTAGTCATATAACCACGCTTATAACCAACATAAAACCATATAAATAACAACTTGATAACATCCATTAAATCCACACATTAACAAATACAAAAGCAAGAGAACTTATCCTTTATTAAACATAGGCAAGAGCCAACCAGGTTTGGTACTTCCACGTACCACCCAACCATAGACATGGTTGAGCCGAATCTCTCTTCATCCAGTCACCCCATGCCATATTCCAAGCATGAATGTGGGATCTCATGGAAAAACCAATCCAAAACAACCAAGGGAATCCAGAGGTTAAACAAACTCCACTCTCACCATATCGTGATCACACCTAAACCAGTGTCGAGATCAAAAAACTAAACTGAGCTTGGAATGCCTCTGGAATCCATCATTATCCTTGAGGAATTTTCCTTATCCTTGTATCTCAGGCTTTACCACAATCCACACCAGATAATTAGACCCTAAACTGAGACACCACCCTTAGGCTTTACTGTGTATCCAGCCAAAACTAGTAAATGGATTCCTAGGCCTTTGGGAATGTCCTAAGAGCACCTCTACCTTGGATTCCGAAAACCATCCAGCAATTCCAAATCTCGAAACTGAGATCAATCCCATCACACCATGGCTATCCATTAAAAGGCAAGAAAAGGTTGAAAACCATTATCAAAACCCATCAAAACCATGCCACCAACAACAAGAGAACCAAATACCAACATCCATAAACTATGCATGTCCAAACTAGCTAGGAAATCACACATGAAATATGCTACCTATAAGTATTCCTACTAAAGTTGCTAGATCCTGCTCTTCCTTGCTTGATCTATGATTTCCTTTCCTTTCCTTATCCTTTCTTTGCTTGTTTTCCTCTTTCTTGGCTCAATGTTGAAATGCTCCAATAAAATTCTAAGTATCCAAGAGTGTGAAAGAGAGAGAACAATGAGAAAGATCCAAAATTGAACTGATAAAAGGTTGAGCCAAAAGCTTTCCAACTGATCCTCATAAGCCTTTTTACTAATGAGGTCTCTGTTTTCTTCCTTTTCCCTTATTTTCCTTCATTTTACTCCTCACATGAAACCTGTGACCTTTCACCTTCCTTTTCTCTTATTTTCCTTTATTTTCACAAATAAATGCCAAGTAATGCCTCTTGCCTTTCCAAAGCCTTTGTCGTTTTCCTTTCACCATAAAAAACTAAAATGAACACCCACTAGGATTTGTTTCCCAATATTCAGCTTGGAATAAGTGTCCCATTAACCGTGGTTATTATTTTTCTTTTATTAACTTTTATTACATGAAATTTTAACCTGGGTCTGTTACAGAAGCCTCCCCTTTGGGGGAACACCATCCTCGATATTCAGTGACACCTACAAACCAACAAAGCACTAAAAATAAAACACATTGCTTATGGAGCTTTATAACACATCTCATTGTAGTATTTACAATGACATCCATATATACAACCATATTGTGTATGGAGCTTTATAAATCCATCTCAATATAGTATTTACAATAATATACACATATGCACATTTGCTCAACCAACAAGTAATTGGATATGATGCTTGTATCAACAACAAGGGAATACAAAAGCTCACACCTCCACACTCAAAGTAGTGTCAGGATTCACTTCCTTCCCAGGAAATCCAAAATCCATTGTTAGATCCAAAGCTGCATCCAATGTCCATCACTACAATCCTGCACCACTTGTCCTCTCAGTGAACAGTTATCGTCTCATTGTTCCAGGGTGACACTCCCAATGTGCATCTGATTCCATCTCGCAATGCTAATGACCAAAACAAATCCATCCCCGACCTTCCCTTCTATAATACACAGTCCCTTGGGAAATCCGGTCACCTCCTTCCGTGCAGTCACTCACCTTCCAGTTTCCCTGGAATCCCTTATCTTGAGTGATCCATCCCTTGGAAAGGTTTCCTTGCATCGTAAGTTCAAACAACCAAGGCATATACCTACCTCAAAAACACTATACTGGTCATAGCATGCTCATGGAAATCAATGGACATGATTGGGAACCAATGTCCCACAATGGCCCTGCTTCTGAAGTGCTTTACCAACATATTGCTACCTATTTCAATTATTTTTTGTTGTTGATGTTAATGCTTGCAATCAGTTTCAACCACCCAACTAGACATTTTCATGCTTCCTTTACCAAGAACATAACTTCCATTATATTAAAAATAAATTTAAATAAATTCACCTCATACCTTATTGGTATCTTGTCAATAAGGTACACTTGCAATTATATTCACTTTCTGTCACAACAATTCAAAATACATGTTTGATCAAATCAACATGTATAAACATATCACATCTAGTTAGCTCAAAACACAACCATCATAAATTAAAATCATGAATTGCATGAAATCACCATAAACCATAATCATAAATGACATGTAACCATCATAAGTTAAAATCACAAATCACATGCATAATAGAACTAAAATAAAATATCAATACTTATCCTTCATTTGTCCTTACTTATGCCTTTGTTCTTTTGTACACGCACTAGATCGGTTGCCACACCTGAAAAGCACCCAATTCCCTTGCTTCTATTCAATCATGTACACATACACACAATGTACATCACAACACATACATCCACACACGGAGTACAACACCACACAATACCTACATCTACACCTAGCATGCAACACAACACATAAAACTACACTCGGTGTACAACAAGACACATACATACACCTACACTAGGCATACAACACAACGAATACCCATGTTACGATATCACAAATACACAATGCACATACATAGTATCGCATGCCCGCAACATAACATGTATGACATGCACACAATACCACATGTATACCAGTACGATATGCACAACATGTACACAGTAACACTTATACACAACACTAGTACCTGCACAATGTGTGCACAACATCACATGTACATAGAACCACCTGCACAATGTGTACACAACACCAAATGTACACTGCACCACCTATAAAATGTGTACACAATACCACATGTACACAACACCACATGCAATACATGTACACGACACCACCTACACATGCAATACAGATCGACGACAAGATGTTTACCAGATATAAATTCACGAGGGTTTCGAGAAGATCTGATGAACGAGGTACGAACCCAACTATCATTGAATGGGCGCATAACTTAACACTATGAAATTATAAACATAACATCTATACCCCTTCCATTTGATCAATATACAAAAGGATGTTAACCTTAGACGCATTGGGTGCAATACATAATATTATTTAAACATATGAGAAGCACACTTTGGAATATGGGAAATAATAATTATAAAATATGTACGATGTATCTTTACCATGTGTTGATGGCACCACTTAATATTGCAAAGCAATAAATTAATAACCTTGTCACCTAATTTAACAATGGTAAAGGTAAGTAAGTAAATAAATAAAAAATGTTTATGGTATTAGATGTTACATTTAAACATTATACTTTTCAAAAATATTTCAACATCGGATTTAAATAAACTATTTGAAGATCTATGTTCCTTGATTTATGTGAATATCAACTTCATATATATTTCATATATATGTTCGTTGATTTATGTGGATATCAACTTCATATATATTTATATAGAGAGAGAAAAATGTTAAAAACAAATATTTTAATGTTGTTTATAATTAAATATTCAATGTAGGTTAAGAATAAAATATTTTAATACTAATGGATATTGAGGCATACTTAAAAATATACTAATAACAAAAAAAACATTTTGCTAGTAACATGTTTTCAATGTATATGTTGTATAAAATATTTTAATGTTATATATATATATATATATATATATATTGAAAAAAAAAATTATGGTTAAAAAGTTTGAAGTGGTCAAAATATTTTACAATTTAGTAATTGTTTAGGTATATGTTTTTTTTTTGTCTAAATACAACAAAGTTTTTTTGGACTTACAATTTTATATTATGTACTTTATATAACATTCAAAAATACAATTTAAATAATGAAAAATTGCAAATTATATTTTGCACTCTAAAAGAAGTTTCCACATGAAGAAATTTGATCTCTCTAGGCTCATGTTAGAACAATGTTTAAGATATATCTATATTGGTTTGATTTAATATCATTGAAACTCCAACAAAAATATGTAAATATGTGTGAGTGAGTGTACCAGAGGAATCAAGTGAGTTAAGCTACTCTAGAGACCGGAGGACACGAAGTCTATTATGATGGCTACCATTATATCTCTAGGGTCTGTGCCAGTCCAAGCCTATGAGAGTCCAAGTCACTCTCGAGGGATTTGAATCTAGGATCTCTTAGTTTACACAATACTTCATATATGGATGATTGCCAATTAAGTTGTTTCCTTGAAACAACAAGAAAATATATATAAATATATATATATATATATATATATAAAGGAATTTAACTAATAGTACATATATTTAGATTTGATTCAAGAAATTAGAGAAAAATGTGGAAATATTATATTGATATTGAATTGAATTTTGAGAAAGTTTTTTAAGTGGCCTAGTTTATTTGAAAATTGTATTAAATATTTTTTGAAAATATTATAAAAAATATTTATTTAAAAAAAAAACCAAATTCGAAAAAATAAATAAATTAAATTGAATGATGAGGAAAAATTAAGAGATTTGATTTCCAATAATTTGAAAGTGAGAGTAAATCCAACTTCTTAATTTTATTTTTAGAATCTATGCTTCTGTGATCCATATAAAATTGTAAAATCTCTTTCGGTAATAATCACATATAATGGAACGTTGTCAAGAAAAATGAATGGACGCGTTTCTAACCAACCAGTGTGGTTCATCATCAGGACTAGGTGAGAGATCAGAGCAAATCAATAAGCTTAAATAGATGTAGAGATGGTTAAACTATCTGTTTAGAAAATGGCTAGTTTGACTTTTTAATAATTTAAAATGTTTTTAATTAGTAATGGCTAGTTCCCTCCTACTATTAAACCATTTAATAAATTTATTCACTTAGTTAATAAATTAATAAACTTATTAGTTATATTTATTTATTTTTTATATATCAATTTTATTTATTAATTAAAGCGAGTGGTTATAAAAAAAAAAAAAAAAAATAATAGATAAATAAATAAAATAAAATAAACTAAAAATAGCAAAATAATAAATAATAAATAAAATAAAAAATAAATAAATAAAATATCAAACTTTCAAAAATAAATAAATAAATAAAATAAAATAAAATAATAAATAAATAAAATATAAAAAATATAAAAAGAGAAAATAAATAAATAAATATAAATATAAATATAAATTAATTAATTAATTATTTAAATTTTTTTTTTAAAAGGGCAAAATTAAAGAAATCAGGGACATAAGGCCGCTGATGTTCCAACCATCATCTCTGTTGAGATTAAGGGGTCTTTTTTCAATTTCTAAGGCCTCTCTTAACTTACAATGATGGAAATGGTCAATCCTAGCAATGACCTTAGCCTCTTCAATGCAAATATGATGGTTAGTCTCTTCTGCATGTTCAGCGAGGGCAGACGAGCGGGATCTTCCATGATTAATGTCAGCAACATGTTCAGAAATTCTTTGATTTATAGATTGACCAGTTTCACCAATGTAAGGCATTATTATTACCCAAAGAGATTTTACAATTCTTAATTTTATGTTTTGTACAACTTGAGTGGGCCTAGTGTATGCCTTGCTAAACTTTAGTAGATATTTTGTGTTTAAACACTTGTTTAGTTTTAATAATAAAGTTTAAAGTTATTATAATATATATTGAAGATTTGCTTAATTTAAATAATAAGGTTTCAAGTTATTATATCTAAATTTATGAAGTTATTTGAGGAAATTATTTTTCATGAATAATTTTTTCTAATTATTCACAATAAATTCAATTTTTTTTTAAAATCAATTCAAATAAATTATATTAATCTCTCTTTTAATTTGTTTTTTTCTTCTCATTAATTATTATTTTAATTTTGTTTATCTTTCATAATTTAATTGGGCCATTTTTATCTAAAATCAATAATTATTAATTAATATTTATATTCCCTTCACACTTTCCAATGATTTTATTTTTTCAATATTTATTTGTGATCTATTTAAAAATGGGTAAAATATTTATGTGAAATGTTGGACACCTCAATAATACTATACTATACAAAAATTGGGTGTCCTAAACACCTTGGCCATAAGGGCGTTGAGGATCTCTGATGAGTCTCACCTTGAAGGGGAAAAGTCTCATCTGTTAAGTGTTTTTCTTAGAAATGGTTATAGTAGATCGCAAGGCCTTCAAGCTTTTCTTAAAGAAGCAAAAGGTCATCTATCTAAAAAGAATAAAGACCCTAGTCAATGGTCCCGCAGTGTACGTCTTCCATTCATTCAAGGAACCACTGATAAAATTGCGAGGGTCCTTAGGAAGCATAGGGTGTCTTCGTTTTTCAAGCCCCTTAACACGATTCGCAGCTCTCTCAAATCGGTTAAAGACCCGATTGACCCTAGGGATGGGAAAGGTGTCTACATCATTCCTTGTTCCTGTGGGATGCCTTACATTGGCGAAACTGGTCGTTCTATAAATCAAAGAATTTTTTAACATGCTGCTGACATTAAGCATGGAAGATCCCGCTCGTCTGCCCTAGCTGAACATGCAGAAAAGACTAACCATCATATTTGCATTGAAGAGGCGAAGGTCATTGCTAGGATTGACCATTTCCATCATCGTAAGTTAAGAGAGGCCTTAGAAATTGAAAAAAAGACCCCTTAATCTCAATAGAGATGATGGTTGGAACATTAGCAGGTGTTGGATACCTGCCTTATATCCTTGATTTTTTTTTTTTTTTTTTTTTGTATTATTATTTTATTATTATTATTTTTTTTTTTGACAGAAACGGTTATGTGATATTAATATTCATCTTGGCCTGAATGCCAGAAATCTGATTACATTGAGGATGTCTAAATCCTGAAGCATCTCACTGCTAATATTAAAAATGCAGCCGAAGCTTACTAATTTCTTCCGTGTCAGACTATCTAAAACTTCTATTTCAGTAACTTTCCCTAACTTGAAAATACAAACAAACTGATTCAATAGAAAGCAGTAGAACATTTAAACTGGCAGATTATGGAATTGGATCCCATGTTTCGTCCTCGCCTCGAATTATTGCTCCAGCAGAGATGAGGACAGCTTTATTTGCTTCAAGGTCTGCTTCTTTGTTGTTTTCTCTCAACACATGATAGTAGCTCAACTTTTTAAACAATTTCCCCAAAGTCCTGATTCTGGATATCAGCCTTGCCAATCTAAGATCCCGGGGGGAAGAGTTTGTCACCATAATTTTGATTATCACTTGGGAATCCCCAAAAACATTAGCCTCCTTGATTTCTATATTCAAGAGCGATTTAAGGCCTTGAAGGAGGGCCAGAGCCTCAGCTTGAATGCTGGTGTTGATCCCCAGACCCCATGCAAAGTTGTGAATCAAAACACCTTCAACATTTTTTACAATACCACCTGCTCCAGCTCTTCCTGGGTTGCCCTTTGAAGCCCCATCAAAGAAGAAAGAGTGCACCTGATGCTTGGAGATCCATTCTTGAAACTCAGCATTGTTCTTCCCCCTTATCTGCCAATCTTCAATGTGGGAAGTGTTGCTGGTGGCATGAAGGAATTGCATATTTAGGGAGGTACCCCAGACTGAATCTAAATGAGTAAGGTTTGAGGCATCTTTTTGATTGTCCAAGCTTTCCTTTAATTGGAATTTTATCTTGGCCGCCACCACCTTGACATCGTGCTTAATATCTCTAAAGATTCTGCTATTTCTCTCAAGCCAGATCTGCCAGCAGCAGATTTTGGGGAGGACAGACCATGCCTTTTTTATCACTTTGTTTCTGGGAGGAGGCCCGGGGTAACTATTCTGCCAATTTGCAAAGAGATTAGGAATAGAGGTGGGAAGGACAAATTTGGGGTTCCAGTAATCCATCAGCTCGCTCCAAACCTGCAGAGTGAATTTACAATTCAAGATCAAGTGTGTGGCACATTCCACATTTTCTCTGCACAAAGAGCACCTGGACGGACCATGGAAACCCCATTTCTGCAGTTTGTCATCTGTAAGAATTTTCTTGTGGCAAAGAAGCCAACAGAACATGTCGATTTTAGGCAGAGAGTGCAGACGCCAGATCGCAGTCCAAGGGGCAGGGTCCGGGGGGACGTGAGGCCTCAAGGTGAGCTTTGCGTAGCCTTGGGCTACAGTGTACCCTGCAGCCATCACACCCCAACCACGCGAATCTCTTCTGCGCAAATGAGTGGGGGCAATACCATTCAGCATGGAGCGAAGACAATTGCAATCCTGGAGGAGCTCCGGAGGCACGTCGAAGAAATTCCATCCTGCCCAATGCGTCCCATCCCACGAGGAGATGTCCCACAGCGTAGTTTTCCCAGCAGCAGTCAACCAACAACGAATCGTGTTCAAAGAGGAACAGTCACCAATTGGATCGCGATCTAGAATTCGATCTGTCCAGATATTTATCTTCTTACCATTTCCTGGAATCCAGTAGGCGTTGGCGCTGATCAGGGGGGCAGCTTTGGAGCAGAGTCTAGCAAAGGGAGAGGAGCCTTGGGGGAGAGGACCATCTAGGCATCTGAGTCTCTTTCCTTTAAAATATTTCTTCCAGAGTGCTAATTGGGCCCAACAAGGCTTGGGCGCAATGATTCTCCAGAGCAGCTTGGCACCCATGGCTATGTTCTGAAGAGAGAGATTCTTGAAGTTTAGCCCCCCCTCCCTCAGCGGTTTGGAGACGGTCTCCTAGTTAACCAGATGGAATTTCCTCTCATTTTGTTTGGCCCCCTTCCAAAAGAAGTTTCGAATAAGCTGTTCCATTTTCTGAAGGATGCCAATTGGAGCCAATAGAACAGAGAACTGAAATAGGGGGAGACTACAAAGTACAGCTTTCATGAGGACAGACTTGCCCGCAATATTGAGCCAGGTGAGCCCCCAAGCCTGGAGCTTATTTTTGAATTTTTCCACTTGGGGGAGCCAATCCTTACTGTAGGCCCTCTTGAGGAATATAGGAAGCCCAAGGTATTTGAAAGAAGTCCAAGCTGAGGAGGCTGCAAAGCCAAGACATCTTGCAATGGAGCTGAGCAAGCTGGGAGGATTATTCCAGCTGTAAATATGGCATTTCCCCTTGTTGAGGTTACTTCCCGACATCATGCAATAATCATCTATAGCTTCTTTAAATCTGTTAGCTGAGTGTAGAGATGCAGCCCCCGGCAGTAAAGTATCATCCGAGAAGAGGGCGTGGTTGATGCTTTTAACTCCTCTGGCAATGCAAAGCCCTGTGATCTCCTGCTCTTGCATTTTCTTGTTTAGATAGAAACTGATAACGGAGGCTTGAAGGACAAACAGAAGAGGAGAAAGAGGGCAGCCCTGTCTTAGTCCTCTTGAGGCTTTGAAGAATTCAGCTGCTCTACCATTAACAAGGGGAGCAATCCAAGGCTCTGAGATACAGGCCCGAATCCAATTTATAAAGTTCTCCCCAAATCCAAATTTTTTCAGAACATTCAAAAGGAAGCAATGCCTGACTCGATCGAAGGCATTAGCTAAGTCCAGTTTGACAACCATACCTCTTTCCTTACGCTGCTGACTTGAGAGAATTGCCTCTTGAACCAAAATGAAATTGTCCACTAGCTGCCTACCGTGAACAAAGCCCCCTTGATTTTCAGGAATGATTGTGGGGAGAAGATATTTCAGCCTGTGTGCTATTACTTTGGTGATCACTTTATAACCAATGTTGCAGAGAGAGATGGGACGAAATCTGTTGAAGGAGTTGGCGCCTTTCTCCTTGGGGATAAGGGCAAGGAACGCAGAATTTGTGCTGCCTCCTAATTTCTGACAGTCTTGGGATTTTTGAACCATTTTGCAGAGATCTTTTTCCACTATGTGCCAACAGGATTGTAGAAATCTGGAGGTGAATCCATCCGGTCCTGGTGCTTTGTCAGGATCCATGGCAAAGAGAGCATTCTTGACCTCAGCCTTGGTGACTTTGGCTTCTAGGAGATGGTTCATCTCAGCAGAGATTGAAGAAGGGACCCAGTCCAGAAAATCAGAATTTTGTATCAGATTCACATCCTCACTGTACAATTTCTGGAAGTGAAGAAAAGCTGCTCGTTTAATGCTTGCAAAGTCTTTATGATTGGAATTGTCATCCTTAATCTCAGATATGGTGTTGAAGCATTTTCTGGCTTGAGTTTGCTTGTGAAAGAAAGAGGAATTTCTGTCTCTCGCTTTGAGCCAAAGGCAACGAGACTTAATCCTCCAAAACTCTTCTTCAGCCAGGCAGGCTTTGTGGAAGTGCTGTTGGAGTTGAATCTCCTTATCGAGGATTTCTCTAGTTACATATGCCTCTTCCGAAAGCAAGTGGTGTGCTTCCAGTTGACTTTGGAGATTTTTCCTTTCAGCTGCTGGGTTAGAAAGAGTTTTAGCCTAGCATTTTAAGGCAGCTTTCGTTCTTTTGAGCTTTTCTTCCCACACGAAGAAGGGTGATCCACTGACTGGCTGAGACCAGCTTTCTTTGACAATCTGCATGAAATTGGATTCCTTGACCCAGAGGGGGCTAAATCTGAAGGGAATGGGGCCGAGGTCGGGGTGAGCCCGGAGATCAAGCTTGATAGGATTATGATCAGATATGCTGCAAGGAAGGATTTGCATACTAGCATCTAAACCAAGCAATAGAAAGGAACTTTGAACAAAAAATCTATCCAGTCTTGCTGCTATGTGACCAGGGCCTACTCTTTTGTTTGACCAAGTGAACTTACCTGAAGAGGGCTTAATGTCCAGCAAATCCCAGTCTTGCAGAAGATCCTCTGCCCATTCCCTTGCCGGATCTCGCACAATGCAGCCTCCTCTCTTTTCATAGGAGTGCAATGTGAGATTGAGGTCGCCTGCAATAATGATGTTGTCAAGATTCCCTAAATCTGCCTGGTTTCTTATAGAGTCCCAACAGGCCTTTTTTTCTCCAGCATTGACCGGAACATAAACATTAAAGAGACAAAAGTATTCTTTAGTGTCAAGATGCTGCATTTTTAGAAGCAGCCAATGAGTGTTTGAAATTTCAGAGATTATCGAGAACTTGCTTTCATTCCAAAGAGTGCCCAACCCTCCAGAGGCTCCTCGGGCTGAGACAGCTATTGCTTTGCTTTTACTCCAGAGTCTTTTACTTGTTTGGAGGAAGTCTGCTTCCTCCATCTTAGTCTCCTGGATAAGGAATATGTCCGGGGCTTCTATTCTTATTAAGCTTCTTGTTGCCTCTTCCTTGATCTTGCTCCCCATACCCCTACAATTCCAGGAGATTATTTTCATTATTTACCTTTGTTCTGCTGGGCTCCCTTGGAGCCTGGGCGCTGGCTTCTCACCATCTTTGTCTTTTTTGCTAGTAGTTTCTCCAGTGTTGGCTGGCTGCCCTGTAGCTTGTCCTTGTACGTTTCCTGCTCTCTTTTCTCCCGATCTGTTTTGCGACCTCTTGTGGATCTCCTAACAGAGGTCTGAGAGTCGCCTATTTCTCCTTCCTCCTCCGATTCTTCTGACTCTAGATCCTCTTCCTCGACGCCAACAGGTGTTCCTTTTGAGCTTTCTGCAACACTTGCGTCTTTGGAAGACACAGAGAGGGTCTCTTTGACCGGGGATGCTGTCTTTTGAACCTCCACCTCCTGGGTGTTTTCTTGGTGCGAGCTTAAGAGTTCAAACTTGTTTTCAGAAGCGGGCTTAGACTGGATCTGCTGAGAAGAGGCCTGATGGGGACCTTTGCCACTAGGGCCTCCCGGCTTTTGAGCTTTATGGGAGGTGTTGGTGCGCTTGACTTGATTCCATCCGTCCTCCTTCCCTTGCACATCCTCATTGTTGGATGGACAACCTCTGGCGAAGTGGCCATAGACATGGCATTTCCAACATTTGAAGGGCAGCTGCTCATAGTCCAGTTTTTGCACGTGTGTCCAGCTTCCGACTTTGATTTTGATGGCCTCTGGTAGCCCAACCTCAAGATCTACTTCCACACAGATCCTAGCACAGTCATACTGGTTCTTGTTGTTTGCTCGATCGATGAACTTCCCAAGGGCATTTCCAATATGCATCAGAGAATCCCAATTCCAGCAGTGAACTGAGAGATTTGGGAGTCTAACCCACACCGGGACTGCTTTGGGCACATCCACAGCAGGGTCGAAGTCAGGAGTCCACTTATTTAGGTATAAACCCTGGGGGCCCATGAAGTAGGGGCCATTCTGGAAGATCAAATCTTTATCCTCTTTGGAAGTGAACTCGAAGAGAAAGTAACCTCTCCCCAAAAAATAAGAAGTGACGCTTTCTTTGATCAGTGGCGCCCAGTTTCTGTTGACCCAGCTCTCAGTGGTTTTGGGAGAAGGCCAAAGCCCTGTGAACTGGCCTATGAGAGCTCGTTCAGACAGAGATAAAGCAACCTGAATCGGAGTCTCTGCTGGGAGAGAGATCTCAGGTATTTCATCCATTTTCTTAACAAATTTCGCATCTTCCACATTCTTCTTCTTAGGAAGCCCTGCCAAAAGACGATCGAAAGCCTCAGCAGCAGAGGGCGGGGGAGGGGGACGAGGCCCCTGGGGAGAGCCCAGCCCCTCCATGGGTGCGGGCCCTAGCAAGGACGCGGCCCGGATCTATGCGCAGTCTTCGAAACCCAGCCTAGTCATTTACCCGACACAGCAGCAGGAACAACAGGCCGCAACAGGAGCAGCAGGCCCTGCGTGGGCAGGCGCAACGCAGGGGCACTCGAAAGCGAAAGAAGTCTTGAAGGACCCCAACCAAGCAGCGGCGGAGGTCAGAGGAGCAGAGGAGCAGAGCCGTGAAACGCCGCAGCCAGAGGTCAGAGGAGCAGGCCAGAGCCGTGACCGAAGCAGAAGGTCCTGCCAGAGCAGGCGCAGCCGCAGAGGCTGCAGCGCGCAGGAAGAGCGGCTAGGGTTTGTAGGGACTGCAACACGCTCTCGCTCCCGTTTCTCCCTTGTTGTATGGGATTTTGAATCTGGTACATAAGTTAAATTATCACATATATTTTCTTAACTCGCTTTAATAAGTCATTCAAAATATAATTTTGTTACAAAAAATGAGAATTTCATAATTCAAAGAAAAATAACATAGGAATGAAAATGATAATAAATTTGTTGCATCACTATTATTATTATTATTATTATTATTATTTGCATTTGTTTATTTATTTATTTTATTTTTATTTTTTCTTTTATTATATATTTTATATTTTTATTTTTATTTTATTTTAGTTTATTTTAATTTTATTTATTTATTTTTCTCTTTTTATTTTTATTTTATTCTATTATTATTTTATTTTTATTTTGCTATATTCATTTTTATATTTATATTTTATTTACATTTACATTTTATTATTTTTATTTTTATTTTATATTTTTATTTATATTTATTTATTTATATTTATATTTTTTTCTTTTTCTTTTCTTATTTTTTAACCTCTCACTTTAATTTAAAAAATTTATAACTAATAAGTTTACTAAATAATTATAACTAATAAGTTTAATAATTTATTAACTAAACGAATAAATTCATTAATTGGTTTAATAGTAAGAGGGAACTAGCCGTTACTTATTAAAAACATTTTAAATTATTAAAAAGTCAAACTAGCCGTTTAGAAAACGGCTAGTTTAAACATCTCTACATCTATTTAAGCTTATTGATTTGATCTGATCTCTCACCTAGTCCTGATGATGAACCACACTGGTACAACGTTCCATTATATGTGAAAGAGATTTTACAATTTTATATGGATCACAGAAGCATAGATTCTAAAAAACTATACATTATTCTCAAAACAAATTTAAAGGCCAAAATAAAATATTAAGATTTTGGCTCCATAAGTATAAAATCTATATTATATGTATTTTTTTATATATTTTTTTATTTATTCCCAATCATATATATATATATAGTAAGTTTAATAGGACTACATTTTTAACATGTTCAATATATCACCGCGATCGAAATAAGAATTGAACCAATATCTTTACATCAAAAATTACATTACATTACCTTAACAAAACACCCAACTATCTATATTAAATCACTTTTAAATTAAAATAAAAAAGTTTTGACTTTCACTTTGGAAGAGTTAATAAGGTTGACTTTGACTTTGGAAGAGTTAATAAGGTTCGTTTGCCTTCCCTTGTGAGCAAAAATGTGACGTTGAAAATAGGAATATATTTCATTTTTTATGCCGATTTTTGTTTGTATTTGAATAACATAAAGTCAATATTTTATTCTTCACATCTCACGGTTGCCCGGGACGGGTTTTATGGTTTTGTTTGTGTGTATGGAGAAAACTTATTAAGAAATTGTTTTTAAATTGTATTCAACGAATCTAAACATGTTTTACGACTTTGCATATGATAAAAATGTATAATAAAATAATAAAGATTTTAACTTCTAAAATTTTTGAATAATAAGATAATTAGGGGTAGTTTAATTTAGAGATGAAATGGTTTTTTGAGATATTTTTTCTGGTTAATTTTTAGGAAAATCTATAGAGATTTTCAAAAATTGATATTTAAATTGTTTAATTTGCATAATTTGAGTTTCTCAAGTTTTTTAGTGTCTTGAATTCATTTATGCATTCAAAAATGTATTTTAAACAACAAAAAAATCTTGAAATTGTATGGTCAGATTTAAAAGAATTCTAGTGGAAAAAACTTTTTTGTTCATAAGTTGGACTATGTTGTATAATTATATTATATAAATATAATAAAATAAAATTTGATTTATTTTAAATAAATATTTAAGGAATTTAAATACATAAGTAATTGGGCGGAGAGGCCCTCTACAACCCAATATAGGTTAAATGTGTAGATGTAATGTAAGTATGTAAACAATTTTAAATGTCGGCTCAGTTAAAAAATAAAAAATAGTTAAAAGTGATATTGGAGATGAGTGTAAACATTTAAATGTTGGCTCAAATAATAATAATAAAAGTTACCAGTAATAAAAAATAAGTTACAAGTAATAAATAAAAAGCTAAAAATAATATAGTATTGAGGATGAGCGTAAACATTTAAATGTTGACTCAATTAATAATAAAAAGTTAAAGTAATAAAAATAATAAAATTCAATTTGTTATAAATTTATTTTGTTATTAATTTTTGAATATGATTTGTTACAATACCATGGGTCAATACCATGGTTTATCAATATCCATGCCCAAAAACCATAACTTATTTTACAACCAAAATATTTTATAACAATACAAGATTCTTAACCATGGATATTCATCCCCACTTTACCATGGATATTATTAACTTGTAAAAAATAGGTTTTGTTACAATACCATGACTTATCAAATACCACATGCTCAAAACACTTAACTTATTTCATAATCAAAATATTTTATATCAGTATGAAAATATTCTTAACCAAGGATATTCACTTCCCCTTTACCATGGATATTATTAACTTGCAAATATGCTTCGTTACAATACCATGACTTATCAATACCACATGCCCAAAAAATATAACAGATTTCACAACCAAAATATTTTATAACAGTATGAAAATATTCTTAACTGTGGATATTCACCCCCACTTTAACATGGATATTATTAACTTGCAAATAAGATTTGTTATAATACCATGGCTTATCAATACCACATGCCCAAAAAAACATAACTTATTTCACAATCAAAATATTTTATAACATTATGACAAGATCCTTAACCATAGATATTGACCCCCGCTTTAGGTTTTCTTACAATACCATGGGCAAAATACAATTACTTATCAATACCACATGACCAAAACTCAACTTATTTCACAATCAAAATATTTTATAACAATATGACAAGATTCTTAACCATGGATATTATTAACTTGTAAATAGGTTTTGTTACAATACCATGGGCCAATGCAATGGTTTATCAATACCACATGCCCAAAAACCATAACTTATTTCACAATAAAAATGTATTATTTAAATTTTTTTCTTGTAAGCTTGGTGGGACTACATCTTCATCATGTCAATATATCACCATCTATCCAAGATCCCGTGGACATATTTCATTTTAATTTAATTTATAACATTTTTTTAATTGAATCTAAAAGAAAAAATTATAATTACTTTTGAGATATATCTAAACCTTCTACCCTCGAGACTACTAAAAACATTCATATAGAAATTAAATTAAGGTCTTAATAAAGTTAGAAATGAGAATATTTTTATATATAAAGATGTGAAAATTTGTATAATATAAATAATATTATTAAAAACTAGTAGATCTAAGCAATGAAAGCAAGCAAAGTGAAAGAGAGTGCATGGTTTTTTTAAGTATTTCATTATTCTATTTTAGTTGACATGATTGATCCAAAATATGGTTCAATATTCAACCAATTAAGGTTTTGTTTTGTTTTGTTTTTTTGTTTTTTTTTTAAGAGGGAGAAGGGGGAGGCATAAAGATGGAGGGGGGAGAGAGATGGAGAGAGAGAAGGGGTGAGGGAGGGAGATAGTGACAAAGTTGAAGGGAAGAGAGAGAGAGAGAGAGAGAGAGATATGGGGGGAGAGAGAGGGAGGTGGGAGAGAAAGGGAGAGAGAGAAAGGAAGAGAGAGAGGACTCAAGAGAGATTTGGAGTTGGAGGGGGGGAGATAAGGAGGGAAGAATAAATACATAGAGGGAGAAAGGTGGAGAGAGAGGGGGAGAGAGAGAGAGAGAAGGGGAAGAGAGAGAGCGTGAGAGATAGATAGATATAGCGAGAGAATGTATATGTTTGGGGGGTGAGATAGAGAGAGGGAATAATAAAGAGACACATAGATACAAATATAGATATTATATAGTATTATATAACCAACCTAAATCCATCTTAACCCGGGATCTATCAAGTGTTGAGAGAGATCAAATCTCTCGAGGTGTAATCATTTCCTCAAGTTTCGCACTCAAAAAAATAAGTTTGCACCTCGAGAGATTGGATCCCACTCGGCGCTTGATAGATCTAGGGTTAAGATGGATCTAGGCTAGTTTAATTATTATTTTTATGCAAGCATATATATTATTTGCAATATATGTTTTCGATAATTTTGTTTGGAAATACAACTAAATAATAATTGGTCGGATCATTATTTTTTATTATTTAAATTGTATTTTGGAATGCATAAATGGATTCAAAATCTTGAAAACCCCTGCATAGTTCACTGCCCAAATTTGCAACTCCAAACTATGCCCAAATTTGCAACTCCAAACTATCCAAACCAGGCAAACCAGGTTTCTAGCAAATTTAACCTATGTAAAAAAACTCCAAAACTTAAAACAATTAGACTATGTCAAATTAAACATTTTAACTTTTATAATTGATACTCGTTTATTAAAAATTAAATGTTCATCTTTTAATAAAATATTTTAATATGTCCACATGGCCTTGGATAAACAGTCATCATAGGGTATGTTGTTTAGGCACTCCAATATAGTAATTATTCGCCCTATTCCAGTGTTATTCTTTAATATGACCATGATGTAGCCTCACCATTGTTGAACTTACTATATATATACCATGAGTATCTGTTGGTGGTTGCTATCCTAAATGATTTTGACGACTTACCTTTTGGAGATAAATCTATCGATGAATATAGATCAATGTGGCCTAGACTTGTGAGATTTCGGATGATTTGAATGACTTAGACACCCTTGAGGAGAGGTTTATATGTCACAACTTAATCTCACCACTAACAACCAACCTTTTTATTACAATTTTTATGTTTAAAGTTCTTTGTTTTATGTTTCACCACATCTCCCACACTCTAACTTTGTTACTATCCCAACAATAGAATGGTGTATTTTTATAGATTTGATAGTCCATATAAGATGTTCGATAAATGTTTGCAGAAGTTTGCATGTATACAAAGGAAGGAGATGATTGCACTAATGTAATGTCCCATAAACATTATGACTTGGCCAAAATAAAATACAAAAGTAAAAAAAAAAAATTAAAAAAAAAATGTTATTATATAAAAAATAAAGATATAAAATTATACGTTATATTTTTTTAAAGCTTGGCAGGACCTTTTTCATTATTTTTCTTCAAAAGACAGATTACATGCAGAAATCAAATCATTAGGTTTTTCTTCAAAAGATAGGTTACATGCATAAATCAAATCGTTAGGTGGCCTCAACTTGCACGACGAGAAACCAGATTTGTTGGCCACCTAACAACATTATATGCCATCCAAAAGTAGACAAATTTAAGATTGTCAGGTAGAGCTATACATGTTTGAATATAATGTATCCTTCTATATGCTAGATATCTAAGATCATAAACTAGAAACTGTAAGTACTGCATATAACAAAATTTAAGTCAAAATTGAGACAACCATGCAACTAATCTTCAGAAGAATCCACTGGGGCCAAATCCTTCACACTAGAGCTAGGAAGTTCGGATTGAGGAATGCAAAGATGCGTCCCTTAATGCGGCTGAGGCGACCATTTTGTTTTTGTAGTTGAAACTGAATCAACTAGAGGTATTTTTTTAATTTCAGCAAGTCCATATTATGTATGAGCATATTCACTTGGAGGGGCATCCAAAGCTTTGGCTACAAGGTTCTTCATTATACAGTAAAGATAGATTGTTTTCTTGTATTGGGAGAATCTTCCTCTGGAGTGTCTCGGGTCGGGTACCGGATCCTGCCAATCACCCAAATCTACATATGATTCTGCAGCTTGATGGTCCAATTCTGCTTCCCAACCGAGATAAGTTGACAGACCTGATTCGAAGTTTCAGTTTGAAAAACGTGAGCTGCATCGTGAATAACGCGAGAGGTAGTTTTACGAACTCGGTACTCAGAGTCTAAGATTGGCACTGACTAGCACCATGTTGCTTCCCTTGATTTATGCTGCATCCACAACCTCCCCTGATCGAAGAGCCAGTGACAGATGAAGGGCGAGCCATGAGATTGAAAATCAAACTATTACCCAAAATACTATTGTAATGGCTAAACTCGAGCCTGGGCATGACAGAAGTCGATGCTCGATTGTTGACCAACTTAAGAGTCCAAGACCCTCTCAACACAGAAATACATGTAGGAGTAACTAGGTGTATAGATAGGCGATCGTGAGTTATAATTCTACTAGGCCACCATATGACAGGTAACGAGTAGAAGGTATGACTTGGGGAGTGTAAGATTACCACCCAAGTCTCCCTTGGATGACGTAAACCAAGATATTCAAACAGAGAAAGGAGGGCCATGTTCAAAAATACCTTGAACATATGAACCAAAAATACCAAAATATTGTCATACTCGCTTCCACAAACAAGCCAACATACAAGACTAGAGAAATTCCAAACCAGAGTTCTTAAATACATTCCCATATGCGAAAGGTGGATGCCGAAATATATAGAAATAACAAACTGAGCAACAGGCAATTTGCCAAAAAAAAACATAATTTCCTTCATCCTTTCACGAATTATCTTCTCATTAACTCCAGATATAATGACCATACTTCGCCATCGAAAAAGCACAAACACAAAGTGAACCGAGGGATTTATAAGGTAAGAGGCTTCCATAAGTACATACCCGCTGGAGAAGACAGGTGAGGGGACATATTCCACTACTTGCAGGTGGAAAACTGCTTTGGTCTCCAAGTCTTTCCAGCTTCTATCGCTCGGCTCTGCAAATATTAGTACCACTTTTGGCTTATGAGGGTTATGAGAACTCAATGGAGCGAAACCTTTCAAAATTACCAGAATGCAAATGACCCTGCCACCTTCTCCCTCACCATAAATTCTATGCATGTGCACTGCCACCTTTGCCAACCAACCGAGTGTGTGAGGAATGAGATACATCCACACCCCACTCGTACTCTCCATCATATCAATCAGTCTCATGGTGCTAAACAACTAGCTCGAACCCCGATCGCGGAAAAAATGATACAGTATTATTATTATTAATTTTATTAATTTTTGTTGGGTAGTTAAGATAGATTTGATTTGGTCAAGTTACCGGTGGTTTAAAGGGGTGAATTAAACCAGCCTAGATCCATCTTAACTCTGGATCAACTGGGTAGATTTTGAGTTAAGATGAATCTAGGCTAATTAACTTCATTTGAGATGAGAATTAGTTTATCAAACCTTAAAAAGGTAAGAGGTTATTGAAGTTTCTTTATAATTTTATTTATGTACAAAAATATTAAGTGAAACTTTTCAATATCATCATAGTTTATCCCAGTTTTGATCATTTAGGATGTTAACAAGGTTGGTGAGTATATATATATATATATATATATATATATATATATATACCTAATTTGGGTATTTGTGACTAGAGGCTAGTGCAATATGGTAGATATGTTGTAATGTAATGTAATGTTCTATACAGATTTAACTTAGTTGAAATAAAATAAAATAAAAATAGAAATCTCAGCATGTTAAGATAACAATTCAACGTCATTATTTTTATTTTTATTAATTTTTGTTGGGTAGTTAAGACAAACTTGACTTGGTCAAGCTACTAGTGGTTTTTGAGCTTCACGTTTATAACTACCCATGGTATTCATGTGGAATATAACCTATTTAAAAGGGGAATTTATTAATTTTTGTTGGGTAGTTAAGGAAAACTTGACTTGGTCAAGATACTAGTGGTTTTTAAGCTTCACGTTTATAACTACCCATGGTATTCATGTGGAATAAAGATTATTTAAAGGGGGGATTAAACTAGCCCAGATCCATCCCAACTCTCGACCTACCGAGGGTCCAGAGTGATAAAATTTCTTTGCATCTCAAGAGATTTGGGCAGAGAGGGATCATATCTCTTTAAAGGGGGAGTTAAACCAGCCTAGATCCATCTCAACTCTCGATCTATCGAAGGTCCAAAGGGATAAAATCTCTTTGCATCTTTGCATCTCAGGAGATTTGGGCAGAGAGGGATCACATCTCTTTGCATCTCAAGAGATTTGATCCCTCTCAGCCTCTTTGCATGGGGATCAAATCTCTTTACATCTCAAGAGATTTGGGCAGAGAGGGATCACATCTCTTTGCATCTCAAAGATATTTGATCCCATCAAATCTCTTTGCATCTTTGCATCTCAAGAATACGTGGATTTTACATCTCAAGAGATTTGATCCCATAAAATCTCTTTGCATCTTTGCATCTCAAGAGATTTGGGCAAAGAGGGATCACATCTCTTTGCATCTCAAATATATTTGATCGGATCAAATCTCTTTACATCTCAAGAGATTTGATCCCTATAAGGGCTTGGTAGATTTGGAATTAAGATGGATCTAGGCTGGTAGTAACACACTTTCAAAGAAAGCGTCTTTCATCTTCAACAATCTTAGCATTACAAAATTCAAGGATTCTTGAGTCTTAATGTGTTTTGGAAATTGTGCAAACCCATTTTTAGCTTGTAGTTCATGAGAGTTCATTGATATTCTTCTTTAGGTTACTGAGAACCAAGAAATAATTTTAATATTTTTACATTGGCGTTAATTAAGTCATTGTAGTATTTTAACCTCCTTTTTTTTATATTATAATTCTTTATGGAGTCACATATTTTCTTAATTTACATGTAATAATACTTTTAATATTATCAACAATGTTGATTTTTTTCTTTATGCAAGTCAAAACCAAGAGATACTTTTGATCTTCTAGATTAGGGTTTACCACCATCTTATAATATGTGAATTTAGTTTTATTTCCTAATTTTTTATAGCTCCACAATTTTCTTCAAATTTAAATATAATAATATTTTTAATATGGCTCTTAGTTTCATCATAATTTTATAATTTATGTTATGATAGGAGATAGCTCATAAATACTTTTAGTTAATGCCCCTAGACATTGTGTCTAACAACTTTTGTTATTGTGATAGCGTCTATCCTCTCAATTTAGTCTATGGTTTTTTTTTGTTCACATGCATCAACAAATACAATTATATTTATGAATGTATAGGAACAAGTAAACCGATTTACTAATATAAACCTATTGTTTAAAGTACATTTTTGAATGTATAAATGGATTCAATACCTTGAAAAACTAGGGACACTCCTACATATTAAACAACTTAAACTCAAGCTTTTAAAAATCTCTACCGAATTTTGTTTAAATTAACTAGAAAAAAACTCGAGAAAAAGCATTTTGTCAATTAGTAAAACTACATTTTTAAAATTTATTGATATATTGGCATCTAGATGCCATTCAGCACAAGCAAGTAGTGATGCTGGTTAGATTTGGAAGCAATTTTGAAACTATCTTATCATCCATATAGTTTATCTCATTCATGTACATGAAGTATAAAACAATAATTATGTTGGCTGAGTGAAAAAATCACTTTTATTAAAATAAAATAAAATGGCTTAGTTTAACTTGTAAACGAAATAAACTTTTTACTGGAATGATAAAACAATTTCAAGAAAAAATGTGATTTTGTTGTTGTTTAAGATGCAATTTTGAATGCATAAATGAATTAAAAATCCCTAGAACACTAGAATTCTATAAACTAAACAACTTAAACTCAAGTTTTTAAAAATTTTGATTAAAATTAACTTACAAATTAAACAACTTAAATCCAAGTTTTTAAAAATCTTGATTAAAATTAACCAGAAAAATACGATGAAAAATATCTTTTAATCTATAAATTAAACTACACCAAATAAAATAACATAAATATATTATTATTATATAATATAGTGACATATAATAAATATAATATACATGTATTAGAATGACTTTTGTATAAAATAGTTATTTACATAGAGATGGTTGCTGAATCTTAATTTAAAAAATATATATTTTAAATAATAATATATATTTATTTAAAATATATATATCTTTTATGTGTATCTAAAACGTTCTAGAGTGTTTTATATGATAATAATAATTATATACCATTTTAAATACACTATATTATATAATTTACTTTTTTAGATTTATAAAAATAAATATTTTGTTTTTTTAATTTTCTTGATCGATATATTTAGTTTGACTTATCATATTTTCAGTGATAATTTAATCTTAAGTTGGAAAAATAGGAGTTAACTTCCTGAAACTTATATATTATTTTATTGAAAAGAAATACTAATTATATGAAAGTATCATAATAGGCCATTCGGGAAAATATAAATATCCACATAAACAGGAACAACAATTCCCATATTATAAATTAATAAAGTTAATTGATTGGAAAGACAAAATGGAAATATTTCCAAAACCTGCATCTACGACTTTTTATCACACACAGGAGAACCCGGTGGCCCGCCTTATAATACGGATCGATCTCATCGGCCGGGATGAGGGAGAGCACACAGTACGAAACCGAAATGGAAAACGGCGCTGGTGGATTGAATGAGCATCCACGTGACCATAGAAGAGGGGATTACATAATAAAAGGCCGCAAATTTCGGTAAATTTTACTTCATTCTTTCTTTATCTGGATGAGGAGTAATTCTCAGACCGGTTCTAATGGGCGAGGAAGAATTCTCAGACGAAGCCAGTTATACAGGGCGTTCTCACCAAGACCATTAATGAGAAAAAAAACCAAAAACAAACACAGTTTCTTAATAGCTGGCAGTTTTTTTCGTTAATTGGGACAAATTAATAACATCACATCCTTATTCTTACTATTATTAATTGAGGATTACCGTGTTCGAGAAGCCAATTTCCAACAGAAAATTTTAATATATGTAATTATTTAAGACTAGAAGGTAGTAAATGCTTAACCTGCTTATTTTATAAATGATTTCTATGAATATTTGGTCAAGATGCTAATCTTATAAATCTTTATATTTTGAAGTTTTGTAGGGTTTCACGGTAATTTTTTTCAATTTATGAAAGGTTTGGTAAATGTGGTCCATAAGTTTTGATTCCAAATTACGTGTGTCAATTAAATTTCGTTAAAGATAATTTTTTCCTAATGGAGGAGATGAAGTTTATTCATATAAAGTGAATTTTGAAACCCTAAGCCGCATGCAAAATCTGGCACATCGAGACGCGCCCACTACTAGTAACTATTACTATCATTATTATTATTATTACTATTTAAATTGAAGTACGGTGGTTTGCATTTAAGTCCGGCTAATACGGGGTACAGGTTGTCTGAAGAAGCTAAATCACATTTAATCTTCTCCATTACCACCTAAAGTTTTGTTTTTGGGAGTGGGAACTGAAACAGGCAAGTCGGTAGCCAATGGGTTCCATTCCAATTCCGTTATAAACCCTCCTCTCTTGCCTCGTTTTTTAAATTTATTATTATTAAATACGAACCTTGTTTAAGGTATGAGAGAGAAAAGCACCAAGTCAGAGGGTGGGGGGAGGAGAAAGACAGAGAGACATGGAAAAAAAAGCCGGGAATGATTACTACTTACTAATTATTTATACTTGTAGTTTTCGGTTGCTTGGCCAGACTGGATTTTGAATTGAAATTGGGTTTGCGAAAATTTTATTCCTCTTTTCTTCTGCTGCTGCATACATGGTTATAGCAGTGCCAGTGCCTTTTTCGAAAGCATCCGTTTTTCGTCATCTACTTGTATTCATTCCTTGTGATTAGTAAGTACACGATTTCTTTTTCAATTTTCGCTGCGAATTTTAACATTTTACTGATTAGATTAGAGATTAAAAGTTCTGTTCTCTCCCCTTCTCTATTTCTGTCTGAGGTGAGAATGCAATTGTATACCATTGTTAATTCGAGTAATTTTATAGGGAAATGGAGTTTGCTGTGAAATCTATAATTATTGTGTTGTTTTTGACCCATTATAGCTAGGGTTGCTGTCATTTTGAGTTAATTTTTGGTATGAATGCTGTTTAATTTTGGTTGGTGCAATAGAATTGAAAATGTTTGGGACGTGCCCCGTCATGTCCACATGTAACTTCAGCAGACCGTAGAAGGCAGAACAGTTCAGGATTGGCCTCAATTTGACTGAAATAAACACTCGAATCCGAGCTATTGTTAAGGGTGGAGGAGCCCATGATTGGCCTACAATTTAATTGAAACGAATACTAGTATCTACTATCTAGGCATTTTTAGGATGCAAAACAGTCAAGAGCTGCCCTCCATTGTGATATTAATTCTTGTTTTTATTGGTAAGGATAAGCAAGGAAAGCAATGTAGACAGGTGCGTGAACGCATATCTGTGTACCTTGGTTTCCTTATTCTTAGGGATAGAATATGGGTTTTACTCAGATTTTAGTGTTTGTTGTAATCAGAACTGGAGGCCTATATAGCCATGATATGCTTCTTACTGCCTTCTGGAATTGCCATCTTCAGTTGTTTGAAGATTTATTGACGTCTTATTGTCTGGGATAGCTAAACAGACATACATCTGTATACGTAGTTTTTAACACAAGTCTACCGAAACTAAAAGAAGTTACAAAACAGTAGAAGACATTACACAATCAGTGACAGAGTCCAATCAGTCGGAGGCATAAAAATCAGAGACCATCACTGGGTTTGAAGCTGTATAGCTGGCGGTGAGAAGATGGTTGTCAGGGACTGTCAGGGAGGCCGGATTTAGAGTCATCCTCACCTTTTTTCATGAAAATTGGGTTTCTCCTTTGATAATATCCTCAATAATCATATTCAGGTCTGGCAAGGTCTTGAAGTTGAAGCTAGCTATATTGCAAATGACTCGAAATATTTTTCTGTCAGCTCTCTCATGTTTGTCTTCCTTGCCTACCCTTGAGAAAAGGCTGTTCAAACTTTCTGCCAGTCTTTTATCCAAATTATCAAAACATTGCATGTACATATCATGTGTAACTTATAGCTGTCGTTGAGTTCAGAATTCCTGCATATGGACACTATGATGCTGTCCCCCAACATTACCTGGTTGAGGATCTCTACCCGAACCTTGAGTCAGACCTGAATAATCCATAAACTGTTGCAACTATTCTCGAGTATCAAAGTGATTGGATGTGGATCTTTGACCGACAGAACTGGCTAGCGTTCACAAGACAATTTCCTGGGTCTTCCTCTCCCTCAGCTAGATTTTAGTTGACAATGCTGCAGTAAGCCACGGCTAGATTTTAGTTGACAATGCTGCAGTAAACCACGGCTTTAGGATACTACTGGGGAGAAGTTTCAGAACGCTTTCATTTGAAGTGCTGCCTTTCTTTTTGTACCCCAGCTTGGCTGTCAATCCTCATAATCACCCCCTATTTGATCGTTCCTTAGGAGACAACACATAAACTGGAGATGAGGAGTCATCACTTTGATTCTCTCTAAATTATTCTGGGGAACTGGATTATATTTATGATGGAATGATCGATATTGCTTTTCAATGTGATAAACTTGATACTAGGATATAACTGGAGAGTCGCAAGCTTGAAAATGGTTTCCTTTGAAGTGCAACCATTTTTTTCATGTCCCAGGTTGACAGATGATCACCGTAATCATCCCCTATATGATCATTCTTTAGGAGACTCCTCACAAACTAGAGATGAGGAGTGATCAGTTTTGATCCTACCTCATCTATTCTGGTGTACTGGATTACCTCTATGGTGGAATGATTGATATTGCTTTTAAATATGGTCAACTTAGTACTAGGATACAACTGCAGAATTTCAAGTTTGAGGATTGTTTTCTTTGAATTGTCACCTTTCTTCTCACGTCCCAAGTAGGTGGTAAATCACCATAATCATCCCTTATCTGATCATTCAGTGTGGAACTCCACCTAAAGTAGAGAAGACCAGTGATCAGTTTTGGTCTTGCCTCATTTATTAGGGAATATTGTTATTGCTTTTCTATATGGTGTACTTGATTATTAGGGAATATTGTTATTGCTTTTCTATACAGGCAGTAAATCACCATAATCACCCCTTATCTGATCATTCAGTGTGGGAATCCACCTGAACTAGAGAAGAAGAGTGGTCTTGCCTCATTTATTAGGGAATATTGTTATTGCTTTTCTATATGGTGTACTTGATACACCTTTCCTTTAAGATCTTGATGAACTTTGGTACTCCATTCAATACCATCTTGAAGTATTTGATGAAGATTTGGGAAGATTTGATGGAGGCATTTCTTCCGATTCTCTTGTTCCTTGATGACTGGTTCCACACTTGAGCACTTGCTTATCTGTTTTTGTGGATACACATCACAGCTCTATTTCCCATCTGCTTCCTTTATCTACTATAATTGAATAACCAATTGCTATGATGGTTTCGTGTTCTTTTTGTTTAGGTATTTTTAGTCTCCCTTGATTTCACTTGTTTTTAGCATCTTAAGGAAGAAAGCAATGGTCATCTGCTCATATCTTCTAAAGATTCCAACAAATAGAAAGTAAAGTTTGAACTTTTCGCTGTTTGCATACTGCCCAGATGTTTTCTCAAATTTAGTATGTAGATATAATTTTTGCAAACCTCTTTGCCATTGTTTGACCTGCAAGGACTGTGTTATACACAAACTGAACATTTGAAGTTATTCATAGACATTAAATCAAATTTGAACCACTGGATCTGGGCATAGCGCTTTCTAGTGCTTCAGCTATATTTATTATTAACAAAGATGGCAACATGTGTATCCCTGGACCCTATCTCAGACTTCCAGAGGCATTAATGAAATTTGGTGCACCCACATTTATAAGGACAAGAAGGGTGTTGTAGAAAAGCATTGGACAGCCTATTAAGTCCAATTATAACTAAAGCCAAATCATTCAAATAAAGAAAGACATCTTTCAAAAAATTCCTATTTGACTTTGTAATTGTCTTTTGCTAACTTCAATTTCATTAACATAAGGATGTTTGAAATATGTCTTCCTCTTATAAGCCACCTTGTTCCTTAGATATCACAGGGCTTTAAATCTTGTAGCAATAACATTGGTCTTTTATATGCAGTGTTGCATGGAGAAGAGGGCTTTTAATCTTGTAGCAATAACATTGGTCTTTTATATGCAGTGTTGCATGGAGAAGTTGACTTGAATCAAGCAAACTTAATAGCCTCTTATATTTTTGGAACACTACTTAATGCAATTCTTCTTTTGAAAATGGGGCCATAAGATTTTGATTCGTTTTTAAATTCTCATGTGAATAGTTTTTTGGTTGGGCACAAAAGTGGTTCTTAACCTTATTTAGATAAGGCATTCAGAATTTGACAAAGGGTTTTGAAGAAATATTTTGCAACTTCTATTTTAAATGTCAATGTTGAGACGCTTGAACCATGACTCCATCCACATGTCACTTTTTACAATTTTGAACCACAACCTCATCTGCTATGTATATTTTTATTTGGATATTTATATGTGATATGTATTTAGAGGCACGATATTCAAAATTGTTACACCTCTCACATATCAATATAATGTTTTAACCATGATCCCATCCACATTTCACTTTTTGCAATTTTGAACCACAACCCCATCCATCGTGTATATTTTTATCTACATCAATATAATTATCTATATCTAGGTATTTGTAACTTGGATCTTAATTTCTCAATGCATTTTAGTATTCGCAATGGAGTGATGCCAACAATTTTAAATTATATGATTCACGACAGTTGGGAGAGCAGGTGCATAGCCATATTTACATTTGTAGGACATGATCATGGACTTTCAAGTTGGAACCTCTACTTCTCGAGGATATGCTTCTTAACACAGGAAAATGCACGAGTAGGAAGAGAAAAATAACTATGTACTTGGTTGGCAAAAAACCACTGTCTTCTTAAGTAAGATTGATTTTACTGACTAACATTAAGCAACAATTTCAGACTTACAATTGAAATTAGGGATGCTTTCCTTCTAAGAAGGGTTTTCAAGACATCAATTTTTGACTTGGCGTTAGTATTGTATAATAGTTGGTCTATTACTTTAAATGTAACTTACCATTGGTGAGATGACTCTTGTATGGGTAGGTCTTGTTCTCTCTTCAAGGCACTTTAAGGCAAAAGTGGGCTTTGTTGGATCCTTTGTGGGGATTTGATATGGAGAGTGTGCCCTGGGTCATTGCAATTGCTATGAAATTTTAAGTGGATTGTGTGGGATTAGAAAGAGAGCTAAAAAATAAACTTCTTGGGCACTTTCTCAGCTATACCTTTGATATCTCATATAAGTTGAAAAATCCAACTAGAAGAGCTAAAGCCTCTTTGTATAGAATGTTGTCTTTTTGATTGAGATCACAGTAAATGTGCGTGAAGGAGAGGCACTTGAAAGACTGCATACATCTTGGAGGGTCCTTAATGAAGGACAACACATTCTCCAGAGATTTTTCTATTTTACCAATCAATCACTAATTTCGAATTCTTGAGAACTTGAAACTTCTTAATCACCTTCTTTACAACTACAAAGAATAAAGTTTGTAAAGAAATGAACTCACCTCAATTGTTTGTCCCTTGACCTAGGGCATATATAATATGCAAATAATGATCTAGTTTTCTGAAAAGAACTACACCCACACTGCAAACAGGAGGATGCCCTTGACTGCCATCAAAGTATCCCCATGGAGGGTCCTAGTCCAACATTGGTATTAATGAAGTAGGACGATTTTTGATCTTCTACTCAACGTGGAATTATTTGGTCATTTTAATAATGACTTGCAATCAATTCTAAAGGAGTACACACGTCCCTGAAAACATTGGAATTGCATGCCCACTAAATACAATAAACAAGAACACATGGAAAGGCATCAGGCTGAATGACTGACTTATTTGCAAGCCACTCCATACCGTCTTCCACCTTGGCCTGCGACCAACTATCTTTTTGTTTGAGCTCTAGAGTCGTGAGCTTTAGGACGTGGACTATGACAAGATGTTTCTGCTTGGAGCTTACATATAGAACATTTTCTAGGCATGATCTAGCCCTTTTTCAACCCAACCTCACAAGTTAGCAATTTGTTAGTCATAGCAAGCCACAGAGATAACATGCATTTCAACCGAGCATGAAGTCTCCAAAATATGCTCCACCACCATCTTTTCCCCACAAAATTGAGATTCCATAAAGATTGTATAACCCAATTTGGTAGTGAATTCCCTTGAACCAGGATTTTGAGACCTACATAATTGATGTTCCTCACCCTCTCTAAGCTTGATAAAATTCAAAACCAAAATGCAAGTAAAAGAATTCCATTCATATGCATTTGAACCACTGAGCCCAAGATTTGCCTCTGATTAACACCACAATCTCCCATTGACTTGAGAAGATTGGACTAGATAAGATAAGAGGAATTGAGAGATGAAAATTCTTTGGTGCTCTAATCCAAGGGTCCTTCCCAATATTAATGTTCTTACCATCATCAATTCTCCAGACTGCCCACCTTCCAACAAATGGGAATGCTAAAACTAGAGCCATCCAAACCAGTGTTATACGATACCCCCCCCCCAAGGATCCAATATTAATGTTCTTACCATCATCAACTTTCCAGATTGTCCACCTTCCAACTAATGGGAACACTAAAACTAGAGCCATCCAAACTAGTGTTACACGATTCTCCCCCCAAGGATCCAAGGCCAGAATCGTGTCTCGTGCGGATCCTTGGGCGATCCTCTGGCAGAACCACAGATCTGAAAATTGAATCCATGGTTTTGCTAATTTGGGGCGATTCCTGGAAATTCGGAATTGTGTGGGTCCGATTCGTGCTTCTGGATTTCCGATCTCCTTTATCTTTCATTTTCATGCTTTTACTTAAATTTTTAATATTACCATGAAATGACTAGATGTTTAATAGTGGTTCCGGCTTCATCAGACTTCATATGGAGAAAATATAATTTCATATCCCATTTAAAATTCAATAGACTTAACTGTTTTCAGGATTTCAGGATCAATGGGATTGTAGCATTTCATTAGATTATATATGTATGAAGTTATGTGATTGACATTTAATCAAGAGCACCAAGCCCTATATGTACCCTAGTGTTGGTGGTGTTGATTGTTGAACTCCTTTGTCATGGTCTTAGCAAAAATGTACACTTTAATCATTGATCAGGCATGTTAAGCTTTCTCTACCATATTATAAGGCCTGGATTAGGCCATTTGATCAAAATTGGGCAATGTTGACTAATATCCTTAGAGAATCAAAGTAGAGGCAAAGGCTAAACAAGAGGTGAGGGATCTAGATTCTAGATGGTTGATGCTCAAATAATTAATCATTGATGTACAATGGATGTCTTAACTTTCTTGATTTATGTACAAATATGCATGCTTTCATATCTTCTACAACTAATTTGGTATGTTGGATGTTTTTTCTGAATATAAATGCAAAAAAAAAAAAAAAAATGTATATATCATAGACACTTCCGAGACGCTTCCCTTCCTAGAATTTTGGAAAATGACGCTTCGGACGCTTTGCTTCCAAAAAACGTCCTCGCTTCGTGCAACATTGATCCAAACTATAGAGCCTTTAGGTGATTTTCTTACTTGCCCCAACCACTCTTCGAGTGACAAATCTTCGAGGAACATTGACGAGTGTGGACCATCCTTCACAGACTTCTAGTAGCTAGTGTTTGGCCGAAGAGGAAGAAATTTTTAATGCCCGAACCCCTTGGATTTTTTCGGGTGGCAATCTGACTCCATTTAACTAAAGGTATGTCTCCTGAAAGGCGAGAGCATGACCATAAAAATTTAAAACCTGAAAGCTGACCCTTTAATTTTGGTGAGAATGTCCTTAGGCACAGTAGCTATGGAAGTCCAGTAGATTGGAATTCTCTCTAACAAAGACTTGAGCAAGACTAGCCGACCCCCTTTGGAAAGCAATTTGTTGATCCAAGGAGAAAAATGAGTTTCCATTGTTTTAAACAGCCAAAGCCAATCTGCAAATCTATAACTATTTGACTCGAGACAAAATTTGAGATACTTAAATTCGTTATCTAGATTCTTGTGGGGAAAGGGGAGCGAAGGAACAACCTACTGGAGAAGATTTGAAAGACTGTTGGCAAGGAAATAAGATTTGTTATAGTTGATATCTGTTCTTGCAGCTTTACAAAGCAAGTCCAAAGCATCTTTCAGTGATGCAAGGTTGTCCCTCATGGATCCTTGAGCAAAGTAAAGCACATCGTTTACAAAGACTAGATGAGTCAGATTTCTTGAGAGGAAACCTTGACACCCTCTAAGCCTCCCCTCTGATTATGCTTCACCAATTTTGTGTGTGTGTGTGTGTATAAAATAAGAAATTAGTGAAATGACACATAAAAATGAAATAAAGAGATATAGATTCAAATTTTGTCAGATTTAGAAATTAGAACATTTACATGATACAAATTCGATCATACAACTAGTCACTACTTAGTACTTGTATACATAAATTATATATTTAAAAAATGAAATATAGACATAAAGATTAAAATTTTTATCTATAATTTAGAAACTAGAACACACGCACACATATGTGCATACATTATTATTTTGTACCTTTTTTTTTTCGAAGGAGAAAAAGCTATATACACACACTCACACACACACACATTATTTTTTAAATTCCTTTCCAAGTAGAAAAATATGTAATTTAATTCATGTTATAAAATTACATCAGCATATGCCTCAGGCATTCGAAATTGGCTTCTTCCTGTTGCCCCTGTATACTGTCCCAAAGTGTGCAGACAGTGGAAAGGTAAAATATGCCAAAAAGTGATATATGCATATAGCTGTCTTTACAAAAACTTATGAAACCACCTCCGAAATGTCTTTAGATGTTCATATATAAAAGCAAAAAGGATCTTGTAAAAGCTGACAATATAGACTGATCCGATCCCTATCATATGTGCTGAGGAGGCTCTACCTGAGCCCAATGTTCATGAAGATATTCTTCATAGGATGCTTCCTTTTCTGCTGTAATTTTCAAACAGTCAGCTAATTGGTTCCTGTTCTTGTAAATATGAAGAACATATATATATTTTTTATTTTTATTACAAGGAAAAAAATATTTATATATATATGCGTGTGCATGTTCATATTTACAAGCACACACACACATATTTCACATGAATACAAAAGATTTCTTTCCTTCTAATAAAATAATATATATGTGCGTGTGTGTGCGCTTCATATTTACAAGCACAGGACACATATACATATATTATTATTAGAAGGAAAAAGTATTTTGTATTCATGTGAAATGAAGATACATAACTGCAGTCCACAATGGACTGATCCATACAATCAACCCCTTGACGAGACCATCTTATCTTTGAGATCTTTTCTTGACTGAAGCAAAACTATTGCTATACATTGGGACTCGGAATATTCATTACTAATTATCAATACTACTGCTGTGATTAAAACAAATGCTATTGAAAAAGACTGATGCCCCAGTACCAGAAAAAGCAGAGAAAGAGAACTAAAAAAAGAAACTCCATGGACTCGTTCTTAGCTCCCTCACCATAAAAACTGAGAGCTGATCTTTCTAATCTTGGTGGGAAGTCCAGTAGATTGCAATGCTCTCTAGCAGAGACTTGAACAAGACTAGCTGACCCCCTCTAGAAATCAATTTGTTGACCCAAAGAGAAATACAAGTTTCCATCATTTTAAACAGCCAAAGCCAGTCCGCAAATCTATAACCATTTGACTTGAGACAAAAGCCGAGATACTTAAAGCCATCATCTAGATTTTTGTAGGGAAAGGGGAATAGAGGAACAACCTGCTGGAGAAGATTGCTTGAGAGACTACTGGGAAGGAAACAAGATTTGTTATAGTTGATTTCTATTCTTGTCGCTGTACAAAAGAAGTCCAACGCATCTTTCAATGATGTAAGATCCCTCATGGATCCTTGAGCAAAACAAAGGACATCGTCTACAAAGAGTAGATCAGCCAAATTTTCTTGAGGGGAGTCTCCGCTCTGCTTTTCCTTCCAATATTTTTTGTTGTTGTGGTTGTGTGTGTGTGTGTGTGTGTGTATATATATTAGTGAAATCACACATAAAAAAAATGAAATATGGACATAATTTGGTTAGAATTTGGAAACTAGAACATTTACATGATACAAATTCAATGATACAACTAGATACTTCTTTGTACTTACTAGTATTACATCAAGATGACCAAATGACAAAAGCACAAGAAATTAGAACCATAAATTGCAGTTTTCATATCAAGTCATCGAAATCAAAATTTATTACTTAGATACTGAGTCACTGCTACTATAGGTGGGAATACCAATGGAAAATGCAAAAAAGGGTAGATACTAGAACTGCAGATGGAAGAATCTCATAGCTTGTAATTGTTAGAAGTCCTCCTCCATGTCAGAATCATCAAAATAAGCATCATTTGCAGATGGAACACGGACAGAGGCTGACGAGATTGAAAGGGGGGACAACTTCAATAGGGGCATTCCTCCCTTTCCTTTGACGGTTGGACCTTTTCTAGATGCCCTTATTGAATTGAGCCATGGTTTCTTTGAAATGAGAAAGAAAATGGACTGTTGTAGGAAGAAACTTAAACTCTAGTTTACAAGTCACAAATCCATGTGCCCAGTGTAGAAATTTGCTGAATAAAGAAGATTTATCCACCGAGATTATCCTGATCACATATCAATTCGAATTCATATGCAACACATAATCTCTTCCACTCAGATCATCACTCATGCGGAAATAAAACAAGCGGTATGCGATCAAAAGATCATAAAATATCAAGCATACGATTACACAAAAGATGTATGGGGAAAGCTTTTCATAGTCGAAACCCCTGCATTTATTGTGTATATTATAATGGAGAAACATGTAATAGTACACAGCAGGCGAATACTCTCACAAGTACCAAGACGACCACAGTTACACACAAACTAGCTTGGTTTTGAACAAGTCACATGTTCAAAACACATCCACTAATTGTCTGCCTCTATTTTGCAATCAAGGCTGGTCTAATGAGAGATCCAAGGTTCGAATCTCCTTGGATTGAAAGCGCAATCATCATGGGAAATTCCTCCAAGTGTGGTGCAAATCTCATGCACAACTGATGTCACAACTGATAGCTATCTCCCCCTATCTACCTCTTTCACCGGTCTCCACCGAATCGTCCATGCACTCGAGTGGAACCCGATGTGTTCTTGGAGTTGAATAACGAGCATATCAGGTGAATTAAATAATATTTAATTCACTTCCACTCATTACTATTGATTAGCTAGTTAAACTAATCTCAACTAGTTCAACTAAGTTAAACCGAACACAACCTGACCACTCGTCTCATCAACCCACCAAATCAAGCATCGAAGTCCCAATCGAAGTCAAATTCATGCATGAGCCACCAAACCCTTAGGACAGCGTAATTTCGTCGCATGCATGAGCCACTTCTGTAGCTCGAACTGAAGTGCTCCAAGAGAGTAAATTGAAGTTTAGAGTCCAAATATTATTAAGGGTAAATAATATTTGACTTTTCTATTTTTAGGATAGGCAGTCTAAAAATAGACTTCGACCTATATGTTAAAAATAGAGGTCCATCTATTTTTACCAACATGACCAATACTCCAAGAATAACATACTGCAACCCCTGGACCATGCTCCATATGTCTAAAAATAGAAATAGTCTAAAAATAGACTTTGCGCCAAAATTTGCCTGCGGGCCCACTTAGTGAAGGCGACTTCATTTCACTAAGCTCCATCATCTTGCTGCATTTTCAACACCCAGCACATGAAATCCCTTCAAAGATGCAATATAATCCTCAGCTGCACACCAAGACGCCTTATATCTCTAGCCTGCTGAACATAACAAGAAAAAAAGAGGACATGTTGTCTTTAGTGAGAGGACACATATCCTAAAATTGGGACATGCCTAGGGTATGTGTTGGACACAAGTTTGTCGTGTGTCCAACATTGTCCCATTGAATTTGTGTCCGATATGTGGCATATGGGACATGTAGCCCCCTAGGGGCGTGTCTTATGACTAGCATTCAAGGACAACCGAGTACTAGAGTTAACTCAGTATGTAACATTTTCAAATTGAGTAGCTCTAAAATTGGAAATGAGAGCAATGATGATGCAATTTATTACCGAGAATTTTTTTATAAAGAAACACCAGCAGTTTGAGTTTTTGGTTGGATTATTAATAATTTTCTTGAGATCTGGAAAAAGGCAATATTTCAAATGATGTACTGGGTAAATAGTTGCTCCAATTATGGATTTACATCAGTCTTTATTTTTTTGGTAAGTCGGCCTTCTATTCTATTACCACCAGATCATATCACTACATAGAGCATAAAGGCTACAGTATCTGCTTGCCAAAAGGAAACATGATCTACTGTAGGAGGGATTCTTTGTGTGTCTCTGAGAAGGTATATTGCAAAAAACCAAAAAATCCTCCAGGAGCCTGCCCATAGGGAAACTAGGCAGGGTGGAGTCTAGCAGTACAGTTGACCAGCAAAACGTGTTAAACAGGAGGGTGAGTTTGCCATGTAAGAAACCAAATTTGCTGTTTTCTGGAGTTCTATAGTGCCATGAAAAGAAAAACGAATCTAAACATACGAGAGTCATTATTTATGTCAATGATCTTTATATGTTTTATTATTTTATTTCCACTATATCAAGAAAATTCTCCAAGCATTCTTTAATTAACAGTTTGTAGTTCTATTTTCAAATCCCTTTAACCAAAAGAAAACATGAAATCAGCTAAAATTGGTGTATGAGACCCCCTTGTTTGTGGGACAAGGTGCCTGCCTCTGCTCTGTGATTTGACTGCCAAAGTCTATGGAAGTGTACACACTCTAGCCCTACTATGGGTTTGAACGTGTGACCTCTTAGGAGTAAACGCATGTACTTAACCATTTTATAGTACCTTTTAGAAATAGTCTTTTGGTTAGAACCAGATATTCCTTTCATATTGATAGTTGTCTTGTTAACTAATGTTCTGTCTGTGTTTAAACTGCTTCTTTATAGATTGAAGTGTTTATGATTGTGATCGGTCATGCACAATCACGGCCTTTTAGATTCCTAAATTGGAAAAATATTATTGAAAATTTAGAGTTCTACCATGATTCTGTAATGAAACTTTGACACCTTTGTGAACATCATACAACTTTTGCTTCTATTTGGGTGTGCTAGTCACAAATTTAGTTTTTTGTTGTTGTCTGCTTTCCTTCATCCAGTATCATTTTCTGTGGCTGCAGAATATATAAGAAACATGATCTTAATGTTTTTAGCTAACTTTACAGTTGTTCTGCTTGAGTTGGTTCTTTGTCCTTCCATAAAAGTAGTTGAGAATTGTGACTTTCTGGCATGCCCATCCTGGTCCATCAGCTATTTAATGTTTCTTACAGAGTACATTATGTTTCTTTATTTACTTGGGTTCTTTTCTCTTGGCACTTTGTCCGTTGCTCTTTTCGACAAACATTATTGCTCGGTCAATCAGAGAGAATGCTCTATTTTATTCAATATTATCTTATACCAGCTATATGCATTAGGGATTCAGATTGATATTTTTTTAGAGGTTGATGGATTTGGAATGCAAAAAAAATGATGAGAGGAGTTTGCAATGGAAATAATGTGTAGCTATCAAGAACAAAATCTTCTAGCTTCATGGTGGCATTAATTCCGCTTCTCTTTTCATGATTGCTTTTAAACAGCTTGATCTGACCACCAATAAACTGTTTCTAGGTTATGTCTGGACCGGACCCAATTCAAATTGTAGAAGAGCCTAATTTCGAGATGAAAGAAACAAGAGTGGTTGAAGAATCTCTAAGTGATGGAAGTGAAACTTTTAGTGGAGATGCTTATGATGACGAAGATGAAAGGTCATTGTCTGAAGATGACAGTGAGGCCAATTTGGAGGTAACATTCGAGAAAATCCTTCCTTTCATATGATTTATGATGTTTGAGGTTGTTCTTTGATGCAAATTATTTTGCCTCTATTTTACGTTAATTTAGTTAGTTATTCAAAAGCGTTACGTTCTTATTGGAGATTTTGTATCAGACATGGAAATTAAAGATATGTACAAGTTTGCATCACGTCTTCTTGTGAAATTCCATTGTCACTGAAGCACTGTTTTGGGATATGTTGTTAAGCATATGATTGAGTTCAGACAAAGTAGTGGGCATATTAGACTGTCCTATCACAATAATGGCGCTACAGGCATAGCCACATAGTATATCATATCTCTAATTTGAACTTTTTTATAATTCAGATAACTGATTTAATCTTTGCTCGTTGAACTACACCTTAGGGCAAATTTTGAAAAAATATGCAAGTCACTTCCTGATTTTGGAGGACACTTATTTTAGGGTGCCATGGCCCATATGAGAAAGGTGGTCAGTTAAGTATTTATAGGCTCATCATTGTTCTGCAATTGTAGAACATAAATTATTGGGAATATTATTAAACTTTATACTATATATGTGGAATCAAATTCTAGTTGTAAGCAATTACTTTATAACCTAAGTTACTGTGTTCGGCGAACAAAATCCTTCAGGTTCGAAATTCGCCGAACTTAAACACATCGAATAAACTCATTTCGGTTCGCCGAACATAAACCCGATCTCGATTCCGATAGTGAACATGAACATGAATACGAATACGAAGAAAATAAAAAAAATCGCTTTAAATTTGAATAAATTTGGCTCATGTTGTCGGTTGATAATTAAAAGAGATTAAAAATCAAAACACTATACACTGCTCTCATGATCACAGTCTGACACTCCATTCTCAACCCTTGCCACCTGTGTCCATACTCCACTGAGCACTCTCAACCCCTGCCTCCTGTAGATTGAACCGTCAAAATAAATGTCAAAGGAGCATCTTACCGAGTCAATCTGACAGCGCTTAATATGATGTGAGTGGGCCGTCATCACTTCACCACTGCTCTACGACAAGTTACAACTCTTTGCTGCTGGAATTTTCTAGTAATGGGTGGATACTATCTCCCAGCCTCCCGAATGCTGAATCAGCATCTGCCATTTTGGGCTTATTTGTTCACAATATGTGGGTGTATAAGTAGATGAATCTTTTATGCATATGTCTTGAACAATGGATATAGTGGGGCTTGTTTAAACCAAAATTGTCCCTTTGTGTCGAAAATGGTTGAAGTAAAGATTTGTAATTTCAGAACAATATATTATTGAACGTAATTTCTTACTGGAACTGTTAAAATTGCAAAATGATTGTCATCACATTTTATGGAATTACATAATAGAATCGAGACAGAAAGAAAAGAAACATGAAAGCAAGGCCTTTTTTAAAATAAAAAGGCATATATTAATTAAAGATAGGAAAGCTTATTTTATTTTAGTTTTTAAATAATAAGGCTGACAGTGAATATTCATAATTATTATCTAGCAAAAGGCAGCTTTTCACTCCTTTTATGCACATATTAATTTTATTTATTTTTATAATTTGTTTTAGATTAGCAAAGAACCAGCCTCAAACATAAATCTATATTTATAAAGTGCCTATTTAGTATTTCCTCACTCTGATTTGGGAAGTTGTAAAATGGCCACCCAGGGCATTTCTCCTTGTATTATTTTCATATTTGAAATACAAATATATGCTCAACCTTTCTTTATATATTGAATAAACATTCAGTTGAATAGCACAGGAGGGCATATGTGTTTAAATTTTATTTCTTTCTGCCATGTGTTTTAACTTTTAATATATATATATATATATTCAAATTATTGTCAAAATTTTAAGTGTTGAACTTTATTCGAACTTCAAAGTCGCTGAACTCGAACACGAACATGAATGCGGTGACTTAGTTTATAACATGTCTTGCAGGAGCCATTCTTTACAAACTTGGAAGGGTTAGTGAGTCAGGAGTTGGATATGAGACATGATGCTTTTATCATTTCTGTCTTGTCAGTTGACTATGGAGTTAACTTCTTTGCCTATTCTTTAGGACAAATTTTAGACAATCTGAAATATTGTTAAATTTATCTTTTTGGTTTACATTCTATTTTTTCCTGGAGAAATATAGTTTCCACACATTAACCATACCAAGTGAGGATGGTGGTAACTTGTCAGCCCCCTGTGGATGTCCCTCCTTTTCCCTTGTTTTGCAGATGGAGGATGGCAATAACTGCCAGCTTAATTACTTGCTGGTAACCACAAGTAACTCTATGAAATTTGATCCCGAGGGCCTTTATGAACTTCTGCACAAAGGCATTTACCAAATGAGCTTAACTCCTGGGGCTAGTTTATATTTTTATATAGACTAAATTCCCCTCGTCTTGCAGCTTGAACACATCAGAAATGGTCAGGGAATGTGAGGGATATTGTTGTTCACATGCAGATATAACACCTCATCAAGCTTCTCTATTGCTAAGTTATCGAAAACTCCTAAAGAAATTGCCGGAAACACGAATCCCCGTTTCTGATACGGAAACGGATACGATTCTTGTTGGAAACTCTGTAAAAACATTTTTGTGCCGTTTCAAAAAATCGGAAACTTCAGATTTGGAATTGGATACGTTTCCAAGGGATTTAAATTTTTTTAGATCCGTTTGCGGAAACGAATCCACAAAAATCGTGATCAGAGTCCACCATTAAAATGTTAAAGCATGAAAATCTGTATAGCCATAAATAAATAATAAAAATGAAGAAATCAGATTTGCAAATAAACTCATTATAAACAGTCTCATAACATCTCTTCTAAATCTTTATAAACAAAGACACTCCATATATTTATCAAGGATTCTTACTAAGAAAAAGATAGATGTAAAAAATGCAAACAAAAGGGTTTGATGAGTGTCTTCGTAAATAGATCTATTTGAGCGATTAATTTTCAGTTTGGTTAAGGTTCTGTTAATTGTCATTGATTTTTTTTTCGATTTCATAAATCCCCCAATATAACAAATCTTCTCTAGCCAATCTTTTGCTTGCATATAGTCAAGAGACCAAGCTGGCGTTCAGAAGATTGAACTGTTCAAATATGTCTTGATGGAATATCCCAATGATCCCATGGGCCTTTTAATTGCCATGCAAGGAAGATAGATATCACCTGCCATGCATGACATGTTCTTTGAAGGAGTTGGACTCGAAAGCAAAAAGGTTGTAGCATTTCTGGTTACATTTGATGCTGATAATATGTTGAATGATATAATAATCACTAACGTTGATGACAATGTTTACGCTGAATTGATAATGATTTGTTTATGTTGAATTCATGACGATGATTATGAAATTTTGGATATAGATTCTAGATTCTAAAAAATGAATGGTAATATGAAATATATATATTTCATATTACCATTCATCTTTTAGAATATATATATGTATATATATTACCATATATATATTCTAAAAGATGAATGGTAATATGAAATATATATATGGTAATATATATATTTCATATTACCATTCATCTTTTAGAATCTAGAATCTATATCTATATATATTTCATATTACCATTCATCTTTTGGAATCTAGAATCTATATCCAAAATTACCATATATATATTTCATATTACCATTCATCTTTTAGAATATATATATATATATATACACGCTGTTTCCTTGTCATATTGTATCTTGATTTTTTGAAAATTTGCATATATTACCATATATATATTTGATATTACCATTCATCTTTTAGAATATATATATATATATATATATATATATATATATATATATATATCTACGTTGCATGGGTTCCCGCACCCAGGGGTAGGGTTCCCGAACCTGTATCGGGTTCTCGTCCCCAAGTACCGGGTGCTGGGACGGGTTCTTCTTAGAAGTACCCTAAAGAACCCAGTTCTTCATGGAAGAACCCGAGACTTCCGACACAAAATCAGGGTTCTTTTGCTGATTTGGGGACGGAGAACCCCAAAAACGGGTTCTTTTCGGGTTCTTTGGCGGCAAGTTTGGTTAAATTTTTATTTTATTTTATTAAATTCGACTATTACTAATCGCTATTAAAATTAAAATTAAATATGACTTGACTCTTCTTATTGCGATTTTTTTTGTTGTGTTAAAACTTAAAAAGTTAAAACTTACCCACTTGGACTCCGCAACCCACAACAATCGTTACCTCACCTCACCGCACAACAACTCACCCTCACCGCACAACAACGTCCGCACAACAACTCACCCTCAGCACAGCAAGCAACAACCTCACCCACTTATTAAGTGAGCAACTTGAATTCATTAATAGAGATGAAGGAGGAACTTGACAAATTCATGAAATCAGAGAAGGGAATGAAAGAATACAAAATCTCGAGGAAATTGGCAGACTGCACACATTTCTAGTAAGTGTAGTTGCAAATTACAGGTGCAACTAAAAGTGGGTTCAACATTGAAATTTTTTGTTGAATAGACAGTGTTTACTAACAACCAATACCCCATATGCTTAGGTATTCGCGAAAGAAAAGAAGGCACAATATTAATGCACCCAAATACCAAGGCTGTTGATTCGAGATTAGACTACTGGATACATGCACAGGGAACAAGGAAAAAGGGGTGTGTTTAATTCATCTTGCTTCTATATCTAAAGTGTTATAAGTGAAAATAATTGTTGACACTGTAGTCTTCAAAATTGATGAAATTGTAGATGCTCATGTTCAGTGGATTCTAACTGCATGGGAAAGTCCTGCAAAGGAAGTTTTCAGAATGTTGTCATTTGTTACTTGTATAGTAGCTTCACTTGGATGGCATTACCATGACGCAAGTATCATCATGTGATGGTTATGTTGTGACAAAGACATTCTTATTATGATTGTAGTGTTTTCAGCAGTAATTTTCTATATCATTAGGGCATACATTCCTGTTAGTAGTGACAGTGGGAACTCATATAATCATTGCACTCTTCAATCTGTCTTAATCTATTAAGAAATTTTGAAATTTCAATGTATTATCAATTTTAATTTATCTGAAGAGTCAAGACTGATATGATATATCATTATGTGAATGTTGAATGTTCAATGATGTGCATGTTTAAATTTTTGAAGTTTAAATAAAAAATATTTTAATTTTCTTGTTTTATACAAATTCACACACACACACACACATATACACCCCTGATGAACCCATGCACCCTGTTTCAAAAAGTGCCGTCCTCATCCCTGCACCCGCACCCACGTTTCCTAGCAACATATATATATATATGCTGTTTACTTGCCGTATCGTATTCTGATTTTTTGAAAATTTGCCATATCCGTATCCATTCCCATACCCGTTTCAGTGCAACTTAGCTCTATTGTTTCTCTGAACTTGCTTGGTGATGCGGCGATGGGCCCTCATCGGTTTATTATTGTATATTCTAATAATAAATTATTGTTTATATTGATGTCTATTATGATGCATTAGTTATATTTAGCAATTTCCTAGCCCTCTTCACCAGGGATAGATTCAGCCATAGATTCCAGTTTTGCCCACCTAACCCTTCCATGACACTGCGGTGAGGATCCCCTCATATTTTCATGTTGCCCTGCCAGATCGTGGCAACAAGAGATAGGGGTATCTTTAGAGTGTCCTAGACTAAGAGTGGTGAGACCGCATGTCTATGTTCAACCTCCCCTCCTCCTGGAAGGTTGATTGATATCCTCTAGGCTAGTGCAGGACCATACATCTGGCCACACTTCATCATAGTGATAGATGGACTGACCTGGGTTTCCAGAGCAGGGTGCCTCCTCATTGGACTTCATCCCGGCTTCAGTGGAGTAGTCAAGTTCTATGTGGATTTTCTTCCTTTGACCTTGGGTGGTAGGAGAGCAGGGATCTCTTGTTTCTACGCCCTCCCCAAGATTGCACAGCCACATCCCTCTATGGGGTGCAACGATTCCCACATTATGTTCACATTGGATGTATCTTCAGTCCCTCTGACCTACTTTTGTGGTCATTTGTTGGACATGCAGTAGTTAGTGCTAATGATGCATGATTCAATTCTTCATTTGGTGGAGATGGATGCCATTAGCTATTTTTATTTCTTCCCTGATGTTTGGCTTTGATATCACGACCGATAGAAGCGTTGTCATGCAACAAATGACTTAGAGGTGGCTTATCTGTGCCATAGCTAACCTTAATCTGCCCCCTAATGTAGGCACCGGGACAGATGACCCTTCCTCCTAAGCAAATTGCTTCTTATCTTAATGTTCAGCCTCTCTCTATAATATTTCGTTAGATTCTATAGTCTTCAATCTTTTGCATGACATTTAGCATGGTTATTTGCTTCCAGTGGGTGATAGTTTCAAGGCTTTGAATAAACATATTACCTTTTAATTTTTAAGCATGCATGTGGATGTATTATGCCACAGGTTGCATGACATGTAACAAGTGTCCTAAAAAGTAATTATATGTGTGATGCCATGGATTATGTTTACTGTGGGGTATTATGTAAATAATGAGTCTCTTCTGTGCATTTTTTAGTAGCAAACGAGGTGACCAGGGAGACTTTATCATGATGTCGATATTGTACATTTTAGGTTTATGTGCATTTTTCTGAAAATAACAATGGAAGATATCTGTCTGTGATATTTGAGATCATGCAGATTTGCAATAAATGGATATAGTTGGTAATAGTTTTCTCCTGAAAATTCCATTTCTTTGAGGGTAATTTTTTCTATATTAGGCTAGTGCTATCTGCATCCATGAGATCTTGTCCATGCTTTTGGGCTTTTTTTGATATTATCTGAGCTGTCTTTTTTCTGTTTTTTTCACATGTTATGCTTACTTGCGTCCATGAAAGCATTCAGAGTTGTGAGGAACATGGATTAAGTCGCTCTGATGCAAATAAAAATAAGGATCTACTTAGTTAATAATGGCTTATTCTTGTATGTTCTGTAAAACTGTTTGCACTGGAAATATTCTGACAGACTTTTTTTTGTTACAATGAATAAGATCTCTAGTTAGATTTATACACTGGAGCAGTATATGGATGCTTATAATATCGTTTATATATTTTTAACCAGTTTTCGTCCTTGTGATGGAATTGAAAGAACTTAAAAGTCCCACCTTAGCATGTAACCTGGAGTATATCAGTAAACTGGCTAGGAGAATGTATGCAGAATTATAACTTCGTTTAACAGCAAACACCAATCATTGGTTTAGTAATTATGAACTTGAACTTTATTTTGTGCAAATATTCTTGACCTGCTTGTTTTGATGGGATATTTTCAAGATATTTGCTTAAGAGACTGGCCCACCTCAGTCTAATCTTTATCCCTTGTAACCTTTAGAAGATCCTCTAGATTTAATAATCTGAATAAAGCTAGTTTTAATTTGATTTTTTTTTCAGAAACTTGAGTATACTTCTAATTTTATATATCTGCTCTTAGTCATGTGACATTGGTTTAATTTCTCTTTGCAGATGCCTCTAACAGATGCAGAGGTTCAAGATCTGATTGATGAATTTTTACAGGTTGAAAGCAAGGTATGCTTGCTGCACGGCCCCTGATTCATCTAATCATGGCCTTGCAAATTTTTGCAGTTTAGAGAGTTGGGTAGAATAAAGGTTGATGGTTGAGGTGGAAATATATTTGCTTGTATAATGAGGTCATCGGTTCCTTTGGTGTAGTCATTTTTCTCAACATGAAAAGGACCTCCCATCTTAAAGCTACGTAGATATGTTTTCTGGTGAATATATTCTAATAAATGTGATGTCATATATAATTGTCAATTTTTTAGGCAGCGGAAGCTCAAGAATCATTAGAGGAAGAATCACTTGCCTGTGTTGAAAGGGATGTTAGGTCCGAGTTATCTGAGTCATTAATAGCTGGGAAAGATGTAAGAGCCTCTTTTACCTGTATTGTTCTTTTTGAAATTTTGCTGCTCATGTTTATGCGTATTGAAACTAGACAGATTATTTCTTTTCCGTATTTTGTGCAGCTAGAAGATGCTGTTGAGAATGAAATGGAAACTTTCAAGGAACAGTGGGAAAGTACTCTTGATCGTTTGGAGGATGAGAGTGCAGTTTTGCTGGTAAGGTCCCCTTCTCTCTTTTCTAAATAGGTTGAACTTTGAAGTAACTGCAAATAATGGAATGTACACTGTCATCGATGTGGATGGACACAAGTTTAGGATATAGACTCTAGATGTTTAAGTGTACAGGGAGTTTATGACCGTCCTCATTATTTGCTGTGTTTTAAGGAGATAAATTTGAATGAATTTTGAAGTCATATATATGAATGCATCACTAAACAGCTAATTTATAGCAAACCATCAATCAAAAAAACCATGTGAGCTGTTTTGTATGCCTTGAAAAGGTGGTATGTAGTTGTCCTGTGAAAAGAGCCTTTAATTGGCTGTGTTATGAATATAATATATAAAAAATAATAAAAATAATGTAAATAATAATAATCATAAATAAGGATTAATTAACTAATAATTAGTTACTAAAAAGACATGTCTCTAAGGACATGGCCATTCATGTAGGGGCACCAGCCTAGGTATATAAGCGGGGCCCTCCTTTGTAACAATCATATCTCATATCAATTGTTTTATACACTACAATTTAAATGTTTCTTATCCTCAATGGATGTCTTCGTGTACCAAGTTTTCTGAAAATTATTGCGTAGTATGAACTCTGTTCGTTACATTGGTAGAGATGTTCGACCCTCTGCCTGCTCAAACGCTGCATAGAGTCAATCTTATTTGGCCTTTGACCATCAACTCAAAAAAAGAAAAAAAAAATTATATATATATATATATATGGAATAGAAGAAAAGGAGTTATAAAAAAATATAGTTAAAATATTTAAAAGACAAAAAAGAGAGTTCAAAATAAAAATAAAAATGGGGGCATAAAATGGCCACAACATACCTACAGTTGCTGCCACACTTGCCATTTTCGTTGTACAGACAACATCCGACAAGCAAGTAATCAACTATTCCACAGGCCTTGGTTATTTGCATTTCGATAGTTGAGAAAAAGAATAAAGCCGCCGCCAAGTTTTAAATGAAAATAATAAAAATAATAATTTAAGGGTCTAGAAAAAAAGAAGCGAAAAAGGTCAACACGTAACATTTGTACTCATTGCATCAACAACCTTAATCGATTTCCATGAAAATTAGTACTACAAGCTGGTAATTTCAAAAGGTTACATACAACTTCAGCCAACCATACTATTGAGAAATCTAGGGGCAGCAATTGTAGGTGATTTCTCTTACTTGATAATTGTTTCTGATGAGTTTTTACTTCTTTAGATTAACTTATTCTTTTCACTTGATTAGTATTAGTGTTTTCTTCATCAAAAAACTACCAAACCATAAAAAACAACGAGACAAAGGAGACAAGATACAGGCGATCAACCAAGGCCAAAACTGTTGAGAAATCTAGGGTTTTTAGATTAGGTGATTTCTCTTACTTTGATAATTGCTTGTGATGTATTTTTACTTTACTTGATTAACTTCTTCTTTCCCTTATTATTATTAGTGTTCTCTATCATCAAACAACTACCAAATCATAAAGAACATTGAGACAATAGCACAGAGGATGTAGGCAATGCGATCAGCCAGGGCCAAAAGAGTAAAACCCATCAAAATTCTTCTCTTATAGAACTTCAATTGACAGATTCCAAGATCTATGACCCTTGACCAAGACCTTCCAAGACCAAGTCAACTACCGACAACAAACTTCGACCTTCCAACTTCTTCAACAACTTTGACCCTAGTAACAATTTCTGCCACTTAGACCTTGATGCAAGTTCAACAACTTTGACCTAGCAACTTCACAACTTCGACCTAGAAGCAACTTCACAACTTTGAACTTGTAGCTTCACAACTTCGATGCCGCTTCACAACTTCGATGTAGCTTCAAAATTTTGTCTTGCCCAGTAACTATAGAAACCCTAACAAGAGAGAGAGAGAGAGAGAGAAGCCAAAAGCTTTGAACTCGTACTTCTTCTCCTTCTTCGTCCTTTTCCAACTTCTATCGTGAGGAGATCGAACTTGCTCGAGTGTCCAAATGAGGTTGAGTTCCTTCTTATGTATAGGCTTGTGAGAGGTACGAATTGCTCTCTTTAGGCCGACTTGCCTCTTCATGTAGGCTGATTTGATCTTTGCACGATGACGAGGTCTTGGAGGGTCTTTTGACTTTTCTTTACAATATGTAACATGCCCAAGTGGGTCTTCAATACATGACATTGACTCATTTGACTTTATTTCAAACCTTGAAGCATTCAATGGGTGTTTTACCTAAAAATAAATTTTCCTTGAGCATGAAACCCATGCCTTAAGAATAACAATAATAAATTTATTTTTCTCATTACATTAAATACATAAAATCATGATTACATCTGCCATTATGAAGACCGAACCTAGTTACATATTTCAACAAAAACTCCTCCAAACTTGAGAGGAAAACCCACGAGAATTGTTCTTCTTATATAATCTTCAATTGACGAATTCCAATACGTAGACCCTTAACCAACAACCCCCCCAAGACCAAGTCAGTCATTGTCTCAAGTCAAAGTCAACTTCTTCTTGATATTGCTGTTATTTGTCCTTCTTTAACCCTTGACCTTGCAACCTTAGTTTGAAATTTTCGGCCTTTCTTCTTGAAATTCTCGGTTTGTTGCAGTTGCCTACAACTCCCACACGTGTGACAAGAACGATGTGCCTATCTCTCCCTCTCAACTAGGGAGGATATACCCATTCCAATGAAGGAATGTACCCAAGCTCCCTCTTAACCAGGGACTTGTCCAAGCTCCCTCTTATCTAGGGACTTGCTTTTAATAACAACTTTTTGCCTTTGGTGGAGATCATGGGACCTTTTGCTGCTTGTAGAACTACACCATTCGATGTCATGAATTTCATTTTAATATTATGGAGCCTTCCATGTTTTTGGGACTTCTTTGTAGGGCATCGATTATCCATCACTTTCCTTCTCGAACCATGTTAGTTATGTCATCCTTTCTTTCATCATAAAGTGATCTACTGGACGATATCTGGCTTCTCTTCATACAACTATCTTTTTCCATATCATGTTCCCTTCAGAATATCCATCCAACCACATGATATGGAAAAAGTTAGTTGTATGAAGAAAGCCAGATATCGTCCAGTAGATCACTTTATGATGAAAGGAAGGATGACATAACTAACATGGTTCGAGATATGAGTACTATTGTGGTTGACTTCCACAACTCTCTTTTGGTAGCCCTGTATCAACCCATCAAGATATTGTCCAAAATTAAAAAAATAAACATTAAATAAAAAATTACCTTTTTTGATGGCCCTTCATCATGGCATTTGCTTGTAGCAACATCATTTCCTGCATACATATTGACACATCTCCAAAATATTCAACATATTGTTGTTTGATCACCATAAACAATCGTTGGGAAAAAATAAATAGACTCAGTTGAACACAAATCCGTTGAAGGAATGTTTTAAATATCAGGGCCTTGCAAAAGAATTCGAGTTTAGTTGGCACTAGCCATCTCATTGACAAAAGTCGCAACCAAACTAAAAGTTGCAGCTATACATAAAATATTACATTGACTAAAATAAAATAAGGATTATATTATCAAGGGTTTTTGTTTTTAAATAAGGTACTTTAGAAGTAAGGAAGGGATTATATTAAAAGTCTTGGCTAAAAGATTACTATTACATTGGAATTTAAAGTAAAAAAAACGGAAAATAAAATATTATCATAAAAAAGTAAAAGAGGGTTAGTTTTAAACTTTCAAGTCCAAGGCAATTAAAAAAAATTGTCATTCACTTGAGAAAGTAAAGTAAGAAAATATTAAGTTATATATTGGAGTAGTGGGTATCTCATACGGAGAATACATAGATTCCTTGATCAAAAGTACTACTAACAAAATCATAGACAAATGCACAATGGAGTCAATTGTTGTAGAAAAAATAATGAATTATAATTTGTAAATGAAGGAGGAAAAGATGAGTCTTGTAAACAAGTCTATGTTTTGGACCAAATGTCCATTTTGTAAAATAGAATTAGTATTCATCGGATTTTGAAAATCGCATAGCATTCTGTTTGAAATGGCGGAAATTGTTTACTCTTGAAGAATATCAAGGTAATACACAAACACAAATTAAAAGATTAAAATAATTCTTAGAACTTCAATGAAAAAAATGAAGGAAAATAAATATAAAGATTTTGAAGATCGATTTTATGAAGAATTGTTAGAAAGTAACAAAGAAATTTTGGCGTCGAAGGGACCATAGTAAAAAATTGCTTACGAAGGTTAAGAAGTCCCTAGCTACAAAGAAAAAATTAGAAGAAGAAAATGAATAAGATTCAATGAGAATCTATTAGAGAAGGAAGAAGAAAATAAGAAGAATCAAAGGTTATTAGAAGAAATCAAAGATTTAAAAAATGAAAAGCTCGAATGTCAAAATTCTGAAAATAAGGTTGATAAATAAAAAACTAAAGAACTCATACATCTCAGAAATCACAGTCAAAATCTACTCACTCAAATAAAGAAACTTAAGGATGATAAAAAATCACTGAAAAACAAATTAGAAGAACTTATCACTAAAAAAGTGTCAAAGCCTTCAGTCCAAGTTGAAGATAAAGCAACAAATACCCATCCAGTCAATATCACAACTCAAGAAGATAACCAACCAATTGAAGTAAAAAAATATTCAGATGTTTCAGTTCAAACAATGAAAGTTCCGAGTGAAGTATCTGAAACCAACTCAACAACATCAATACCTGAAGTAAATCAGGAAATTGCCACACACATGATAAGGGAAAATGAAATCAGAAGAACTCCTTATTGACATCCAAATCACAAGAGCAAACATCTCAATTAGTCTGCGTATCTGTATCACTCAGAACACAAACAACAAACTTATGTTCCAAAGAATACTAAAGTTCACAATCCAGTCCTGTGAAAACAATTCATCACAAGTTTCCAATAATTGCAAGGTTCTACAGAATATCGATTTAGGATGGTTGGATCCCTTCTTTGTTCGACAATTCTATTTATCACTCATAGGATCTTATCATCTTGTATCATCGAAGATGAAAACTCGAGGAACTCTGAAAGATACAAATAGATTAGAAGATAAGAAAAAGATCACACGCCTTGTCAGGAGTAAGCTTTGAGGACAAAGCTTTTCTGAAGAAGAAGACAATGTTATGAATTTAATATATATATATATAATGTAAATAATAATAATCATAAATAATCTAAGTCCCCTGATATGGGGATTTGATGGATACGGGGATTCGAGAATCGGCGGAACAGGACACATTCGGGATACGATACGTTATATATTATTTTATTAAAATATATATATATATATATATATATATTAAAAATTAGATATTTTTTACACATTCATACAAATTCTTGATTCAAACATAGATTTAAGATCTTAGATTTTCATACATGATACATTGATACATCATACAATTGTCAAAATCACACTTTTATAAGTCAAAATCTCCCTTTTATAAGTCAAAATCGCACTTTTCAGCTGCTCGAATTCGGTTGTACGGGATTCGATCGGGATTCAACGTATATTGTACGGATACGATCGAATTCAGTGATTTTGATACGAATCTGTACGTATTGTATCGGATACAACGGATTCGGGATTCGTGGGCCCCACCCAACTTATCCGGTTTCTTAGTAAATAATGATTAATTAACTATTAATTAGTTCATGAAAAGACATGTCTCTAAAGACATGACCATTCATGAAGGGGCACCTGCCTAGGTATATAAGCAGGCCCTAATTTGTAACAATCATATCTCATATCAATTCTTTTATACATGATTCGATAGATATGTTTCCTATCCTTAATTGATGTCTTCATGTACCGAGTTTTCTTAAGATTATTGCGTAGTATGAATTTTGTTCTTTACATTAATATAGTTATCCATGTTGTCATAGATTGGTGTTATGTTCATAAGCATGCAGACTCCAAAATGACGATGTTTTAATGAATGTACTATGTTGTATCTAGCATCCTAGTCTAGTGAGTTCACTAGTTATCCATGCTGTCATAAATTGGTGTTATGGCCATAAGCATGCAAGCTCCAAAATCACCATGTTTCAATGAATGTACTATGCTGTAGCTAGCATTCTATTCTAGCGAGTTAACCACAATTTCAATTTTAACTGATTGCTTGTAACAACTATCCTAGCTCCTTATTCCTTTATTTGGTTGATTTAGTTTATTGTATTTATTATTATAATGTTTCAATTTCATTCTTAGATTCATAGTTACTATACCCACTTGCTATATATGCAAGTGTCTAGCACCCAAGTTGGTGTACTAAATATAACATTTTCCATGTACTTGGCAGTGTTATTTGTTTATAGCGCCATTAGTTCAAGTAAATAATGATGCAAGATCCAAATTAAAATGATATATTAGATTGTTATTGTAGCGGCATCCTATTGTGATGAGTTCATTGGCATCTTAAATTCCATCCATCCATCTTGACATCTTTTATGCTTAAGCTGCTCATCTTGTTTCTTTTCCATAGTTTTAAAAATCGGAACCAATGACCAGACTGGTCCACCTAATAAACCAGGTTTCAAATTGGAACCGATCAAACTGGGACTGGTTAGATCTCAATGAACCGGTTTAAAAAAAACACATGAAATAATTATTTTTTAATGAAAAAACTATTTTTAAGATTTAAAAGCATGATTCCAAACCAATAGACACAAAATATGCAAAGTTTCCTCATATATATACCATGCAAAGGTGAAAATATGAATATACCATGTATAGTCACTTTTAAATTAGATTTGACTTTACTACTTATAAAGTCACTTTAGGAGAAAAAGATAAATACATTTGGACACTTTTCCCTAGGCCAAAGATCAAAGCCTTAGGGAGCCACTTGTCCTCTGGTACCCAAATTTTAACACTCCCTCTTACTGAGGAAAGTGTTCCTCACCACACCCATCTTGTCTCTGAAGTAGACATGCTTGCCCTGTGGTAAGGCTTTGGTGAATATGCCCGCTACCTGCTCATCTGTGGGAATATACTCCAACTTCACAACTCTCTTCTGAACATAGTCTATGATGAAATGATATTTGATCTCGATATGCTTTGACCTGTCATGAAATACTGGATTCTCCGTGAGTCTAAGTTGCATGATACGGGGAAACGGAAACGAGTTTCTGAAACGAGAAGCGATACGAAACGTGACCTCCCCAAATTTTGGAAACGGGGAAACTCGATATATATATATATATATATATATATATATATATATATATATATATATATATATATAATTTAAATCTATGTTATAATTTAGGACATTTAAGAAATGTTATGTGAAATCATACAAGTTTACTGTTTAAAACATACATGATAAATCATAAATTCAAAGCATAAACTATTACAAATTTACAAGTTACAACACATTTACTCATGAATGATCATTGATAAAAGACACATAATGAAAATAGCAATATCGGAATATCCAAAACCAGCATTTATTATATATCAAAATCTCAAAATCAACCTTTATTATATATATGACACTGCAAGTACAATAAAGTCAAAAGATTAATACTCATTTTCAGAATCCTCATCAAATATAGCAGTAGAAGCATGCTCAGGAGTGGATGGTGTAGCTGAAGAAGATGTTTGGCCAATTCCACTTCTATGATCCTGGTCCTCAATATTCAAGGCAGCAAGAGAGAGATCCAAATCGGGATTTTCTGGATCGACATCCCACTCCTTAGAAGGACCATTGCCATATTCTGGACCCCTACGAGATGCAAGCCGAAGGTTGTAGTGCACATAAACAAGATTCTCTGCCTTCTGTGAGCCCAACCTGTTGCACTTCATAGAATGAATAAAACCATAGGTGCTCCAATTCCTTTCTGTTGATGAAGAGCTTGCCACTTGTGAAAAGATGCGAATGGCAAGGTTTTGCAAATGTACGCCATTTGCTCCATGACAAATCCACCACCTAATTGGATTCATGGTGCTTCTCTCCTCCAAAGATGATATATCTGAATAATCATCTATACCTGCAGCAAAACTGGCAAATTCTTCCTTCGACTCCCTGTGTAGATGAGCTGGAAAAATTCTCATAAGGGTTTTTTTTTCACCCCATTAGCCACCTCTCTATCCTTATGGGGTGCCTTCTCTTCCCATTGCGTTGAGCAATAAGTTCCTCATCATAAAATTTTGGGTTCAAGGCATGTGCTAAAGTATGCAATGGAGTGTTGAAATTGTTCCACCTGTCAACAATGATTCTCTTGATTAATTTGGCAAACTGAACATCTACAAACAAAAGTTGTGGCGACTCTTGTGAAATTATTTCCATGGTTTTCTCAACCATGGAATCCATGCCATCATATACCTCTCCTAAGAAAGGTTGGTTGGTGTCAGCATTCCAAAGAAGCTCAAATGCACGGGTTGTGAACATTAGCAAGAAATCTATATTGCTCCACCAATCCTCATAAAGGCACAATCTATGCGCCGCAGATCGCCACTCTGAATTTGCCTGTCTCCACTCGGCGCAAAGATGACTCACCACCATAGACACTAATGCTTGCTTAACCTCAAGAAGGCGGCGCAACATTATGAAGTTTGAGGCATATCTTGTCTCAACAACTTTTAACAACTCCAATTTGGAGTACTCTCGAAATATTGCTTGAGACTGGTGGTGGTTGGTGATGAATTTCACAATTTCCCTTGCTTCCTTTGTGAGTTCCTTTATCCATGGAACTTTATTGTCGATCTCCTCTAAAGATCAGATTCAGATTCAGATTGTGGACAGTGCAGGGTGTCCAAAAGATGTGGTCATACCTCCCCTCAATAATCAAACCTGCAGCTTTGCATACCGGTGCATTATCTGTGATAACTTGCACCACCCTATTAGGATCAACTTGTTCAATAGATTTGATAATGACATCAACAATGAATTGTGCAACTTTTACCTCTTTCGAGCAGTCTTCCGCCTTTAGAAACATTGCTCCTTTTGGTGAAGTGGCAATGATATTTATCATTGGTCTACGCCTTGTATCTGTCCATCCATCTGAGACTATGGTAACCCCAAAGCTACTCCAAGAAGAACGAATTGGTGATAGCACATCCTCCACAAGATCCTTCTCATTTTTTAGAAGTGAGTTCTAACTTTCTCATAGTTGGGCCCCTTGTACCTTTGAGGAGCTTTGTTAACTGCCCTTATCATATCTTGCCAGTAAGGGGGGGAGGGAACAACATTGAATGGGATACCACATGCATAGATGCATCGAGCCACTCTAGAATCAACTTCTTCTCTTCCTTGCACATTCACCAGTTTAGCAATCTTGCTATCTTGATTTGTACCAGATGCCCCTCTGGATGGAGGTTGTTCTGGTTGTTGAGTGCCTCTCCTCTTCCTTGCTTCAATTATAATCCTTGGGTCACTGTTTGTTGGATTTTTAGCTTGAATAAAATCATCATGCTTTCTTTTGATTCCATCAACTTGATCTTGCTCTCTTTGATATTCCCTCCTTGCCATAGGGTTTGATGTTTTCATGCAACCTGCAATTCCCTGTTCTCCTCCATGCAAAAGATTTGCCTTCACTCTTCGGTAAGTGCCCTTGTAAGAATTATTGCAAATAGTACACTGCCATTCCCATGAGCCACCACCTCCACATCTTTGCAGCTTTTCAACATGCCTCCAAAGAGGATAATATTCAGCCCTTGGGTTGGCCTTGGGGTTTGCACTTGAACCTTGGATGGAAAAAGCCATTGCTGCAAAAAAAAATAAAAAAATCTATAAATAAAAAAACGTTTTTTATAATTTTGGTAGCAAAAACCCTCGAAAAATAGATAAAACAATGAGAAAAAACGAAGAAATTGAATGCTTCTTACCCAAATTAATTTTCTATAGCTGAAGCTACCACAAAATGCCAAAAAAAACAAGAGAAATATGGCTGTAGCTAAGCCAAAAACCAAGAATTCCGTAGCTGGGAACTTCGCACTCCAAATCTGCTACTCAAATCTCTTTCTCTTGCTGCTGAAATCTCCTTTGCTCAATGGTGAAAACACCCAAGCTGAAGCACTACTCTCTTCCTCCTTTCCCCTCTCCAAAATCGCTCTTCTCCAAGTGAATTGACTTGTTCAATTCGTGTGATGAGAGAATGAGGCAAATCCCCTTTTTATAACTTTAGAAACCCATCTAGAAACATCCAAGACATAATTAAAACAAATAAAATAATATTAGATTGCACAAGTCCCCAAAAAAATTAAAAAAAATCAAAATTTAATGCTGTTTTGGGAGGAAACGTTGTTGTACGGTTGGGAAACGCGTTTCTGGCTGTACGGTACGGGTTTCCTCATTTCCGTTTCATTTTTTTTGCCTGAAACGAGGCTAGGGAGGACGTTTCCTGCAACTTAGTCGTGAGTTTAATGCAACTCTGATTATCACAGTAAATCACTGAAGGTCTCAACGCTTGACCAAATAAGCCAAACAACATCTTGCGAAGCCATATGGCCTCACAACTAGCCAAACTGGCTGCCATGTACTCTACTTCTGCTGAACTCAATGCTACTGACTGTTGCTTTCGGTTGAACCACGACATAACTGTCGAACCCAACCCAAAACAACACCCCGAAGTGCTCTTCCTATCAGAAGCACAACCTGCCCAATCAGAATCAGTGTACCCTGCCAATCTCACTCCATCTCCCTGTCTATAATCCAAACCACAATCCATCGTCCCCTACAAGTAACGAAGTATGTGTTTTGCAGCAACCCAGTGCACTCTCCTGGGCTCATATATGAACTAGCTCATTGTGTTGACTGCAACACATATATCTGGTCGAGTGTTGACCAAATACATCAAAGAACCAATCAACTGTCTATACAAAGTGGGATCCAACAACTCGGAATCAGAAGCGTGAAGCTTCTTCCAGTTAGTGATCATAGGTGTTGACATGGGTTTGCAATCCTCCATGTGAAATCTACTAAGAATGTCCACAATATACTTCCCCTGTCCCAGGAAGAAATGCCCCTCCTCCTGCCACACCTCCAATCCCAAGAAGTAATGCATCCAACTAATGTCCTTCATCTTGAACTCTGAAGCAAGATCTCTCTTGCAACCCTCTATGAGTCTCTCTGCACATGTAATTACCAAGTCATCCACATACAACACCAGAATGAGAGGCTCCTCACCTACCACAATAAAGTATAGGTTTGGATCTACATCACTCTTTGTGAAACCCAACTCCTGCAAGTACGTATCAATCCTCGAGTACCAAGCTCTAGGAGCTTGCTTCAGGCCATAAAGTGTCTTCTTTAGTCTGCATTCATGGGACTCCTTCCCATGCACCTCAAAGCCCTGCGGCTGCTCAATATAAACCTCATCCTGTATGAAGCCATTGAGAAATGCATCCAGCTAATGTCCTTCATCTTGAACTCTGAAGCAAGATCTCTCTTGCAACCCTCTATGAGTCTCTCTGCACATGTAATTACCAAGTCATCCACAAATAACACCAGAATGAGAGGCTCCTCACCTACCACAATAAAGTATAGGTTTGGATCTACATCACTCTTTGTGAAACCCAACTCCTGCAAGTACGTATCAATCCTCGAGTACCAAGCTCTAGGAGCTTGCTTTAGGCCATAAAGTGTCTTCTTTAGTCTGCATTCATGGGACTCCTTCCCATGCACCTCAAAGCCCTGCGGCTGCTCAATATAAACCTCATCCTGTATGAAGCCATTGAGAAATGCGGTCTTCACATCCATCTGGTGGATCTTCCAACCCATCTCTATTGTTGTCGATATAATGGAGTGAATTGAAGTATATCAAGCCACGGGAGCGAAGGTCTCCTCATAGTCAACTCCCTCTATCTGGGAGAACCCTCTAGCCACAAATCGAGCCTTGAACTTCTTGATGCTGCCATCTACAACATGCTTTATCTTGTAAAGACATCTGGAAGTAAGCACTGATTTCTCTTCAGGCCTCGGCACCACCTCCCAAACATCGTTCTTCATGATAGAATAATATTACTCCTGCATGGCCTCTCTCCAAACCTATTGGCTAGCTGCCTCATAGCTAGAAGGCTCGGATTCAACGATGCTAGCAACCAATGCCATATAGCTACAAAACCGCTCAGGTGGTTTGCTCTCTCTAACCTGTCTCTTCGGCCCAACAACAGATGTGGCCTCTCTGAAGGTGTCCTGAAGCCACTTGGGCTTCCTCTTCCCTGAGCACACTTCTCCCACTAGAGTGAAAGAATCCTCATCCTCATCAGAAGCCTTAACTCTTGAATGCCTGCCAACTGACCTCATGCTTGAACTTGTGCCTGTAGATGCTGAAGTACCGTGTGAGCTGTCCATCAGTGGGCTACCCTGTGAACTGCTTTGCATGCTGCTCGAAGCACCACCCATCTGACTTTGCGAGACACTGCTCACTGATGGACTTGATACTGTAATCGATGTACCTCCTGATCACTGTCCACTGGATCCCTGTGACTGACTCAGCTGCTCCTGAGGGTCTGGTGAATCTAGATACTCTAACTCCCGTGACCTCCTGAAAGCCCTATCCTCCTTGAACTTCACATCCCGCTTGACAACAACCTTCCTCCTCGCAGGAATATAAATTCGAAAGGCTTTCGAGGTCTCACTGTAACCCACAAAGATGCCCTTCTCTGCAGTGGGCTCTAGCTTGGTCCTCTTCTCCTTGGGAATATAGGAGTATGTAATGCACCCAAAGATATGAAAATGACCAACATCAAGCTTCTTCCCAGAAAAATCCTCCTCTGGAGTCACATGCCCCAAGGCACGATGTGGACTCCTGTTCTGCAAATACACAACAGTGTTTCAAGCCTCCACCCACAAAAACAATGGTAACCCTTGATCATGTAGCATGGATTTGGCAACCCCAACAATGGATCTATTCTTCCTCTCCGCAACCTCGTTCTGCTGGGGGTTGTAAGGAACTGTGAACTCCCTCCTGATTCTTGCTTCCACACAATAATCAACAAACTCACCACGGGTATACTCCCTTCCATTGTTCGACTTGAGGGACTTGATCTTTCGACTTGTCTGAGTCTCCACAAGGGCTCCAAACTCTTGAAATTGCTTGAAGACCTCACTCTTGGTCTTTAAGAAATAAATCCAGATCTTCCTGGTGTGATCATCAATGAATAAAACATAATACTCATATCCACTCAAGGATACATGAGCCATCTGACCGCTCACATCGGTATGAATCAAATCGAGAATCCCTGTCGATCAGCTATCACTGTTGGGAAAAGGGGATTTGGCAAACTTTCCCATAACACATCCTCTGCATGTATCAAGGTGATCAGAATTGAAATCTGGCATACCTGTGGTGATCTCCCGCAATGTCCTCAAAGCCCCATGATACATGTGCCCCATCCTGCAGTGCCAAATCTCGCATAGCTCTGCTGCCGGTACTACTGTTCAATGCCATAAGGGGCTGAAATGAAAACTTGTACACCTTGGCATGGCGCACACCAATCACTCTAGCTGAAGAAGCTGGAGCGCCCTGGGATATATAAGCACCTGTCCTCTCCTGAATAATACCTCATACCCTCTGTCCTCCAATGCTGAAACAGATATAAGGTTCTTCTTCATCCCTGGCACATATAGAACATCCAACACTTTCAAGGGAGGTTTGGGTTCCTTATCAAATGTCAATGTCCCCACACCGACTGCTTTAACAATGCTGTCTTCTTCGAGTACTACCTCTATATCAGTGCCACTCTCTGAAAGCTTCGGGAAGTACTCACGGACTCCTGTCATATGACGAGAAGCCCCACTGTCAACATACTAAATACCTGAAGATGCTCCGCTAGTGGAGGGAAGTGCACACTCCCTCTCAACTTGTGTGGCATGCAATCCTGCCCTAGTGGACTCACAAGCTATGAACCCAAGCTCCCGGTCAAAACTCTCCGAGAAGTCCTCTATCTCTGCTGATGCTGCCATGGTCATATCCTTTCCCTTCTTCTTCTCTGGACACACAACTGCATAGTGTCTCAACTTCTGACAATTCCAACATTTAACTTTGGAATAGTCCTTCTCCTTGTTCACCTGCTTACCTTTACCTTTGCCTTTGCCCCCACCACCACTTGTGGAAGCTTGCTTTTTTCCTTTGCCCTTCTTGCCCCTTGCTAACAATGCTACATTATCATCCTCCTCTATCTGTTTGGCTGTCCCAAGATGGTTCTTTTTGATTTCATTCTGAATACAATCATCCCACAACCTCTCCCAGTTGGGAAGGTTCTCCCGTGCAACAATTCCATCCACAAAACTCTCTCAAGTCTTGGGAAGACCATTCAATTTAATCCGTGCCAACTGAGTGGGTGGAATGGTCTCTCCAACCGCAACCAACTCATTTCTCACATAAGTGATTTTTGTGAGGTATGCTGTAACACCATCAGTCTTAGCCATTTTAATGGCCTTCAGCGTCTCCCTTAGGACCATTTTCTTGTTTTCATTGTTGCTCTGATAAAGATTGGTCAAGGCTGTCCACATCTCATGTGCATGTCTGTTCTCACATGAGGAATGATGTGGTCTTTAACACCATCCAGAATCAGTCTTTTTCCCTTGGCATTTTTCTTGTTAAAATCAGCGAGTTGAACAGGGTCAGCAGGCGCTGCTATTGGGTGTTGTGTGGTGTGAACCATTATGCCCTAGACTTTTGCCTTCTCAAAGATGCTTTGGATTCTCTCTCTCTCCATGCACTATAGTTGCTCTGCCCATCCAACTTATCCTCCACCCTCAACCCCAAAGACATGCTTGCTATCCTAACAAACTGTGGTAAAGGTTCAGTTTTCTGTGTGAAAATAGCTTGCTGTCCCAAACTGCACTTTTCAGCCACCCAAGCTTTGATACCATGTAGAAATTTTAGACCGAAATATTGTACACTGCAAACGTCCTACGAACACTATACACATAGATACACACTTCTTCGTTGGCTTTGCAACCTTTCCTGTTGCATGTTGGTTTGTCTCCAACGACTTCGAAATAACCTACAATCTCCTCCACACACAGATCCTTATAGCCTGATCGACAGGGGCTTCCACCTGTCCTTCAGCATACAGACTATCAATTGGACCCTCCTGTCTTGGAGAATGATTAGGTTCTGTTTACACACTTGTGTACTGGCTGACCACTGATAGACACCGGACCATAGTTGCTTGGACAAGGAAGGGAAAGATCTGGCTTAGGGATACCTTGGGGATCACACCCTTCTCATGATTCGTTTGTTGCACCCTCCTTTTCTTTTCTATCACTGACACCAGCAGTAGCAAAAGACTTGATGAATCCCTTTTCTGAGTTGTCAATTCCTAAACAAAGGAATGTTGGGTACCATTGTTATGTTTGACAAATTTGACAAATTCCCTAGTTAGGACCTCCTTTAGGCAATTAATACTGGAAGGCCATTGGAGGACTGGTTGGGTTCTGAAAATCAACCAGGTCAGAAGAAAGAGTGAGGTTGTCCTTTTGCTGAGCTCTAATGATTTCCTCACGAGAACAAAAAATTAGAACCCTTAAAAGTATGAAAGTTTCTCACCAATTGTCTAGATTGTCTGCCTCCATTTCCAACCTTCACTGCTCCATCTCAACACAGACCTTTGTCATCTATCACTACTTAAGTATATATAATATGGCAGTCGATTAGAGGTGTGCTAGGGGTAAGACACCACTAAGGAACACTACAGGCTGCATCTGAACAAAGGAAAAGTTCTTGATGATCTGTGCTACTAAGGGAATTATTAATTGTTTGTTTTATATTCCTACATTGGTTCCCTATAGCTGTGATATGGTCTCCATTTCTTTGAATACTCATATTTGTGACATATTATAGCAGGTTTCTCTTAATGCATGGTCATCATGGTCATTGGTTGTCTCCTGCATGTGAATGTTAAGTGTTCATGCCCAAATTAGACTTTTTTGATTGATGGCTATGTAGGTTGATATTGCTGTTATGAAACTTTGGTGTTGTTATGTCAGTATTCTATGAAAAGTTTAAAGCAGATGGCAAGAGTTTAATAAACATAAATATCATTTGTTATAGGAGCAACTTGATGATGCTGGTATTGAACTTCCTACATTATACAAGTGGGTAGAAAAACAGGCTCCAGAAGGATGCAGTACTGAAGCTTGGAAAAAGCGTATCCATTGGGCTGGCCGACTGCCTACGGAAGAAATCACAGATTTTGTTAATGAAGCTGAGTGTGATCTGCAAGCTTGTCGGCCAGTAAGAAGGTAGAATTCACATGCCATGCATTTTGTAACTGTTTAAAAGTATTTCAGCCTTTAAGATTGACATGTTCAAGTCTGTTTGGAAACAGACATCATGGGAAATTGTTGGAGGAAGGAGCCAGTGGCTTTCTTGTTAAAAAGCTGGCTATTGAAGACGGTAATAAAGATAGACGAGAAAGGATAGAGGATAAGGATTGGGACTTGGTGGATAATTTCTTTGAAATAGAAAATGATGTCAATAAAAGCAACACATTTGGTTCCAAACAGTGGGCAGCTGTGTACTTAGCTTCTACCCCTGAACAAGCAGCAACTATGGGCCTGAAGCTTCCTGGTGTTAATGAGGTATAGATGATAGGTTATAAGGTTAACAATACTGTGAATATGGTTTTGTTCTTTTCAATATAGCCTTTAATGCTTCTTCAATATAGCGGGAAAAACTTAGGATTTTATGAGTGCTGTGCATTTTAAATAATTGAGGCAAGGATTCAGGGCTGATATGATATTATCATTTTTGAAAATTATAGCAATCTGTGAAGTTCTGTATGTTCTGGTTAGTAGAAAATAGTTGCATTGATGCATTTGTTGTTTATCTCATAGTATTGCTAATAAGGCTACATCTTTCAGGTTGAGGAAATCAATGACCTTGATAACTGCTCAAGAAATCCAATTTATGCAGCCGCAGTTGCAAATGAGAAGGAGTGTGGTCTAACCGAAGAACAAAGGAGTAGATTCAGAACGGTAAAAAAGAGAACGCTTGTGTAGTTTTTGCTGGTTAGGATATTGAGGTCATGTAATTTGTAATCTAGTTAACCTTCAGACTTAATGAGCCATCCAGTTGTTTAAACTTTAGGGTGCTTCAAGTATGGAAATTCCCCCATTCTAAAAGCTTTCTGCCATGTCTAACAAATTAGATACATTTTCTTAGGATAGACATTGCCTTTCTTGTTTTACTGTTTCAGCCAAGCCAGTGACTAGATTTTGAAAGTTTTCTATGAATTTGATTGTTTATTTTTCACATTTTCTTAATTACATTCTAAATATTCACCAAATTTCACTGAATTGTGCCGCACATGGTAATTCCTCAAAGGAATAGGAAATGTACAAATACACACCGTAAAGAGATAAAACCAATGAAAGGAAGCAAATTGAGTTGCAGTGTAGAAGAAAGTTTTCTCCTCTCAGCTTTGGTGAATTTGGTTGCCTTATCAACATTTCTATTCAAAGAATATTTTGTGGTCCATGTTGACATTGTTGGAGACGGTTTTTAGAGGAAACATTTTTTCTTTTAACAATGTCTCGTGTTGTACATTTTCCTTACCTAATAGTTGATTGGATAGAACTTATTTCAACACTGCATGATTTTAGCATGCGAATGTTAAGATTTTCCTTGAATATGATAATTAAATTTGTGGATTTATATATCTGATATTTTTTAATAACAAATTTACTATGGTAGATTTAAGAATCTTGACGGTATAACTCAGGCTTAATCCCCGTGTTTGTGGCAATCACCATTTATGCTTAGTCATGATAAACAGGTGAGTATAACTTGAATTGGCTAAGCCAATCTTGTGAGTTCAGAATTACCTATTGAGTTTCCATGGTTGTTTGCTGCTACTCTCCACCTTCCTATTTGTCTATGCTTTTCAAGACTGATGAGGATCCTGATTATCAGAGCATCATTCCTTTTTTGTGTAAGTCATAGAAATACAAAATAGATATGCCCTGCTCTGCCGACTGGTCTGCCATATGGGAAACCAGACCAGTAGCGCAGCATAGTCATTTTGGGCCATTCAGAAACTTGAAGCCAAGTAGCAAAACCTATCAAATACCAAAAATTACAGTCAGAGATGATGTTTACTGCCCAAGGCCCGACAGCCTACTATATCTAGCTGGATAACAAGGCTATACAAGACTAAAAGCAAACAGTACACAGTAATTGACCAACATCTATGCAGTGGCGGAGTCCACCTGGATGGTTTCTGGTGGACCAGCATCTTCCTCTGAATCTGAAAACTTGATAGTGGCCAGCTTCTTTGCCAGCACTCTGACTTTGTGGTCCAATTTCCCAATCTGCCTTTGCAAGTTATCCACTATTGATAAGATCTTCTGCCCTTCAGACCTTTCAATCAGAATCTTACCCAAGTTTCTGTGACGTGGGGATGGGGGACCAGGGATACACAGGAGTGGCTTATGCAAAAGCTCCCCACCAATTTTTAGGAAACGTGGGGGGGCGTTGGGGTCTTTAACACAAGGGACCCTGACAAAAATAGTAAAATAAAAATACTAAAAGCTTATAAATATATCATTGAAATTTTATAATTTAACTGTCTTTATCATTATATAACACTTACATCATGAAGGATGAATTGATGAATCATATAACTGAAACAAATTTAAAATGAAAAGAATGATACAATCATACATGTAACTGTAACAATGTACAACGAAAATACAAGTTTAAACCATAATGAAGTTCCATCTGTGAATACTGAATATTGTAATAAAAGTCAAGTCTGATGCATCAAGATTCAAATTTCTATAGTTAAAAAGTTAACATAATGTTAGTTTTAGCTTATTAAAATTAGTTTCAGTAAATGTTGCATAAATGAGAACTTTTTATAGTTTTTTGCATTTCTTAAAATTCAAAATATGACTGCGACATGATAGCATGCTCGACAAAACTGAGTGCATGGAAATTTAGAAAATTGTCGGGTTTACATTTATTCTGTCCCGTGAAATGACATGTATCGTGGCTCGTAATCATGAGATTGGGAAAGTCAGAACAAAATCAGTATTATCATTCACGTCATCAAGTCAATATCGACGAAGTTGGGACACAATATCACTGCTGCACTAATATATGGTCCTTTCCTATCCACGATCTGATAAAATTAACTGTCTATCACCTTTAACAACTTAGATTATGTCCACGTACATATATGTTTTCATAAACGCCAGCATGTTTGAGCCGTCAGTAGAAGCATTGGTGGTGTATTGAAACCTAGCAGGCTGGAAGATCCGAAGGAGGAGGAGGCAGAGATTGATTTGGGGTATTTCCATCTAGCACAACCCATGCCATTTTCAATCCCCAGCTCGTGTGAACCTCCAAGTGACAATGGATGAACCAAATGCCTGCAAAAATTACTGAATATAATTTGAACAATAGAATTTGACAATTTGTTGGCTTAGATCATTGCAAGCAGGATTGTGAGAGGGGAATAGATTGGATAAATTTAAATAGTATTACCTGGGTTGCCAGCTCGGAATCGACCCCTTTATTTGAGGAAACAGCCCCTTTTTTGAGGAAATGATCCCTTTTGGAGTTTCCGTGTGTACCCTTTTTTTTGTGAGCGTTGGGAAACGACCCCCAAGTCTCCGAGCGCGAGGGAGCGAGGAATCACGATTCCCAGGTGGGGGGACGTGTCCCCGTGGAACACTGCATTATTGTCTTCATCTGCCAGTACACATCAACCTATTGAGATAATATGTCTGCCTTGTCCTCACATAACCAGTATCTGAAACCCAACAGCTTACTTGTTCTGATTGTTATAACATTACATTGATTGGTTTTAATTCACAGAATAGGATAGTTGCAACTCTTTTTTTTTTGATACTTGAATTTACAATTAAAATATGTATAGCTTAGCTTACAATATCCTGGAGGAAGAGTTATGTCCATAAAAATTTGTTGGAGATGGATGACCTTATTTTCCTCTGGGGAATGTTATCTTTGAATGCTTGTATAACCCTTCCATGTGCTATTTGAGCATATGAATTGGTATCATTCTAAGATGCTTGGGTTTGCAATGATGGGGATGGCGACAAGAGTTTTTAAAATCAGGATATTGGGGGGGAATGTTGGGTGCGGAATATGAGAGTTTAAATATGTTGAACAAAAGTAAACAAATTAAAAAATGTATATAAAACAGTACAACTAAAAACATTAAATAATATGATTCATTCATGAATTATATTTGAACAATTTCGGAATCAAATTTCACTAATAAATTCATATATTACAAGATTATAATATTCATGAGTTCAAAATTTAAAATCTGACCCTATAAAATTCGTTTTCTGCCTTTGGCCACTTCAGAAAAACATTTTTTTCTTGGTTGTTCCTACTGCTCAAGTGAAAAATCTGTGCCCCAGTGAGTAAAGATTCCAGAACACTTAGATGAGGTGATTCTGACTTTTGATGCTGTTGCTGGACACAAATGAAATTGTGTAAGAAACACCTCCTTATCTGCTGCTATTAGAAATGCAGGATAAAGTGGATAGTAGAAAAATAGTAGGGTTTTAAAAAAAATAATAATGGGCATAGCATACATGGCTAAGGGTTTTCTGCTGGGTGAAACATTTTACTCTCCCAATATACCTGTTTTGTTCTTTTTTCCCAAACATTTTTTGGGGGAATATTGTCTGATTCTATGGTTTGGGGATATCTCGCAGTATGATAGGGATGTCTAGGTACATGAAACATGTCCTGGTCCCTGGGACACCCCCCAACTGGGCAGTCAACAAGTTCTTTGGCAATGCAGGTTCAACTCAATCTTCTACTTATACCTCATTTGTTTATAACTGTTACCTCCAGCAATCGTCTACAGTATGCCTCTTTGTTCCTGAATATCTAATCCTAGATGTACACTTGTGTTTTTGCCTACTCAAGTTGAGACCGGACTTAAGTCTGAGATGTTAATCAAGTCAGTATGTATTAGGAAATGCATATGTAGACATATGTAAATGTCTAGTCCTTTTAGACTCTGGTTAATATGGCTGGCAAGGCATACATTTCTTTCCCTTTCATTGAATGTCAGTTACGAGCTAAATTTTGTTCCGCAATGTTGGAGGTATGTTACATGTTTTTACCAAAATTGAGATTGAATTGTGAGCTGTAAATGATAATTTTTTCTTACAATAGCTTTAGCTCTCTGATAGGTTAAAGAGGAGGATGATGTTCAAAGGGCTCGTAAAATGCAAATACGTCTGAAACGGAGGAGGAATGAACGCAGGAGAAAGAAGACGGTACAAACTGATACACATCTTATGAATATTTGTTTCCCGTTGTCAGTTTTTACTTCGTTGCAGCTTTTGAAAGTTAGTGATCTTTGACAATATCAGAGCCATTATGTATCATCTTGGCATGGCCAATTCGGTTATTTTAAGCTCTCTCACAGGTTGTACTATCTGGTGGCAATGTTACTGAACAGTGGACATACATACTCAGTGTTGCATTTATTTGCATGGTGATTTTGGATGATTTATTGAACTCTATGGCTCACTGCGTTATCTGTTTCTTTCAGGCTAATGACGATATTCAGAATGAAACTGTGGGCACAGCATCTCTGAATGGAATAAGTAATGTTGAACCCTTGTCAGAGATTGTGAATGGTGTAGACTCTGGATTTTGTTGCATTAATGGTAATCAAAATATTAAATTGAAGGAAACTTTGCAAAGCCCATATGAGTGCAGTAAAGTTGTGAGCCACATATCTACTATGGAATCTCTCCAAGAAATCCAAAAAGCATCTACCCATCATAAATTTGCTAGAAGCTCTTCCTTGGTACTTTGTCTATCTGAAGATAATGGTCAGCCAAAGTCTAACATGTTAAAACGCTCTATTGATTGTCAAGACTTCGAGTTTGGTAGCAAAAGGAGTCGAACTGTGATTATTGATAGTGATGATGAGTTGGATACTAGAAATGGGGTTCAGGATCCTTGCTGTGGCCAGTTATGTAATGTAACCAAGTCAGCTGATTTAACGCATGAAGTTGTTGATGTTGAAATGATCACCGATGGACAATTTCCTTGTGAAGATATATCAGGATTAGGTACAGATAAGGGTCCCAGAGACTTTCAGTGCACAGCATGTGGCAGATTACTGAAAGCGTCCAGAGTGATTCAGCATCCATTGCTTGGCGTTATAATATGTAAAGAGTGCAAGTATTGTTATGGGAGTGCCCCGTTTGAGAAGGTAAGATTGTTTGATAGTTTCTCTTATCTAAGGATGTCTTCTATCTGCATATTCTTGATGTTGATAATTTGACCTGGTATGCAGGATCTTGATGGTTCAGAATCTTTTTGCCGTTGGTGTGGGAAAGGAGGTTCGCTAATCTGCTGTGACTCATGTGAAAAAGTGTATTGTGACAAGTGCATAACACGAAATTTTGGAGAAAGAAAAATGAAAGAAATAACTAACTCACAATGGCGCTGCTTTTGCTGCGACCATAATCCGCTAGCTTCACTGCAATATGACTATAATAAGGCTGCAAAGATAGCAAGCCACTCTCGGTCGGCTTCTGATAGTGATTCTGCATCTTCAGATGACAAACTTCCTGCTTTGGATGTTGGGTAAGTAAATTTGATTGTTGCTGAATGTACATGGGTTTTCTTCTATTGTCAACAACACTGAAAGTGAATGGGACCTTTTGCTGAAGAGTCATTGGGAAATTCAAGCATATCTCTTGCTGTACTTTAATAAGATAAATTCATGTTTTGCATATTAAAGCATATTGTTTGTACAGTTATAATGGCTTTAAATTTTGGTTTGCCACTTGCCCTGTATGCATGTATGCATGTATGCTTGTATATTCTTTTGATTGCTAATAAATATCAATATCAATATCAATTTTGTTATTTATTTGCATTAATAAACAATTATGGTTTTTGAGTAACACTTATCTGAAGATGGATTCTAGTATTAAATTTGATTTTAATTATACCAATCCATTGTAATGGTGGCATCAGAGTTGCTCTACTGGTCATGTAAGTCGGAAGCTCAAACGGCAGTTCCACTTGGTTTTCTTTCTACAAGAGAGACCTCTTCTTATTTTGTAGTTGAGGGCCGAGGCTTCGATTTCCTGCAAGATGATTTACCTCTGCCTCCACAACATGGGTTGCAGGCATTTTCATCCACATTGTGCTTTTGTATATATGACAAGCTTATCATATATTCTGCATGTGCTGGATGTCATCTTATGATCTTTTGTGTGCTGCAAGTCATCTTGTGAGCTTTTGTGTGCTGCAATCTTTTATTGTGATTTTTGATTACACATCTTACCATTTTTTATTTTCAAGCTGTATTACAGCTAGCTTTGCAGTTTTTTGCTTGGAAATATTGGTGTTATAGTTGACTTCTGTAGGCCTCTTCGATTCTAGAGAAGATAAGGTAAGATATGGTAATTTTATGCATGTCCAACAAATGACCACAAAAACAGGTCAGTGAGACTAGAAGAGTACCATTGGGAAGATAAGGTAATTTTATGTATGTACAACAAATGACCACAAAGCAGGTCAATGGGACTAAAAGAGTACCATTAGCGTAATACAAAGTGGGAGTGCTTTAGTACTTCGTAGATTTAGGCTAAGAAACAATAAGGAATGATATAAAGATCTAAGATTGAAGCCACAAAGAGTTAAGCAACTACTCAGAATAAAACATATACCTGAAAATAAATGAGTACATGAGTGAGGAACATCATCAGAAAGAGCGTGTTGAGTGGTAAAGGAGCCGGAGGCCGTGGCCAGAAGAGATGGGAGGGATGTTTCTGAATCCTCAGTAACTGTAAAAGGCCCAATGCATTATCTGATAATGTCTTTTGGAGAATAGCTGGGACTGAGTGGCCCTTGCTGTGTAATTCTGTGTTGAACTCTAGCAGTAGGGGCTTGAGCTCCATCACAGTCTTTTGCTTGGAAATATTGGTGTTATAGTTGACTTCTGTAGGTCTCTTTGATTCTAGAGAGGATAAGGTAAGATATGGTAATTTCATGCATGTCCAACAAATGACCACAAAAGCATGTCAGTGGGACTAAAAGAGTACCATTGGGAAGATAAGGTAATTTTATGTATGTACAACAAATGACCAAAAAAGCAGGTCAATGGGACTAAAAGAGTACTGTTAGTGTAATACAAAGTGGGAGTGCTTTAGTACTAAGTAGATTTAAGCTAAGAAACAATAAGGAATGATATAAACTTTAAAGATCTAAGATTGAAGCCACAGAGAGTTAAGCAACTACTCAGAAGAAAACGTATACCTGAAAATAAATGAGTACACGAGTGAGGAACATCATCAGAGAGAGCGTGTTGAGTGGTACAGGAGCTGGAGGCCGTGGCCAGAAGAGATGGGAAGGATGTTTCTGAATCCCCAGTAACTGTAAAAGGCCCAAATGTCTTTTGGAGAATAGCTGGGACTGAGTGGCCCTTGTTGGGTAATTCTGTGTTGAAATCTAGCAGTAGGGGCTTGAGCTCCATTGCTTCTATCACTTAGGGCAGGGGGGAATTACGTTAATGATTAATGTTGACGACCACTACTGACCAAAGATAGGTGAGTGGGTTCCCAGTGTACATCCTGTATGAATAGTGAAACTATTGGATGTTAATATTTGAGAAAGATCAGAACTTCCCCCCTTGATCGTGATGGTCCTTATCAACTCTGATGTGTGGGAATTTCCTGTGCTGGATATTGATTATAGCATATTTGTCTGTCTTGGGTATTCTAATTTCCTACTAGTTCAAAACAAACTGGTCTTGCCTTGCTTGGCGGACCCTGTGTTTCTCTGCAGAATTTGATCCTACTACAACTCTTATCGTTGGTGTAGCACTAAATTTTCAAATGTGGTAATCAACATATCTTTATTTTATTGTCAAATAAGAAAATCCCAAACGACATTGTTGGAATTTTGAGTCATTTTCTGGCAATTGGACATTTCAAATGCTTATTAGTATAATCATAAGTCTCTTCCTCAATGCCAGATCCTAGCTGGTATCTTGCATCTCACCATAATGTTGACGTGTTTTGTGAAAATTTGTTTCACATATTTACTAAAGAATTAAGATCCAATTGTAATTTGTTATTCTTGGATGAAGCAAAAGTAACTCTGTTCTGTTAGGGATGGACGTGCCTTTATCACCTGATGAATGAATTTTCTTTGATGATGCATAACTTATAACTATTCAGTGCATATCTATCTTTTATGTTTCATCTCTGTTCCACAATGAGCACATTCGGTGATTTGATGATGTTATGTGGGTAGATATCTTTCTACTTGTGTATGCAAGCTCAACATGCTTCATAAGAAGGCTAGAAGGGTCAATGCTAATATCCTATTTGTTGTACTTTTAATTAGCTTCCTATCTTTTTGTGGATTTCCATCTTCTTTAATGATAAACTGCTCTAAAATCGTAGTAGTATTGCAGAAGTGGATACTAAACAATTTGAAGTTAGAACTTGCTTAATGTTTTGGATTGCAAATAAATTATTCTCTGATGTATTGGGCAGTAAAAGATGGAGAGGAAAGAGAATCAAGAGGATCATCGATGATGCAGAGCTCGGTGAAGAAACAAAGAAAAAGATTGCGATTGAGAAGGTCATTCTTCATTTACATGTTTTAACCAAGATATTTCTGCTAGAACTATTAGCAATCTTTTACTGAGTCCAGTTAACAGCATTTATATGGATATTATTGCTAAAATATGAATGCATTTACTGTCTAAATAAATAGGAGCGCCAGGACCACCTTAAAATGTTGCAACAGCGGTCAATGTTTGCACAGTGGTCAAAGGGATCAGCCAGTGAATGTGGAGAACAAGCACGGGCCAAGGAAAATGAATTATTGGGTAATGCTGCTGAAGGCTTTATTGTTAATGTTGCCAGAGAACAAGATGAAGCAGAAATCAGAATATCTCCATCGATCTCATGTATCTTGAAACCTCACCAGGTATTTTTTATATGTTTATGTTATATATTGCTGGGTTAAGAGCTCATGCTTCATTGATTTTGTTTACAATGTAAGATACAGCAGTGAAATTGTTATTGGCAGAAGGGACTTGGATTCAGTTTTAGCAAAGGACATGATAAATCCGGACTGGTTACTTTGAATCTGTAGTGGTTCTTGTGGTTTGTTAAGTATCTAATGCTTATCCTTGAAAAAGGTCAATTAGTATCACTTTCTCATCTCAGCGGTGCTGCACATATTGCTTACGAGTATCTTCCCATAAATAAGGATTTTTCTTAAATGTTATTATAACAAGGTTTGGCATCATCTCTAATTTTTTGGGATGCAAAGCTTGCAGAATTTGTTTTGTGGTTGGATCTGAAGCATTAGCAAGTCTATTTGGTACTTTTTCATAACTTTCTGTTTATTTTTTTTCCCATACGGTTCTCTAAGATTTCATTTTTAAATATCAGAAATCTCTTCTCTGAACATAGATTAAGATGTTCACTTTTCTTCATGGTAGTGTATTTGATTGGGCCTAGACAGATATTTGATGTCAGTGTAAATTGGAACTGTTTGCAACATGTACCTACACAACAGCTCTTAATGGCAACTAACTCATCTTTCACAACCTCTCCAATGGCAACTAATTCACCCTTCACCTGTGAGACTCTAGTTAGGAAAGAGGTGACACCGTAGGTGTTGGCTTTAGGTTCTTGACCCAAGTTCAGTTTTAAGGTTTGCCAACAAACCCCTATACTACTGGCCCTTTCGGCAATGACCTGCTCGCGCAGGTCAAGGCCTCACTCGAAATAGTATGGGAGGGTGCTGGAACCAGGGTTCTGCACTCTGAGAGAGAGAGTTAATTAAATTGGGTCCCCTCAGATCTAACAGACCTGCGCAGGAGAGGCCCTAATACAAAACCCCTTAGCAGTATATCGGCAAAGCACAAATCGTAAATAATAGGTAACTTGAGAAGAGTATTTTAACCAGAGCTACGCATTCATAATATCTCATCCACGTGCACATCAATATATCATCAATCTTCAGTGAGCAATCACAATCTTAGAACATAAATATAGCTGATAATCATAACACAAGAACACTTAAATATCATCAACAGTCTTCTCATTCATTCATATCCAGATCCGACTTATAGACTCTATTACCAGTCCGCGTTCACAGTAGGACTCGGGGTCTATATGCACAGAGCCAGCAGGGTCCCTTACCTAGACAATCGACACAAAAGATCCACAAGTTTGTATCCAAGCTTAATCACGTCTTAGCCTCCTCTAGACTCAATTTATCTATCTATTTATAACATCTTAGCCTGCGCTACTCTATGGTCCGCAAACCGTGGTTTGCAGACTCCTGGTTTACCCTTTGACCCAATACAATTCATCGGGGCTTTGATTCGCCCCAAACCCCCTACGCTAGACTAAGTATTACAAAATATTACAAAATTGGACCAAAAATTGGGTTAGGGGACCTCATTCCAACAATCCCCCAACACAATCTTGTGACTCGTCCTGAGTCACAGCCCCAGCGGGGTCTTCATAGTTTCCTGGAGCTGCTCAATAGCGACAGCCAATGGAGGCAGAACACCTATGCTTTGTGCGGCTGCGTTATGCACAATATCAACCAGCTTTTGTGAAGTTTGTCCTTCAGTAACGATGGTGACACTTTCCAAGGTTTGATTCAACTGTCTCACGGCCCCTTCTAACTCCTGTGAAAGCTTGATAGCTTCGTCAGCCTAGGGCATTAGATGGTCGTTGAGTACTTTCTTCTTGCGTCGGAGCCCCACAATTTCACTTCTCAGTGCGTAGTTGGTCCAAAGGCTCGCTAGTCGTTGGGCTAGGACAAGGGTGGTCATAGTGGCTTCCATCTGCTCAAAATCTTGCTCCTTTTGGTGCAGCTCTTGATTGATTTGGCGAAGGAGGGGGTCACGCTGCACCTAGGACCATAACTCCATAGCAGTCTCAAACAATGTGGTGGCTTGAGTGATCTGCACGGTAATACTGGTTGTAGCTTCCGTGACCAGCGCGGCTTGCTGGGCATGCACCTTCGGGGGGTCTCAGGCTATAGCTTGGCTTGCAACGATGCTGTTTGAAGCTCCAAATCAGCCTTAAAAACCTGCACCTCAGTTCGAGATGCCTTCAAAGTAGCGACCAAGCCTTCAACCTTGGGTTGCGACGTAGTGGAGTCAGGAATTACTTCCGGCATGTCCTTGCAGAGTCGGTCGATCAATTGCTCTAATTTAGCCTGTTGTGCTTGGGCGACGATGTGGGCTGCTTGGGCTTGGGCGGCTTCGACAACTTTAGTCAAAATAGTTTGTTGGACTTCGATAAGGTGCTGCTGCGCTCGCAGTTTTCTGTGCTGAAGCTCAACGGAGATGGAGGTAAACAAGTCATGCAGCTACGCACCCATTAGACGTCCCACATCGAGATCAATTGAAGAGCATGCATGAAATTGGTTGCATAATTTTGCGGGTATCATGGCAAAAGCTGCGCTCGGGAGGGGGCATATCTGACTGTCCGCGACGGTGGTCAATGTTGCAACTGTAGCTGGCTGGCTCACTTAATTCTTCCTTGCTTGATCCACGCTCGCCTAGAGTGTGTCCGCCTTCAGCTGCAGGGCCTGCAATTCAGACTGCAAAGCTTCTACCGCGGCCTTGTGCTGTCCTCCCAAAGCAGTCCATCGGTCCTCTGACGCAATAATGACGATGTCCGCAATCTTCTCTAAATCCTCTTCTGTCAAGGTGACCTTTGTGTCTGTACCAGGCTTAATAGCCTTGCGCTTCTTCCTAGACCCTTTGGGAGGTTCACTGGTGTGTTTGATGCCATGTGGCGATGCCGTATCTTCGCCACTGAGCTCGTCAAGCTCCTGGATCTGTTGTGACACCAGCTCTGTCCCCATGGTGGTATCCTTAGGGATTTCTTGGGTCGTGCTCTTCTCCGTAGCATGAGCCTTAGGCTCCTTCGTTGTGTCCGGCGGAGGAGTATCCTTCGGGGTGGCGCTTTGGCCGGATGTGCCTGCTGTGCCCGGGTCGGATGTCTTTGTGCCAATCTTCCACTCTGGTGGCCAAGTTGTAATCACTTGGTCAATATTTGCTTCTGTGGCCATGTAAGGAAGGTTATACCAAGTTGGATCTCTGTGGGCCCGAACCTGCACATTGTGCATGGTAACATGGAATGCCGCGATATCCTTGTATTTGTTGTAGACCGTAGGTGACAAGCGCGACTGGGAATGAATTGCCGCTGCCAGGGCTCGATCATATAATACCCAGAAGACTTTGTTTTCCTCGACCAGCTTGGGATTCTTTGAATCCTAGAGCTTTGCAAACCATTCTCCTTCACACATTCTTGGCTCGAGATCATGGAACACTGCCTCATCATGTGCCTCCCACGCAACTAAGGCAATTAACAGTATCAGCCAGGAGTAGCAGAAACCTTTTCCTTGATCCTGGGCCTCGCGCACATTGTCTAAAAATTCATTGACAAGGTACTGCGACTAGTTGAAGCAGACTCCCTTTTCGCATCTACTGGCGAGTTGAATTACATAGGCGGGGACGACTGATGCCTGGCATTTGCGCATCAATTTGCAGGCAAGCAACATGGTACCCATGTGCGTCCCTCGATCACTTATTGTATCGACCTGAAATCCTCTTTAGTTGCGAACAACGTGGTATTTATTTCCGACATCGTCAACAATATGCTGCTCATACTTGTTACCATTGCCCTCCTTAGGATTTGGCCCATGCATGGGGAGGCCGGTGATTCGGTGAATTAAAGCGGCATCAATCGAGATGCGACCCTGGATCCATAAACACCCATCATGGACTCGTGCCAGTAGCTGGCAAACAACCAGACCTATGATATTGTAGCGACCAAAGTGGGGGATACGCAACAAGTTCAATATACTTGAATTTTCCAACCCGCGTGCCCATGGCATTGGTTCGACCTTTGGCACGTTACCATACATCACCCTTTCAAGATATAGTTCTGGAGCCAGGGTTGGGAAGGCATCCAAATTGCTCAGATCATGATCATCGAATTTAAGGAGGGGGAGGCCTCCGAACATTTCTCCACGCAGGGGTACTTCTACTGGAACCAACGGCATTTGGAGTTAGGCACAAACGACATCGACATTCTTGGGGGCCCCGTCGTAGACTGTGCAGAGCTTCCTCTGTGGTTGTCATAGGGCGCTTTGATGAATCTGGGGAGCCACCCTTAGGCACCTTTCGGGGGGAATGCACAATCCGAGGGGACGTGCTTGGTTTCAACCCAGTACACTTCAGTTCTTTCCCTTTTCCCTTTTCTGCTCCCTGCACCTTCCCCTTCCCCTTTCTCTTGGCTGGCATGGACATGACCTCCTCCATTTCTGGGGTTACTTCGAATACATCTTCAAACCTCACTTCCTTGGAAGTTGTGACAGGAAATGACTCAGCGGGGTTAATAGTGGTCATCCTTGCTCGGAAGACAAATTCGGGTTTGCTACTATCAGAAGGGGTAGCTCGCTCAAACATGCGGAGGGCAATTGTACAGACTAGACAAAATTCACCGAGGTGCCCACAACGTGAGAGTTTCGGACATCAAACGAACCCCTGGTGATCGATGCCCCTCTTCTTATAGCTCATGATGATGGAAAACAGTCGGATTAGCCTTAATTGCTATCTATCATTACGGAAACGGTAAAAAGCCCTTCCAGATTGCCACATTAATTGCCAATTGCCCGTTCTGTTCAACGGAAAAATTGGTTTTCCACGCAGTTGACTCTTTCCAACGGCTAGTTTTTTCCACTGCGTATGACCCTTGTGCTTGTATCGCACCCCTTTGTACCTCCTGCCCTGCGCAGTCGTCGACCTTGCCTTCGTTTTCGTGCCCTGACATGCGCAACATCTTTTACACAGCTACTTCGGCCATATAGTCATTTGGTCGGCACCAGGTTGTCCCTATAGGGTTTCAGACGACTTCCATTAACGTACCCTAGCAAGAAATCTCCGTGCAACGTAGCCAATCAAACCGCACCACCATCGGTAATCTCCTTCACTATATATGGGCCCAGCCAGTGCGTATTGAACTTCCACGGGTGTCGTGCAAGCTGGCTATTATAAAGTAATATCAATTCGTCCTCGTCCTCCTTAAAGGTCTTCTGCCGAATATGTCAATCATGCCAAGCTTTTTCGTGATCCTTCTGAACCTGCTGGTGGAGCTGAGCAATGAATCGATCCTCTTCTAGGGCCACCAACTGCACGAAGCATTCCTCCATGATGTCTGGTTCTGCGATGTTTGTAAAAGCTAAGATGCGCAGGCTAGGAACGATGTATTCCATAGGCATGATGACTTCCTTCCCATAGACCATTCTAAAGGGTGTTTTTCTCGTGAGCTTCTTACATGTGGTCCTATAGGCCCAGAGTACCGAGGGGATGCGCACGTCCCAGTCGCTTCGGTCAACGTTACAGACCTCAGTGAGCGCATGTTCTAAAATTTTATTGAAGGCTTCTATGGCCCCGTTCGCCTGTGGGTGATACGGGGTGCTCTTCGCATGGTGGACCTGGAATTCCTCAGTCAGAGCCGCAACAGTTTCATTAACGAAATGCGTAACCCTGTCGCTCATTAGGATCTTCAGGCTGCTAAAAAATAAAGTGCGTAGCAGTAACTGCAGTACAATCCTTGACAGCTTTTGCTTTCGCCCATCTGGTTACATAATCAATGGCAGTGATGATATACTAGGCACCTGTCTTCTTTCCCGAGGGATTGATGGGTCCCACGAAATCTATGGCCCATTTGTCGAACGCTTGCAGAGCCATCTGTGGTTGTAGGGGCATTTCATTTCTACGGGAGGGTTTTCCAATTCTTTGGCGTACATCACAGGCCTGACAGTACACATGGGCATCGCTGTGCAATGTGGGCCACCACAACTGGACCCTTAATACTTTCTGCGTAGTGGCTTTTCCTGCATAATGCCCTCTTGCAATTCCTCCATGGGCCTCAGCCAAGATAGCTTGTCTTTTATGTTCTAGATCATACCTTCGCAGCACTTCATCCGCACCTAGCTTGTAGAGTTGTCCCGCGATTATGGTAAAATCGATTGTGTGGGCGACCAAATCCTTTTTCTATGGCACTGAATAGCCATCGGGCGCCTTGCCTGTAATCAAGAATTGCACAGCGTCTGCAAAGTGCTCGTCAATCACCTTGATAGCAAACAACTAAGTGTCAGGTAATCCTTCTTCGAGGTTAGTCGGCTCTTCCCCATTCTCGATTCTAGACAAGTGATCCGGTCCGACCTTTAACCTCCCCGGTTTCACGATGATCTCAAAATCATACTCTTGAAACAATAGTAACCACCTACAAATTCTCCCTCCCCCCTCCCCAACATAGGCTTATTGACTAGGTACTATAAAGCTGAATGATTTGTGAACATCTTGAAGTGCCCTCCTAATAAATAGTGCTTGTATTTCTGGAGGGCATACACTATTGCCAACCCTTCACGCTCCGTGGTAGAACAGTTACGCTCTCCACTCGAAAGCTTCCTGCTAGCGAAGGCAATCGGGTGATCGATGTCCCCTTCTCTAGGCTGTGCCAAGACAACTCCTAATGCGATCCCTGATGCATCCACATGTACATGAAAGACCTTTGCCCAGTCAAGAAATATAAGAATAGTTGCAGTTACCATCTTTTCCTTTAATAGCTTGAAGCTTTTCTGACACTCATCATCCCAAAAAATGAGACGTCCCTCTTCAGCAATTTTTCCATTGGGGCGGTGATCAAAGCGTACGCCTAAATAAACTTCCTGTAGTAACCGGAGTGGCCTAGGATGGAGCGCAACTGTTTCTCAGTAGTAGGGACTGCCAAATTGATGATAATCGCGATCTTGGCTGGGTCAACTATCAATCCCTGCTGACACACCACGTGTCCCAATAGAATCCCAAATGGGACACAGAATATGCATTTCTTGATGTTTAGCGAAATTTGGTGTTTCTTGCAGGCATCCAGCATCATGCGCAAGTTTGACACATGGTTCTTTACTAACCCAAAAGCTGTCCAATCGTCAAAATAGACTTCCAGAAATTTGCGAATGAACTCCTTGTATACTGCTACAACTACACGTGAAATGGCAGGGGCATTCTTTAGTCCAAATGGCATGACAGTGTACTGGAACGAGCCCCATTCAGTTGCGAAGGTTGTCTTGCTGCGGTCTTCAGGTTCTATGGGGATCTGATGGTACCTCGAGAACCCATCAGTAAACGAGTAAGCTTCCTAACCTCCCACATTATCCAGAATTTCATCGGAGAACGACGTAGGGAAGAAATCATGTACACAGGCATCGTTTAACTTGCGTAGGTCTACGCAGATCCTTATCTCTCCTTTAGTCTTCTTTTCCTGGATCACCATAGGGCTTACCCAATTTGATTGTTCTACCAGTTCAATGATACCTGCGGCCACCATTTTCTCAAGTTCCTCCTTGACTTTCTGTATGTATTTAGGGTTTAGGTGATAAGGCCGTTGTTTGATAGGCCGCACATCCGGTTTCAAGGTAATCCTCATGACGCCCATATCCCCTACGATCCCTTTGAGTTCAGAGAAATTTGTGGGGAATAGATCTTGATATTCGGTCAGCAACTCCGCGATCTTTCCTATTATGTCATCATCCCAGTAATCCCCAATTTTGGCCATCTTGGGCTGCTCTTCCGTGCTAATGTTGACTTCCTTCAGTTTCAAAGGTTTGGTAACATCGATCGCCTGTAGCGAAGGTCTTGCAACGACACGTTCTCCTTCTGATTCTGGGATAGTGATATTTCGGGGATCCTCATCACAGTCTTCTATTGACAAATATCTACAGTTAACAATGTCCTGTATCTACATGTCCTAAGCTGGCGTAGTACACTCCTGCTTAGGGAGGGACTCATTGAAGAGCAAAGCATCTATATCTTGCAGGGCTTCATAAAGTTTCTCAGTTCCTCCTGTCAATCCAAACGTCATTACAAAATCCTCAGCCATTGTACCCTAGTGACGGGTACGTTGGTGTAGTTCTGCATCCAAATACCAAGTGGTAGGGATTGGTTCCAACGCGTGAATAAACATATGGACCCATTCATTCCATGTGTTTTCATTCCATACTTCCATCCAGAGAGCCAAGTGCTTGCGCGGATCCCCCCTCGTCTCGAGAAGAGTTCCATTGGCGGTTTGACTAGAGGGTCAAATCGTAATCATCATCTTTTGGCAAGTGCTTGCGCGGATCCCCTCGTCTCGAGAAGAGTTCCATTGGCGGTTTGACTAGAGGGTCAAATCGTAATCATCATCTTTTGGCATTCCCCCCAGTCCTGAAAAGCTCCCTTATGGGTTTCCCACCATCGCGCGTGGGTCGTGCACATGGCCAAGTCAAGTGCCCAAAATCTCCGTTCCTCAGGGATATTTGCTTCAATTGCTTTAAGAAAATCCTTAATATTACCAGAACCATCAAAGTAGGGTAAAACTCTTACCTCTAAGGAGATGCATCGGAAGCTCTTTGTGCTCTTAAGACACCGTAGCGCAGATACATCATGCAACTGGTTCTGCTAATTTTCTATCTCTCCGTTTGAGTCAGATAAGCATTCGCTATCTTTTTCCCAGCATAACATACCACCAATCGTGGGGTTGATCCAGTCATCATCCCGGGCGGTTAGCTTGTAGATGTGATCAACATCTTCCTCCTCTCGCACTAGTTCAGTGTATCGCTCCCCTTCTGCTGGATCCAAAGGGACTATCACCCGTGTACCATCACTTTCAAAGATCATGCTCCTTTTTAAATTAATGATACCTCCCATGTCAATAGCCCAATCCAGACCCAAGAGCGCGGGGTAAGGGTCCGCGTCATCCACTATCTGGATTACCTCAAAATCAGCATAAACCTTAATAGCTGCAATGTCTACTACAACCTTTGTCAATCGTCCCAGTGGGATAATCTTTTGCTGATTAGCCAATCGTAGCTGAATAATAGACCATTCCAGCTTAGGTTCTCCCATTCTTTGCCAGGTTTGCTTGTGTAGGACATTTGCGTCTGATCCTAAATCAAGGATGACTTGGTCTCTTTCGTAGTCTCCAATTTGCGCACTCATGTGCATCTCCCGTCTAGTCCTTTTTTTTTTTCTTGTATAGCTTGTTAACAGTTTTAACCTCTGGTTGTGAAGCAACCTTTTCTGCGCAGCTATCTATTAATGCTTGGAGATTCTCTATGGCCTTCTGGTTGCGCATCAACTTCATACATGCATGGAGGAATGGTTTAACTGCTTCGTTTGCTTTTGGATCTACCATACCTTTTGAAGTAGATGCTTCGTCTTTGGCCATATCCCTCAAAGCTTCTATGAAGGTTTCTTTCTCCTTTTTCAGATCTAAGCTTTTCGTTTTTTTCCACAGCTTTTCGGATTAGTGGCTTAGCCCCAGCTTTTTCCTCGGCTCCTTTAGTGGCAATGCCGCTGCGTGTGATCACATTGATACATGGTCCATCATCCCGTGGCTTTGCGTTAACCCGTTGTACATTCTGTGTGGGTGTCTGTTGTTTCTCTTGCATTTTTGCTATTAGCACTGGGCAGTCTTCAATGACATGGTCGAACTGCCTGCAATATCTGTAGCACTGGTGTAGGGTTCGGGCAATCTCGTGCAAAATGTCCCACGTCCCCACAATTGTAGCAGATTAGCTGTCCACGTCCTCAACCTACACTCCCCCTCTCCCTCCTCCCCTTCCTCTTGCGGGCGATCCACCTCGCCTAGAAGGAGATAGTGGTGATGAGGGGTTTGCCTGCACCCTGTAAAGGTTTCCCCTGTCTACCATGAGGTCGAGTGTCCGACAGTTTTGTTCGTCATGACCCACAGACGAGCAGAATCTGCACCACTGTTGTTTCAGTTCTAGAACATAAGCAGCTAACCGTGGGCAGTGATCTATGTCATGTCTTCCTGCTACTCGACAGTCAGCGCACCATAGCATAGGGCTACTAGGTCCAATCGTTTCCTTAGGGCGTAGAGGGCTTGACCTCCCAGCCTGGATATAATCCGATAACAATGGGCATTGATCCTTAGTATGGCCCAAAACCCTACAACGTATGCACCAGATATTCGGGCTAGCTTCCTTACCTCGATCATTTCGTAGGTTCTGAATTTCTAAGTGCATTGCCTCTAGCTGGCTCTGGATCTGTAGTGTTGCAAACCGAGTGTCATCTCTTGGCGCGACTTCTAACTTCATGGCAATCTCCAGGGCTTCTTCTTGGGAGGCGATCTTCTGGTGTCCCTAGGTCCCGTAGATGTGGTAATAACATGGCGATAAACCATTCCTTGTGTTGTTTATCTTCGTAGACAAATCCCCCATCACTGAGGGCTTTCTTCAATTGTTGGTCAGCTTCCAAGATAGACTTCGTAGGTCCTTGTTTGAAGTCCTTCACATTGACTACACATTGAGAGTATGATATAGGCTTTCAGAACTGTTGCTTCAGGGCATCCTTAATATTTTGTATTGACGTGCTTGCGTTTTGCCCAATGTATCCCATAAACCAGTCCAAGGCCCTTCCTTCAAAGGCTATGGATAACTGCGTTCGTTTGACGACATCATTATTAACGTTCTGCGCAGTCCATACAAATTTTGCTACAAACCAGAATCAATACATATCTTCATCTACTACACTCTTAAAGGTAGGTAGATTCATGTGCGTAGCCATATCGTCTTCAGGTGGGGTGGCGGAGGCGGGGTAGGAGAATTCTTACCCTTACTTGGGTTTGATGCTGGCGTGGCCGGGGGGCTGGTTCCAACTTGTGCACCCCCGCCTTTGTTAAAATCAGGTGATTCCCTTAAGGGGCTGTATACCGATCTATCTCCTTCTTGATTAACTCGGTAGTATTTATTGCTTCGTGTTGTGCTCCTACTCAGGTCGGAGGTCATTCACTTGGTGTGGCCACACAGGACACCCTTTTCACTCAATAGCATCTTAATCAGCAGCGACAGGGTTTTCAGGAACTTACCTCTAAATCCCTTGAAGAACCTTCGCTCCGCTTCTGAATATGATACAAATTGATCAATTGTAAATTCTGTCACGAATCCTCCCAAAATACTGTCAACCCAGTGGTCTATAGTCCTTGTAATATTGTTATTAGTCTTTTCCAATTGTTGGATTAATTCAGGGGTCCACTGTGTGACCTGATCATCTTTCCAGCAAGTCTGGAATTCCGCCAGTCGTGCCAACCACTCTTGCAATTCGTGTGCGAAGGATACGAAGAAGATTTCGTGTACTTCTGTAAAAATATACTTGTTTTTCCAGTCTTCAACAGATAGCTTCTTACTTCTCGGGCAAACTCCTGAATCTGCCTTTTGAACCAGTCCTCAAGCTCGAGCTTTAATGGCCGCCAATGACCTCGTGGCATTACTCGATCTCTCTTAAAATGCTCTCGGTCTTGGCAACATAACTGTTTGTTTGCTTTAGGGGTCTTGACCCATGTTCAGTTTTAAGGTTTGCCAACAAACCCTTGTACTATTGTAGGCCCTTTCGGCAATGACCTGCTTGCGCAGGTCAAGGTCTCACTCGAAGTAGTATGTGAGGGTGCTGGAACCAGGTTTCTGCACCTTGAGAGAGAGAGAGTTAATTAAAGCAGGTCCTCTCAGATCTAACAAACCTGCTCAGGAGAGGCCCTAATACAAAACCCCTTAGCATTATATCGACAAAGCATAGATCGTAAATAACAGGTAACTTGAGCAGAGTATTTTAACTAGAGCTGCGCATTCATAATATCGCATCCACGTGCGCATCAGTATATCATCAGTCTTCAGTAAGCAAACACAATCTTAGAACATAAGCATAGCTGATAATCATAACACAAGAACACTTAAATATCATCAACAACCTTCTCATTCATTCATATCAAGATCTGACTTACAAACTCTATTACCAGCCTGCGCACACATCTAGCGGGGTCTGCACACAGCAGGACTAGGGGTCTTTGCGCACACAGCTAGCAGGAGCCCTTACCGAGACAATCGACACAAAAGATCCACAAGTTCGTATCTAAGCTTAATCAAGCCTTAGCCTCCTATAGACTCTATTTATCCATCTATTTATAACATCTTAGCCTGCGCTACTCTATGGTCCGTCTACCTTTTGACCCATTACAATTCATTGGGGCTTTGACCCGCCCCAAAGCCCTTGCACTAGACTAAGTATTACAAAATATTAGAAAACTGGACCAAAAATGCGGTTAGGGGACCTCGTTCCAACAACAGGTCTTGGTCATCTTGGTGTTGCGTAGTTTTTGTCTCAACACCATCTCCCTGTTCTCATTAGAACTCTGGTGCAAAGAGACCAAGGACTCCCACATCTGATATGCATATCTCATTCCAGACACGAGTGAATAAATGGTCCTTGATGGCATCTAGAAGAATCCTCTCTGCCTTCACATTCTCCCTGTTGAACTCTATCCACTGAGTTGAATCAGTGGGGGCTTGTACAACTGCTTCAACAACATCCCACGCTTCAGCTTCCTTTAGTAAAAGAATAATCCTCTACTTCTATGGGCCAAATTTTTCAGTGCTTGCCAATCTGTCCTCTAATCCAATAGCCATGACCTCACAACCAACAAAATAGAGCAAATCTGTAAGCTGGGACCTTCCTCCGTCTGCATCGCTGAAGTCTTTGGGTTTTTGACAAAATTTCAAAGGTATTGGTTCACTATTTGAAGGACTTTAGATACTTGTGCCCTCTTTAGCAGTTAATGAAAATTGAGATTTGAGCGTCAACTTGGCTTTGATACCATGTAGAAAGTAAATGATCTGCACCCTTAACCCAGTTTACAAGTTTGCATGTATTTGTTTAGGCCCAACCCATGTTTTGACATGTTGATATAAATTTCAGTATGCATTTATTGCAAACATTAAAGAGTGCTTCTACTAATTTTTCACTTTCCTATCAATTGATAATCAATGCAAAAATTATGGAAGCATCCAACACATTTGAGACACTAGTTTTTGGTCAATCCGACCCCGGAAAAACCCCACAGCCCCTTGGGGAAAACCAGTCTTGAAAGGAAGATTTTATTGCTTGAGAAATTTAGAATAAGTACATAAAATAAACACAATACTTATCTCCCTTTTCTGCTCTAGCATTGAATGCTCTTTTTTGGAATTTTCCCACTGAAATTTTCAGATTTCCACAAAATTACATGCCCAAAATTTCTACAATTTTTCACAGCTCAGCTCGTCGAATTTTGTGCCCAAATTTTGCCTTGAAATTTGTGCAAACCCTACCTCTATTTATGTGTTGGAAGGTGCCTCGAATTCTGCATTGAAAGGTGACTGTTTGCCTCGATTTTTGTGCCTGACAGTGGCCAAGGTGAGGGGAAATTATCAAACAAGATTTTTCACCCAAAAATGTCAAATTGATCCTATTAGGTACTAGCCTTGGGAACACTAGAGTTAGAGTTTGGGATATCCTGAGATTCCATTGTCGGATTTCCTTCAAATTCGGAGGGAGACCTAGGGGACCCACCAACGCAGTAGATATTAGGAGATCGAAGTTTTTTTATGGTCAGTTTCCTAGGAAATTGATGCCCTAGGTGACCTAATGAGGCTAGACCTAGGAAAGGTAGGAAAAAGGTGAAAAGTGGGGTTGAAATGATCACCTTTTGATGGGCCAGTGCCTAATTTCACTTGGGGATATGGAGTCAACGAGAATTGTGAAGACAAATTTTGTTTCTTGCTGAAGGAGGCTCCAAAAGTCAACTTCGTCCAATGTTAGAGGCAAGAGAAGAAAAATGACTTTAAAGCATTTTACAAATGGTGAAGGCTTAACAAGATAACATGATGTCTAGGACATTTCATTCATCCAACATGGTCCATACACACACAATAGACACATAATTCCACATTAAACACATGCAACAATTTGACCTAATTATAGAGATGTTCCAATGTATGCAACATAATGAAAAATATTGTTATATTTGCACTTACATGTTAGAGAATATATCCGACTAGCATCACATTTGCAATATAAGAAGCTCCAAGATAGAAAAGAACCCAATCCATACATCAAAATTCAAATCCAAAGATAGAAAAGAACCCAATCCATATATAAAAATGCAAAGTTCTCTAATGAGAGAGAGATCCCAATCTGAGTGATGATACAAATGAATCCATCCAACTCCTATTTATACACCAATTAGGAGTTCGAATTACCTAATGGGCCTACATTAGCCCCTAAAAATAAAGTAATATGCAAATTAACTAACTTTTGGTGACAAGCCCACAAAACTAGCTCATAAATGAAATAAGAAGCCTCTCAAGAGGTCAAATAATAATCTATGCATGTCGTAGGGCCCTCCAAGAGGCTTGATAAGGTCCATAACTACCATAGTGATGAATAAAATCCTCAAAAGTGATGGACAAGTGGGTGGCCCCTTGTTCTCCAAACAATAAACCTATGGGTGCACACCAATGACCTCATGGGTCTCATTATGAGTCAAAGATGCTTGTAGACCATCTGTAAGGGCTCAGATGATGGAATGAATGCTCCCATTTCATCGTACAAGTCCTGGGACACTTGCCAAATGTGTGGTGCACACGTGGGGCCAACTGAGCATAGTGTATCAGATGCATCTTCTTCGTCCAAAGGTGGATCTCTAACAATCTTTGAACACCTTTGGGGATCCATGGAGTGCTGTCTACTGTCGTGAAGGCCCATTGCTCTCTACAGACACCTTATATTTGCCAATGTAGCCCTTTGGAAGGTTAGGACCTCGTATAGGGAGACCAAATCCAAATGGACACCATCTGCAATCTTGCATAAGATCCAATGCGTCCCCTAGCCTTCCAGTACAACAATTCATTAAAGTAATCATGTAAAAGAGCTTACAAACCATGGACAACAAGTGGACACTTCATAATGGCATGTCCTCCCATAGTGGGCTTCAGCATGTGCTAATGTCTCCAAAAGCTCCAAAGGGGGGTTAGCCAAGTACCTTATTAGGTGGTTTCTACCTTTAGAGGGGATAGTATGCCCAAGGTACATCCCTCAAATAGTGGTGGCATGTGATAAAGAGGTGAAATGGAATAGGGAATGAGAGGGGCAATCCTGGCCCACATATCGGGGCACAAGGGTAGCTAGAGAAAGGGAAGCCCACACTTGAGTGTATAATGTGTAGAAGGGAGTGATCGTGGTACATGAGGTGCCCCGACCTTGATTTTTCCACCCTTTTTTATATGCCTTTTGCCTTTTATGATTTTTCTTTGATTTATTGCTCGAGGCTCAAAGGACAAGAGCTTGATGTGTAAGATATAGCAGTGATTACCCCTTTTTCTGGTAGGGCAGTTCATTGCCCTCTAGGGGTTGGGACAATCATGGGTTCCTGAATGGTAAAGGAAGCTCATCTAGGGCCTATGGAACCAGGGTGATGGCCATGGGTATGGGGTATAGAGTTCATGTATTGGCTTTTGCCCACGTGCTAATTATGTTTGTCCTGGCCATCTTTTACATCTTGTGGTACATTTTCCTGTTTAATGTGGCCATTTATGCATTTCCTTTCCTTTTTTTAGCTGCTTCAACCTCCCAGGCATCGTTCAAGCTTGACCCAAGGTGGGGGCAAGGAAGTTGGGAGGCTAACCCTATGTGGACCTAAAGAGGAAATGTGGACCTAGGTGGGAGAGATGATGAATGGGGGTATAGCAGGTGGAAAGGGAGAGATGTATGTGTATAAGGGAGCGGGACCACATAGCCATAGTCGGGGTTTCCCAAGTAGTACCACCCTAAAATCAAATGGTCAGTGAAGGAGATTCCACAGGACTAAGATCCAAGGGTAACATGCAAAATAGGTCAAGGGGACATGAGCACAAACTAAGCCCCCTCTTTCCGCCGAATCCCCCCACTAATCCATTCCCAGAAGTGTTTATGATAAGTAAACCCAATACTCAATTACCAAATGACAAGATATTCTTTTAGGTTCAGGAGGCCCACTTTCAAACATACAATCAATACAAATGTGTGAGGGACCACATGGTTGACTCAGGTGGCAGAGAAATGGCACCATGAGCTAGTTGAGGGTTGCAAGGGGCTGTCAGTTGAGGTCCATCATGGAGAAAAAAAATTCTCCTAAGGATATCACACACGAAGTGGTGGGTAACACAACCTATCTTTGAAACCCATATCCACAAAGTGTTTCCCATCTCTCTAAGCAATATCAATCCTCCAAAATAGATCCACACTTCCAGAAGCAACCACATGCACAACGGATATTAGAGAAAATTGTACAGTATGAACAAGTTGCAGGCTAGGTATATTTTTATTTATTTCCAGTGTCGAAATATTTTGGTGATTAGGACTTGTGGTGGATTCCCTCCTTTGTTTCCTGTTACGACAAATATTCACTTGAGAAAACCTAACTCATGTGCATCAAGTCGTTTTCTTGATCTTTGGAATCTGTTGGTGAGATGCTCAATTTATGAGGAAATCTATAGGGTCCAAAATACATTTATCTCCTTTTCCTACTTGGTGGTTCTTGATTGAAGATTCACATTCTCAACAAGAGAGATATCCTCAATTCTTAGTACCTTTTATGGTTCGCCATTTGTTAACATGAAGAGCCATTGCATAATGGAAAACTTAAACCATGCAAAAACCTGATATGGGTCAACCATGACCTAAACTTCTAGCCTTTTATACAATATCGCATGACTCCATTTGCTTGATCTTTGGAGGCCTTCCATCTTGCCGCCCTCCTTCAGTTGAAATGTCTGTTTTTCCTTCTATATAGCTGCAACTGCATCTCCTCTCTCCTTAAAGGATTCAATAAAATAAAGCTATTGGTTTAGAGGGAAAACAAGTTTATAGCTTCAGATTTATGTTTTTGAGTATTCATTGAAAAGTTAAAACCATTGTGACTTCGCATAGGGAAATATTGTTATCTCAAATCGAAATGGACTCATCACCATACATTTTTTGAGAAGGGTTAAACTGTGAAGGGTCCCAAGAGTGAATGAGGGGATGTTAATTTTGGACAACTAGGTCCAAACTCCATGTTGTGATGCTCAGATGAAGATGCCAATATTTTTATTGGACTCCTCTTTTGGAGAGGTGCAACATCGACCTAAAGATCATCTTAATCCGATGAGCAGAACATTATTTTGAATTTATTCAAAATATGTGTAGGTCGGCCTTAAGGTTTTGTGCCCCAGCAATTGTGTCACACACCCTCACTGATGGATATAAATTGGTCAACATTGGAGGAAATTTTCACTCATCTCATCCTCACACATTTCTTTCTCCTCATCTCACTGGTTCGATGACCTTGGAGGCTCTTCTCTCCACATGTGGAAAAATTTCAGCAGCTGCACTCTTTTGTTTTCGGTCTAGGGTTTCTGCAGCAACTTTGACCAACGTTGACTTTTGGTCAACGCAAGGTCAAACGAACTTGAAGCTCTCCCATATGTTTGATTTTCCAAATCCGCATTTTTTGGCACTATTCCCGAGGCTAGACGTTGACTTTGACTTTTTATGCATTGACCTAGCTGCTGCTTCTGTTTACGTTGACCATTGACTGACAATGTTGACTTTTGTGTTGATCGTTTTGGCTGTCCCAGAGGGTTGTGTGACATTGCTGGTTGGCTGACCATATTGAGACTTCGCTGGTGGAAGCATCCTGCTGATCGCCGTAACACACCAAACACACACATATTTCTGGCTTGTCTTTTGTCGATCTACTGGTATGTTCCATCGACAATTTAGTTTATTGTTTATGTGATTGCTGACTGATATTGGGATAAAAAATAAAGTTGCATCAAGCATAGAACATCTACAACAATTTACATGGTTTCAGAGCTGAGGTGAAGACAAAGCCCTAGTTTGTAGCAATCACCGAAGAAGAGGATGGGTTCCTCAAACTACAATGGCTTTAAGGCTGATGACAAATTGACTGGGAAGGATGACTTCCATGCTTGGAAGATGACATTGGATCTTAATTTGAAAGACCAAGATGTCATGGACTATGTGCAGGGTAAAATTCAAGAGCCTCCATCCACCGCAACTGCTGCTGCCAAAACAAAGTATAAGAAGGGAGAAATCAAAGAAAAGTTGATGATCAGGGACTCAATTCATAAGAGTCTGGTTGCCTACATCTTTGAGCTGGGCACATCCAAGGAAATGTATGATAAGTTGGTCAACATGTTTAAGGCCAACAATGCGAATCAAGTCCTATTCTTCAAGAATCAATTGAAGAATCTGAAGAAAGGTAGGGATGACTCTGTTCAATCATACTTTCTAAAGCTGACCGAGATCAGGAATAATCTGTTGGCTATTGGGGAGACAATAGCTGATTGAGAGATGGTTCTCACCGCACTTGGAGGTCTCTCATCTGAATGGCATGTGTTCAACACTAACATTCTCAATAACAATGTGATACCTGACTTTGACGAAGTACTATCGAGATGCGTACAAGAAGAGGCAAGGATGAAGGAATATGAAAATGAAGGAAATGTTGCCTGCTCATTCTAAAAAGAAGAACTTTGGTGGTCCAAGGAACAAAGGAAGAGCAGGGGCCCAAGGAAAGAAGGGCAAGTGTTACACTTGTCACAAGCCAGGGCACTATGCTAGAGAATGCCCTTTCAAGAAGGATTCTCTCGATGATGATGACAACAACAACAACCGAAGGAATGGCAATCAAAGGAACAACAGGTTCAAGGGGAAGAGGAAGGCTCCCTCTGACGGAAATGGTCAACCTTTCAAAAGGTCGAGAAATTCCAGGTATGAGGAATCAAATGTTGTTGATAAAAGAAATGAATTCATTCTTGTATCTGCCCTCTTTGCTGCATCTCCACCCGACACTATGGATGTCTGGTTAATAGATAGCAGTGCCTCAAGGCACATCACCGGGTTCAAGGAAGCACTTTTTGATATGGTTGAGAAGGATACTAATTTGGAAATTATCCTTGGAGATAATGCCACATATCCCGTGAAAGGGACATCGACTGTGACCCTCCACTTGTCTCAAGGTCAAGTCCTCTGCTTGTAGGATGTACTCTATGTACCTGAATTGAAGAAGAACCTTGTGTCTATATCGGCCATGGAAGACAAAGGTTTCAATGTGGCATTCGTTGATGGGAAGGTGCGTATTTGGAAGAAGAGTTTCAAGGAAGCTATCACGATTGGGTTTAGAGTTGATACACTCTACCAGGTTGGATGAAGTCCTCTGGGAGCGATGACGTGTGATACTATCTGACAGACTGAACTATGGCACCAGAGGTTTGGACACCTTCACTACAAAACCCTTCTCGAAGCAAGGAAGGTGGTGACGGGGATGCTCGAGTTCTCAAATAATCATGAGGGTGTATGTCAGGGTTGTGCCAAAGGAAAGTATACAAGGGGACCTTTCCCCTCAAGTGTCACAAAGACATTTGATGTCTTGCAATTGATACATTCTGATCTATTTGGGACGCTGCCCTTGACATCCTTGGGAGGATGTTCTTATTATATGACATTCATAGATGACTTCTCTCGCAAAAACTGGATATACTTCTTGAAGAAGGATGAGGCTTTCATGTGGTTCCATACCTTCAAAGCCTTGGTGGAAACTCTGACAGGGAAGAAGATCAAGGAACTGAGGACCGATAATGGCACTGAATATGAGATGAACGAGTTCAAGAATTTTTCCAAAGAAGTTGGCATCAAGAGGGAGACCACAACTGTCTATACTCCCGAGCAAGGTTACTTGGAAGCGGGAGCGGGAGCGGGAGCGAAGCGCGGAGCGCCATTTTTAAAAGTTTCCGGGTCTGGAGCGTTTTCGGGAGCGTTTTTATATATATATATATATATTTTTTAATATTTTTAATATTTTTTATATTTTGATGCATATATGTCAACAAAAACATGTAGAATGATGAATTAGACATAAAAAACATAAAAACATAGATTGAATCATATAACATCAATCATCTAGAAGTTATAATCTTCATCGACCACGCCCACAAGTTGGAAGCATACAACATATTGACTCTTGAGTCTCGCGAATCATCAATATGAAGGTTTCAAGCTTTCAAAATTCAATATATAACATTTATCATCATTGATATATACATTTATCATCATTGATATATATATTATAACATTTATCATCATTGATTCATTGATTTCAAAATTCAATATACATTTATCATCATTGATATATAACATTTATCATCATTGATTCATTGATTTCAAAATTGAATATATAACATTTATCATCATTGATATTATATAACATTTATCATCATTGATTCATTGATCACCATATAACTTTCATGAAGCATCATATTCATAATTCATAATGACTTGTAAACAGTAAACTTATAAATGCCAACTTCATTAAAAATTTAAATATATGAAATCAATAGCAAGTCAAGTTTCAACTGTTCAACTGTCAACAACAAATAGAAAATAGTAAACAACAAATATATTTTATCTGGCTGGCCCCTTGCCACGCCCACGAGAAATGTCTAATTTCTGTGAGCCACGAGGAAATGTTGGTCTTCTAGTACTCTCAGGAGTACCATGACCACGACCAGAAGGTGGAGGCTGGGTCTGCAAAGGAACAATAGTGTGATATCGAGTAGTGGCACTGGCACTGGCACCCGCACTGCTACCAGTAAATGGTGGGACTGGCCCTGTGTGTGGCGGTGCTGCTGATGCTTCATCATCATCCCTATAAAGTTCTGCTTCCAATTCTTCTAGATGTAACGTGTCGTCCTCCAAATTATCATCCTCTGGGTTGTTGTCCCAGACTCTGTATGATTGATCCTCATTTGCCCGATCACAGTAATGGCTGAGCAACCTCAAGTTATAATGCACATAAACCAAGCTTTAAGCTCGGTTTTCATTCAACCTGTTTCTTCTCACATTGTGTATAAAGTTGTAGGTGCTCCAACACCTCTCTGCAGAAGAAGTGTTCACAACTTGTGAGAGAACTTTTTTAGCCAACTTTGGCAAAAGTCCCATGCCGCCATATGCTCCCACCATGTGAGAGCATCGAATCTGTCCCTGTCTTCCATTGCATGGAATGAACCAAAGTTAGCAGTGCAACTGAAGTATTTGCCTAATTCAAGGCGCAATCTAGCACACTCTTCCCTGTCAGGTACCACTTTGTCCAATGCCTTCATGTACCCTTCTTGTACCTCTGGATCTGTGTGAGGTTTCACCCTAACCCCACCTCCAGGTGCAGGTTGGCCCAACCAAGATGGAGAGTAATATTTTGGCGTAAGGATATATGCCAATGCATGTAGTGGAACATTGAGTTTATTCCACCGTGCACACACACAGTCATGAATCATAGCATACAAAATGGGATCATTATCCTTAACAATATCTTTTATTTGCCCAAACATGCTATCCATCTGCTCATAAACCTCTCCAATCACTGGTTTATCAGTATCTGCAAAGCGAATCATGTTATAAATGGGCTTGGTAAAACTCACAATTTCCCTCATACGTGCCCAAAACTGAGGGTCAAGGGCAGTCTCCTCCACATGTTCAAAACTTTGCCTGTCAACCACTGTTGCCGCCCTGTCCTTTAATAGCTGCCAGTGTGGGCTTGATACCATTGCAGCCAATGACTCTCTTACCTTCAAGAGGCGCCTGAAGGTGAGGTAATAACTAGCAAATCTAGTTTTTCCTATTTTCAACAACTCCAATTTGGAGTGAGTACGGAAAAGCCCATGGGTATTGCTATGATTTGTAACAAATTTGATCATTTTCTTACCTCTCTTGTACAAATCACCAAGCCATTTGCACTGAGGTTGTTTGTTTTTTATGATATCATGCATCAAAAGGTTCATTGTGTGAACCAAACACCCAGACCAAAAAATGTTGGGGTATTTATCCTCAACAATTACTCCTGCTACCTTACAGTTAGCAGCATTATCAGTGATGACCTGTATCACATTGTATGGCCCAGTCTTTTCAATTATATCAAGTAATGGTTCTGCAATGTTAATGCCGGTTTTGAATTTATCTGAATAATCATAAGCTGCCAGGAACACTGCACCACTAACCGACAGAGCCAAAACATTTATCAATGGTTTTCCTTTTACATTGGTCCATCCATCAGAGACAATGGACAACCCATGCTCATTCCACGAACCTGTCATTCTAGCCAAAGAATGATTTATTTTAGCTCTTTCATGATCAAGACCCACGGTTCTGGCCTTGTCATACCCAGGGCGTTTGTATCCTTTGGGGGCATCATTAATGGCAGAAACCATTTCATGCCAATAAGGTGAGCGAAGAACATTGAATGGCACCCCACATGCATATAGAAGCCGGTAAACTTTTGAATCCACATCATTCCTACACCCTTCGTCTAGGAAATCGGATATGGTTCTACGCCTTAATCCAGTGCCACTGCTTCCGAAACCACTGGCATGGGTGGAAGTTGAATGTGTTGGGCCTGAATCAGCGATACCCTTAGATCTTTTAGATGATCTCTGTATGGCAACCCCCTCTTCCTTCCTATATATCTCTCTCTGTGGTGCTGGCACATAAGTACAAACTTTGATTCCAAAATTTTTAGTTCCATCTCTTGGCATTATCCCACAAAGGTGCCTTCTCAGACGGGTGTATGAACCATGGTATTGTTTATTGCAATGGGGGCAAATAAATTTAGTGGTTCCACCACCTTTCCCTCCTTCTTGTTTTTGAACATATTTCCACAAAGGATATTGGTCTTGTTTAGTTGGGGATTCTAGGTTCTCAGGGTCTCCACTCCCCACTTCCTCCTCAGCATAATCCTCCTCTTCAGGATTTTCTTCAGATCCACCATAACCCTCCTCTTCATCCTCCTCTTCTCTGATTTGTCTCTCTCTTCTAGCACTCTCCAACACCATTATCACAAAGAAAGGAACCAACATGAGGAAAATTCCTAGCCATATAGCCATGATGGAAACAAGTTTCAAGTTTCTAGAATCTAGCCTGCAAAACAAATAGAAAAATGCCAAATGGGAATAGGAAATGCAACATAGGAAAAAAACAACTCATTTTAAAAGTTTTAAATCCAATAAAATGTAACATTCAAGCAAAATTCAAGTTTTCATTTTCAAACAATTTAACAATCTACAAATTCATCTTAGAAAATACAAAATTGGATTAGAAGGCCTACCTCTTTCTTGCAATCCTCCTGTCAGCCTTGCTCCTTGCTCTACTGTCAGCTTTGCTCCTTGCTCTCCTGATTGCTGTCAACCAAACCTTGCGCTCTCGGCTCTCCTTCTCGCTCAATCTCAATTCTCAACTAACAAACAATAACTAACAATGAAACCCCCCCCCCCCTTTTTATAAAAATCGAAAATTTTTCATAAAAAAAATTCCGCGCGGCGGGGAGTGTTTTTTCTGCCGGGGAGCGTTCGGGAGCGAACGCTTCTCGCGTTTAAAAAACGCTCCCGAAGCGTTTTTTTAACGTCGGAAGCGTTTCGGGAGCGTTCGCTCCCGAACGCTCCTTGAAACGCTCCCGAAAAAACAGGGAGCGTTTTTTCAGGTCGGAAACGCGCTCCCGAAAAACGCTCCCGACAGGAAGCGTTTTCGGAAGCGCGTTTTCGAAACGCTCCCGCACGGAGCGAGTTTCCGGAGCGGGAGCGAAGGGGGTATGAAGCTTCCCCGCAACCCTGCTCCTGAGCAGAATGGCGTTGCTGAACGAAAGAATAGAACCATTGTGGAAGCTACTCGTGCCATGCTATGTCACCAGGGTCTACTGAAGTTTCTGTGGGGAGAAGCTTCGAACACTGCTGTGTTCATACAAAACCGATGCTCGCATTCCACTCTGGACTCCAAAACTCCCAAAGAGGTTTTCTCTTGTAAGAAACTTGACGTCCCACATTTTAGAGTTTTTGGATGTCCTGTTTATTTTCATGTGCTGAAAGAGAAGAGGAGCAAGCTGGATGCTTCTGGAAAGAAGGGAATGTTTGTGGGCTACAATGAAACTTCGAAGGCCTATAGAGTCTATGTGCCTGGTCAAAGGGAAGTGGAGATATGCCACGATGTTACCTTTGACGAAGATGCTTCCTTGAGAAAAGTAGTCAATCATCCGAGATCTGAGGAAGATCATGAGGCGAGGCTTGGAAATCAAGAAGAATCGAAGGATGAGACGATGCCCGATGTTGAAGGACCGATGAACCTGATTGATCCACCTCCTTCGATGAGGAAGAGACCATCATGGCTCAAGGACACTCTCAAGGATGCCGAGGGACATATGGCCCCAAGGGGGACATTTCGTGAAAGCAAGAAGCCGAATAGATACCAAGGGTATCTAGCAGCCATGAGTACTATTGTACAATCTGAGCCCGGATCTTTTGAGGAAGCTGTAAAGCATCAAGTCTGGAAGGATGCTATGAACGAAGAGTATGAGTCCATAATGAAGAATGATGTCTGGGATGTGGTTCCAAGACCGGAGGACAAAGTAGTTGTCACCTCGAAATGGCTCTACAAGATTGAGCATGGATCTGAAGGAAGTGCTAAAAAGTTCAAGGCAAGATTCGTTGCCTGTGGCTTCTCTCAAAAGGAAGGCGTAGACTATGATGATATATTTGCACTCGTAGCCCGATATACCACCATCTGATCTATCATAGCCCTTGTTGCTACACAAGGATGGAGTCTTCATCAGATGGATGCGAAGACCGCATTTCGAAGTCTAGGATCGGGACACCCATGTCTGCAGGTTGAAGAAAGCCCTCTATGGCTTGAAGCAAGCACCCAGAGCTTGGTATGAGAGGATAGATAGCTACCCAATGAAGCCGGGCTTCACTCGTAGTAATGTTGATTCGAACCTTTACTTCAAGGTTGATAGAGAGAAGCCTCTCATTCTGGTGTTGTATGTGGACGATCTCTTCCTGACAGTTGCTGACCCTCTCCCTCATCAGTGCAAGAGGGAGCTTGCTGTTGAGTTCAAGATGAAAGACCTAGGACTGATGCATTACTTCCTAGGCCTGGAGCTCTGGAAGAGACTTGGCGAGATTTTCCTTTCTCAAGGAAAATACATTGTGAAGCTTCTGGAAAGATTTGGCATGGTGGACTGTAAGTCCGTGTCGACACCAATGGAGCTCAACTTTAAGAAGTTGAGTGGCAGCGCTGCTGGGCCAGTGCTAGCAAATCCTACCGAGTATCATCAACTCATAGGGGCCTTGATGTTTTTAGTGAACACTCGTCCGGACATATGTTTTGCAGTGAACACTTTGAGTCAACATATGGTTGCGACTCATCACATTCACTGGGTTGGTGCCAAGAATATGTTGAGATATCTTTGGGGCACAATAAACCATGGGCTGAGATACACTGCTGGGAGCGTGACACTCCATGGATATATTGATGCTGATTGGGCTGGCAGTGTGGTGGATCGTAAGAGCACATCAGGATGCTGCTTCACACTTGGTCTGCTTCGATATCATGGATGAGCAGGAAGTAGAAGTCGGTGGCTTTAAGCATTGCGGAGGTCGAATACATTGCAACGAGTATGGCCTGTTGTGAAGTAGTTTGGTTGTGAAAGCTCTTCAGTGAGCTGTTCGGGCATGTGCTAGATACCACTGTGATACTCTGTGATAACCAGAGTGGGATTCAGTTGTCCGAGAATCCCGTGTTCCACAATTGATCCAAGCATATTGATATCAGGTACCACTTTATCTGGGGTATGGTACAACGAGGCACCGTAAGGCTCGATCATATAGGAATTGATGAGTAGGTCGTGGATATTCTCACAAAGCCCCTGGGAAAGGTCAAGTTGCTAACCTTTCGCGAGAATCTTGGTATCGTGGAACGACCCTATGCTGAGGGTCCTGTTGGATGATGAGCTCTGGGGGGCTTTGGGGATAGCATCTTGGAGCTATAAGCAACCATAGGGCTAGGCTTGCCGAACCTTGTTGGTGTGCTTCTGCCCCACCGTTATGATGATTGAGTTGGTTCACCTGTCATTATCTGTGCCCCGTTTGCATCCTACCCATTGAGTTCAGGGCTCATGGGAAGTACCTCTCATTTGGCCAGCGAGGTGGGAAAAGCTAGAGACTAGTAGCAAAGATTGATGGATGCATCAGAGATTGCCGTACTCTCTATCTAGGATGGCACGGTCCAACCACTTGATCTGGGATCAAGTATAGTGAAGTTTCGGACCTCCTACTGACTTCGGATCAGGTAAACCAACTTTGGGTTGGTATGAGACTCTTTGTGAGTCCTATAGAGGTTTCAGACCTTTGGGCAGAATCTGTCAGTCGGGAATGATGTCTTTGTGACTGACCCACTTCTGTTCTGAAATAAAGAAGCCAGCAAAGCAAGTTATGGCAGGATGATGCACGATGTTTGGATTGCACAGGTGGATGGAGTTCTCCCTAGTTGAGAGGGAGTGTTAATTCGGACAACTAGGTCCAAACTCCATGTTGTGATGCTCATATGAAGATGCCAATATTTTTAGTGGACTCCTCTTTCAGAGAGGTGCAAGATCGATCTAAAGATCATCTCAATCCGATGAGCAGAACATTTATTTTGAATTTATTCAAAATATGTGCAGATCGACCTTAAGGTTTTGTGCGCCAGTAGTTGTGTCACACACCCTCACTGATGGATATAAATTGGTCAACGTTGGAGGACATTTTCACTCATCTCATCCTCACACATTTCTCTCTCCTCACCTGATTGGTTCGATGACCTTGGAGGCTCTTCTCTCCACATGTGGGAAAATTTCAGCAGCTGCACTTTTTTGATTTCGTCTAGTGTTTCTGCAGCAACTTTGACTAGCGTTGACTTGGGTCAACGCTAGGTCAAACGGACCTGAAAGTCTCCCAAAAGTTTGATTTTCCAAATCCACATTTTTTGGCACTATTCTTGAGGCTAGACGTTGACTTTGACTTTTTTTTGCGTTGACCTAGCTGTTGTTGTTGTTTGCGTTGACCGTTCATTGACAACATTGAGTTTTGGGTTGAATTTTGTGTTGACAGTTTTGGCTGTCCTAGAGGGTTGTGTGACATTGATGGTTGAAGCATGTTGTTGATCGACGTAACACACCAACACACTTATATATTTCTGGCTTGTCTTTTGTCGATCTACTGGTATGTTCTATCAGCATTTTACTTTATTGTTTATGTGATCGCTGATTGATATTGGGATAAAAAGTAAAGTTGCATCAAGCATAGAACATCTACAACAATTTACAGGGGACATGGTAATTATATTACAAAATGGCGGGAGGGGATAGATATTACTCATATTAAGGGTGGAGGTTTACACACTAATCATATTATTTTATTTGTGTTTTTCAATTTCATGTAAATTTCATTCAGCCTCATAATTGATATATATTTTTCATATTTGTGTGCATGTGTGATGCATCTTGTTGCCCATCCTTCGGTTTGTTCACCCTGATTTTAAAAAATTGCACCCCTGTCTCTGTGCCTGACCTTGTGAACCCTGGCAACTCAACTACACATGTATAGACATGGATGTGCCTGTGGGAGTGTAATTCTTGTTTCTCCATTAGGGAATTTTGGACAATATCCTTTCCCAACTATCCCCATTTCTACAACCTCATAAGTGTTTTGCATGTGTCAAGTGTAAAAAATCCTAAACATGGAATCCTATTGCAAAAACTGGAAAATATTCACCTAATTGTTAACTTTTACTTCAACAATTTATTTGTAGTTTTCTACAGAGAACACTGAATACATCACACTGCAACCCTCACTTAAATAAACTGCGGAAATTGAATGCAGAAACAAGATCTAACTGAACAAAAAAACCCAATGCGGGAAAACCAGTGCAGGAAAACCCAATGCAGGAAAACCAGTGCAGTAGCTGAGGGTTTGATATATTATGTTGTAATTTCAGAGTACAATTCTTCGGATGCCCAAATTGGAAATCCTATACAAAGATCTAACTGAACAAAAAACTAGTGAGATGTTCTCACCCCATCACTAAAGATCCGACTTTGATCTGTACTGGAGATGGCCCTCTGCGCTGTCTCTGCGCAGTACCGCGTCACACCTACTCTGTCACTGCGTCACTGCTGCTGGGATTACGCTGCACCTCCTCTGATCTCTCTGCTAGCTAGAAACATCAGCCCTCTGGCCTCCCGGTCCCACACCCCGGCTCCGGCACTGGATCTTGACTGTTCCCCCAACAAAAATACGGACTCCTTCTGAAGCTTTGCGTAGCCTTTGCATGGCCTCTGCATGGGTTGCTCTGCTTTGCCTCTCCGGACTGCTCTCTGTCCTCTCTGCCTTGTACTATCTGGATCAGGAAAGATCTCCAACCGGAAAATTATCTTTGCCCCTCTCTGCAAGAATCAAGTCGATTGATCTTCTCCCTGAGCACTGCTCACTAAATAATTTTGATCTCTAGACTCTGTCGATATATTTTCCAAATGCCCTATCAAGTCCTCCTTATAATCTTCTCATTGAGACTTCAACAGCCGAGATTAAATCGCTAATCAACGACTAAGATTAACTTGACTTGATCTCTGTCATTTTCTAGAAGATTCACACCATGTTTTATTTTAATTTCATAATTAATTATTTTCATAAAACACAATCTGGGTGGAATTTCCCAAAATGCTTTCTGGGTTCATTGGATACATGTGCCTAAGCCTCCCTGAAAAATTTGAGACTTAGAGCACATCCGATGCTACCAGAAATCAAAACATTTACTTCCCAGGCCTGTATTTTCTGATTTGCATGTGTCAATGAAAATCAAATTGTCACAAACTAACCTACAGGGGATTGTATGTAAAAAAGACTTGAAATAGGATATTTTATCAAGGAAGCCTATTAAAACCTTGCGTTGCCAATAGTAGGCTTCCACCCCCCATTCTCCATTAACCAGGTCTGTTTTGAAGACCTATCATGGAAAATGAAGAATTAATGGAATCATTTTGAATTTTCTGATTATAAATTTTTACAAAATAGTCTTTCTTAATTATTCCAGTTACTCATAGCACAACAAATTTGTAGTACTTTATTGATAGCATCCTTTTCAGCACTGTCTTTTTGAAGAAAACCTTGCGGGAAAACCCTTGGGCACTTACCAGCACTTTGCTGATTTTACCTGTTGGTGCCGATTCTGGTGTCTGACCCAGTAGGGACATCAAATGAAGGCATGAAACAACGGCAGCCAACCCAGGGGATTGTTCTCAGGATCTCATGCATCGAGTTGCATGGAGCTCAAAGTGCTCAGCCACTCAAGCAAGCCCAATGGGCTTCAGCACTTATACTTTATTAACACTATATAGGCATTTGTTTTTAATATTTTGTGTACCATGTTTTTGTCTGCAGTTTCCTGTTTCCTTTTATATACGCCGTGTTTGTGTCATGTTTTGAGTATTTGTTTGTACCTTGATATGTTCATATTCACTTAAAACCTGAAATGATCTTTGATTAGTCCTCTATTAAAGCTGGATGAATTTCAGAGAAGATGTTCAATCACTTAATATTTTTATCTGTTGCTTTGGTGGTTCTTCAGATTGCTGGCATACGCTTCATGTGGGAAAATTGTATTCAATCAGTAAGCAAGATCAGGTCCGGAGACAAGGGTCTTGGTTGCATTTTGGCCCACAGTATGGGACTTGGGAAGACGTTGCAGGCATGTGTTATCATTTCATTATTTTAAATTTCATGAGATGTGTATGATAGTGAGTATTTTTTTTTTTTTTTTAATATATTTGTGCCTTGATTCTGATTCCTATGGATCTCTAAAATACCTTTGTGCATATATTCTTTAGTTGCATCATTTGATTGAGGACAACCTTAATTAATGCATGTCATTTTTCATGATAGGTATCGGTTATTTCATATTTTTATTTGTGCACAGTTTTTGTCTTGATGTTATTAACATGAATGTGGTAAATTTAATGTTTTTGTGCTTTATATTATGCCCAATATGACATAATGAATTGAGATGTCTATTTGATAGTGCAGCCTAGAGTTGCTCATAGTTTCAAATGATAAGAGATTAACAATATAATGAATAGCTATCAGATCAATGAAATGTTATTCTGTTATATTTAAAAAAAACCAATCCAGCTAGCTTATATTAGTACATGTGAGGCGAATTGAACTTTAACTATATTTATGGACAGAAAGACATATTGATATAGACATGTATACAGCCATATTCATTTGGTAAGCCTTACATATTCAGCAAACTTTTTCAAACGAATTAGATTTTTCTAGAATCTCAAGCATTGTTGAATTTAATTCTGAATTAGATTTCCATGCAAAACAAGTTCTCTAAAAATTAAAGATTTTTCTTTTTGTTAGACATAAAAAAATTACATACTCATGAAACATGTTCTTTGATAAGATTTTTTAACATGATTTTCTCTCTTGATATTTTATTTGACATAATTTTGAATCAAATTTGAAATTACAAAAAGTATCGTCCTTTTCTGTTGTCTGATTCAATATATGAGATAATAACGACTTGCATGAACTTACTGGTAAATCTTAGATTCTTATCATATTACTTTATTTGGAACTACATTGCTGCTGAAGTTGAACAGGCTAATGAACTGGGAGATTTTGTATGTATTCTCTTAATGAGTCACATGTTTTTTCAAAATGTCATATATTATTCATGTTGTCAGTCTATGTTATTGGCAGATTAGAGTTAAATTTGCTATGTTAACATAATGATTATGGTCATTTTATTTATCAAGGGAGATTTCTGAAGTAATTACTGTTTCTGTGACACTTGAAACAAAAACATTTTTGTCTGTTGATATCAATGTGGAAAAAGTCGAAGTCGGGATTAAATTGGCGAGGGTCCAAAAGTTGAAAAACTTGATAAAGTAGGGAATTTTTAGAAAAAGTCGGCAAAACGTCGGCAAAACTAAAAAAATACAAAAATATTCATTTTTGGAAAAAATCCTGACTTTTTAGAAAAAATCCCAATTTTTTTTGGAAAAAATCCTCATTTTTTCAAAAAAAATTTAAAAAATTACTAAAGAAACTACCTCACTCACGACTTTTAGGAAAAAGTCGGGACTTCGAGGATAAAATCATGACTTTTTCAGGGATGAAAAAGTCGGCAAAAAGTTGGCTGATAAAGTCGGCTGAGGGAAAAATTCGAGATTTTTTCAAAAAGTCGGGACTTTTTGCCGAATTTTTCCACACTGGTTGATATTGAATCTATAAAATATTCTATTCTAAAAATGTTTTGTTCCTGGAGAAATTCTGATTTTTGTTGAAAACTGTGTGCAGGTTATAACTTTTTTATACACTATTATGCAGTCCGTGGATCTAGGTTTGAAGACTGCCCTTATTGTAACACCAGTGAATGTACTGCATAACTGGAGACAAGAATTTGACAAATGGCGACCTTTTGATTTAGACCCTTTACCAGTTTTCATGCTTGAGGATGTTTCCAGGTGTTTTTTTTTTTCTCACCATTTGAGTCCATTGTAAAGCCAGTATTTTTCTCTATGTAACAGTTATTTATAATCTTTGTTTTTATTTTAAATAATGTCTCGTAGTTGTTAATGTTCAGATGCACAAATTGTCCTTGTATTTTCAATATGGTTTACATAATCAGTAGCCCACATTCACTCTTGTTCATTTTTATGTATTTACTATTTAGGGAGAACACAGAGAGAGCAAGGTTATTAACAAAATGGAGGAAAAAAGGTGGAGTTCTACTGATAGGCTATGCAGCATTTCGAAACTTATCTTTAGGAAAATATGTGAAAGAAAAGGCTGTCGCAGATGATATTTGTGAGGCTTTGCAGGTACGTCTTTTCTGTTGCAATAAACATATTTCTTGCCGTGATACTTGATACTCTATGTCTTTTACAAAGATTCAATTTATTGTTATGAAGGCTTATCTTTAGTGAATCACTGATCCAAGCCTGATGGAAATCTGGATGCCTTATTCCTTCATCACCATCAGTTTATTGCACCAAGAGAAGCCTGGTGCTCTTGCAGCCCAGGGTTGTATCACACATGTAGGGCAAATAAATTAGAATGAGTAAAAGCCTAAACCTTGTCTCTAATTTAGGAAAAAACAAAAAGGGATAATTGACTGTAAAATAAAAACAGTAAACCTTCATATATCCATTTTAATGGGTCTTTTATGAGGCGAGAGGTTTGCACATGGTTTTTTAATGATTTTTTGTGCTATACACAGTCTTGTTTATTGTTACGAGGGCTCATCTTATTTTAATGAATCAATGAACCAAGCTTGCTAGAAATCTGGATGCTTTATTGCTTCATCACCGTTAATTTATTTCACCAAGAGAGCACAAAGGTAATGAAGCTATTTAAAGCTATGTAATAGAGTCTCATATTGTTAGGAGTGAGGCAAGCTATGTAATAGAGTCTCATATGCTGCTTATTCTCAACCTCTTTTGTATCACTAATTTTAAACGTTTGATCACTTGAAGGTGTTTTTAGGTTTTAGTCCAAAGACTAGATTCAGTATGGAGGTTGTGTGCATTAGTCCCAATTTTAGCAATTTTCTTTTTGTATTTTAAGTTCATAATGTTATACTTTCTGTCAGCTGTCCCTTGATGTTTCTGAACTCTTCTTTTGTCTCACTAGGCCTTTCAGTTCACAAAAGTTGAAACAGTCTTTGTCCTATCATTCATCAACATATGACAGTCTTCCTTTGACAGACTTTGTCCTTTATAAGAGGTGTTTTACAGGAATTTCTAACAGTACAAAAATAGTCCAAACAGAGTTCTACATTTTGCATTCTCCCATTGACCTTTCTAAGAGGTCTTTTCAGTACTGTTCAACAGTACAAAATAGTCGAAATAGAGAGTTGGGACAGATGCCCGAACAGAATTTTTTAGTGACCCAGATCGATAGAGCATTAAAACACCGAAACCGGATTCTCGGACAAGAGGTCAGCACCTCTAAACTCGAGTAAGCAGAGTCTAGAGAAACCTCCCTGCAAAGAGAGTGTTTCTTTTGAAAGAGTCAGCTTTTGTATTGAATTCCCTGTAGACATGTTAGTAGGAAAATAACTCAAATTGAAGCTGTACTTCCATGATTCTTTGAATAGTAAGTCCCAGAGCTAAATTTATAATGTGGCAATCTCCATTTTCCCAATCTATGAGCAAACTTTGGGTCCCCCAGCCCCTGAAGCTTTGCAGCACCTTTATCTGCAGCTGTTTTCAGAGCTAGAAATAATCACAAGGCAAAAAACTCAGTTCTATAGTTTGTTTCAGAACCAGTGCCCTATTTTAAAGAAAACTGATGCAGAGAAGAAACATGAATAATCACACAAGCCTCAAATTTACCTGTGGATCCCTGACATCCTTAATCAAAGAATGGTGTTTCTCTACCACTGTTGCAAACATTGGCATTGGGATAAAATTGCAGGAGTCCAGAAAACCGAAAAATTGTAAAAATTAGTTAAATCGTAAATTTTTTTAAAAGAGTTAAAAAATCACTTAAATAACGATTTTTCCCATCAAATCACAAGTTTTTTGCATGGTTTATGATAAAATCGTGATTTTTTGCCCAAACCCAGCTTGAACTTGTCCGCAGCCACCCAGATTAGAGAAGATGGACCCCACAGGGTTCTTGCTTGGAGAGATGGCCAGAATTGGAGTTTTAGGAGGGGAAAGATGGGGAAGGCATCCTGCACAACCCTAAATCCATTTAATCCCCAAAAAACACTTACTATACTTTAGTTTGTATATTTCATCTTAACTCTTCTCATGGGGGAGTTTGCTAGCAACAATTTTGAGTGGAAAAATTTAGATTATCTAATTTGATGAGATTAAGTGATGGATAAACTGTTGATTTGTATATTTTATGTATGGAAATTTCATCATTATTTGATCTACATAAAATGTCCTATATTTTGAGTTCTTTGTTTTTTTGGTTAATTTTTAATTTTAATATTTTCTTTGTTATCTTCTTCTTCTTCTATTTGCTGAGTTTTCCAAGCATTGAGTTGAGTTTTGATGTGTCACTGAGCTTTGCTGAGTTCCAAGCTGGTGGAGGTTTTGCCAAGTGTGTCTCGCAGCATTGTGATTGATAGTAAAAGATAGTATGTTTTAGGTGATAAGACTTCTATGCAATTTTCTAAAAATGCCAAAACCATTTTTATTTCTTATTTATTTATATTTTCATATATATTTATTTTCTATTATAAAAAAATTAAAATGTATTTGTTTTGCCCCAAAAAGATATGCAGTAGTTTTACTTTAATAACAATATTACAAGCGTAGAATACCAATGGCTATTTCAACCTCTGATGAGCCTTATATAAACTTAAGAGATAAACTTCCTCGACTGAAAAGTAATGGACAAAGCTCAGGTGATAAGTATTTAGAAATTAGCATATTACTGTCCTTGCTTAATAGCAGATCTCTGGGCTGTTCTGTACCAATTAAGTCAACATTCAACTTCTATATATAGTGTTGAAAAGTAGCGAAGGAATGGATTCCTTGAGTTGTGCCTTAATTCAAGGAATTGATTTAGTGTTCTTCTTAATCATGCACGAGTTCCAGTGATGAGGACGAGTTCAAGAAGCAGTTTGACTAGTGCGACTTTGCGGAGGACCGAGTTTTCTGTAATCTACTGTGAGTTAAATTGGGAATTGAATGTTCAAGTGGAGTTAGCCTCTTGAATTGTAGGAGGGTGTATTGACATTTGTTAACTAGAAAAGCTCCAGTTTGACTTCCTAATTCAGAAACTCACTAACAATAGCCAAATTGAAGTGCTTATAAGGAGATCGAAGGCATACTTTGTATTCATTATCCTTGAGCACGAGTTTGTGAGCAAGAGAGCTTGTGGAGGAACGAGCCAATGGTTTTAACTTTTTTTTCTTGTGCGACTTATTGTGGAGAGCAATTCTTCTTGAAGTGCGCATAGAAATAGGGAAATTCCCTATTTAATAGGAGCTTGAGCTGCGCTTGGAAATATGAAGCTATTTCCTTAGGAATTGTGCAAAGGAATTTGAGCCTCTAGTGCGCATAGGAGGAAGAAGATCAGGAATCAAGCAAGAGTTTCAGCCCTAGGACAGGCATAAGAATCATTGTATTTTCAGATTGAAACAAGCTTGTATTTGTATCAGATCTTTTGCTCAGTTTTCCTCAATAAAATTCTCAAGCAAGCGAGGGTTTTCCCAGTTGGGTTCCCTAGAAAAATTGTGTTGTTCTATTGTGTGAATTGTGCTTTTATTTCTGTTCTATTCTGCTACTATTTGGTAGAGAAATTCTGTGTCTATGTGAAAAGAAAAATTGTTTTAAGATTGTTCATATTAGCAGATCAGAATTTCGAGGAAATTCTACATATAGAACAAAAAACTAGTCCCCTAATTAGTTCAAATGGGGGGTGGGGGGAATTCAGATCATTTTCAGCAAGACCGTTCTCCAACAAACTCTGAAACAGTAAAGAAATTAAAACCAGGATTTGTGAAAACTAGAGGTGAAATGTCCTTGATGGGATTCAATGGTTTGCCAGGTTCCTTCTTGCAGTTCCAAATCTTCCCTGGACAATCTGTCAGCTTCAGAATTTTGTTTCCTGTACACAGGCAAATGAAATGTGAGAGAAAGTGGATTGTAAATTCTTGATGTCCCGAAATAAAGACCGCAGTAAGTAATTCTGCAAGACAGAGCCCCCTTTCATCCATTGTAAAACTAAAAGCGAGTAGCAGGTGCCAGGAACATCAATGTTTGAGCAGGCTTCTTAGAAGAAGGGTTCCAAACTTTGCAATGATATTATTCATGAATAACAGTGCAAATGTTCAATTTTACAATATCTTTCTGAATGCTTCAGGAACTAGTATAGGCACCATTTATCCTGAGTATCATATGGTGTTGCATGGTCATTTGTCTTCCAGTGCTTACTGGAAAAACTATTTATTGATAAGTGGTTGAACTTTTATTATTTATATTTTATGGCATATAGTAGAAAGGTAGATTTTTTAAATTCATAAAATCTTAGAGTATTCTTTGAAGCAATTTTGCATTATTCTAACCATCATCGGAATGGACAGAATCTGCACCTGAATTTTCTGACCTACTATTGGTAAACTTTGTGGCCAGCCAGGAACCATAAGTTTTTGTAAAAACCTGAAAATCCTTTGATGTCTTGTCTTTTCTCACCATGAGATAAGTCATTAGAATGAAGCTCTATATAATATGATCAGTTAATAACCACCTAATATGTGATATTCATCATAATTGTCACATTATATATATTTCTAATCATCTTATGATAACAGATTTTTTAGTGGATACCTCATCTGCGTTAGATCCTACAATTTTCATTTCATACTTTGTAAACCCACATCTTTTTCAACCAAGATAGCTGAATGCATTTGGATAAACCAGCTAGTAATATAAAATACAAGTTATAGGATCCTGGTTCATATGTTGTTGGAATCTTGAATTGGACCTTGCAGGGCCAGCATTGGTGGTTTAATGTTTACATTTTCATGGAAGACAGAAGATGAATTAAGTAGGGACATTATAATTTATACCATACTTGATTGTATTGAATTTGTTGAAGCTATGAATGCAATTATATTGCAAACCACCATAGTTCTGACAGTCCATTTGTATCCTGCTGCACTTTTTGCCATTTGATTATTTTGATTTGAACTGTGTTTTGACTAATATTTCATTTTAAACATGCTGCAATATCTTTAAGCCTTGCTTGCTTATTTTTCTGTTACTCTTTTTAAAATTCAGGTTCATTATTTCATTCATTCTCTCTCTATATTTTCTGTGGTCAATCTCTCTCTCTATATATGGAATTTTCGTTTTAAGTTTATTTTTGTCTGATAGCTCTAATTGTTACTATTTTTGTAGATAATAAATTATGGGCTTGCTTCCAATTTTTTTATTTTTTGGATATTAGACTTTTATTAAAATTAGAAGATTTGTAGTATGTACGGTATGATGGTGCAACTTAGAAATTTTAAATATCTAATACCAGTCTTATTTGCTCACGACAATTTAATTTATCCCCAGATTATTATTTATTTACCAAATAATAACTGAATCACCAAAAAACAAAATCACTGGTAAAAGAACTGTAGAAATAAACCAGAGAGATCGATCACACTTGCCAAATTAATTCACAGAGATACAGGGAGAAATGCAAAATGCTGGAACCTGTAACATGGCTCACTTGGAATGAATTCGGCCCAAGATGATTCAGCCTCAAGAAATTAGCTTCTGGATGAAATTGGTCTGAAGAAGTCGGCACAACAAGTCTGCCAGCAACTCGACCTGCGCCCTCCTTGTGTGCAACTAATGTGCACTGGGGAAAACTCAGCCCTCCAGCAACTCGGCATCCTCTAGGTAAATTCAATCTTCCTCCGTCAACTTGGCCCTGCAATAACCTTCTAATCAGTCCAAGTGGATTTGCACAAACCCACCTGCACTCCTCCTCTGGGCACTGGTCCACTGAGCCACTCACACTTAGAGAAAATCACTTCCTTTGAATGATGACTTGCTCACACAACTTGTGCTCTTTGTGTGTCTTCACTTTGTCACTTGGTTTCCCTTATAATATTCATTGAGTCCAAATCCGTAACCCCAATCTCCTGTCTAGAACCATCTTGGAGATCAACGGTTGAGATTATTTGTAAGTCACTTCAATAATTACATTATTTATTCTTAGAAAATAACTCAATAGTCCACAATAATTAATTGATTTTATTTATTGTGCTTTCCTTAAGTTAGACTTAGGAAAGAATGACATAAATCACTAGAAGAGGCAAATAATGTCATTCACGTGCTAAGACACCAAGCCGATTTAGAAGACCTTCTGATGCTATCACTCACATCATCAAGAAACTTTGTTCAATTTTATTGCACTCAAAAGTCAGGATCCTTGGTAATTCATTCTGTTTCCAATGGATTTGCTGGATTTAATTCTATAAACCATGTGACCAATTGTAAATAAGCTAAGATTTTGGAATCTGCATTGCAGGATGATGCCAGATGTTAAAATTATTAGATGACTTCAGAGTTAAAAGTAGATGCTTATTGTCATCTTTGAAATATTATCATTGATAGATTTTCCTGACTGTCTTGAGGACGTCGACTGTTATTTTGAGCTTGGAATCTTATATGTATTTGTTTTATATTTCAGAGTGGTCCTGATTTACTCATTTGTGATGAGGGACACATGATAAAAAACACAAAGGCTGATATAACACAGGCATTAAAACAAGTGAAGACCCAACGCAGAATTGCATTGACAGGTTCTCCTTTACAAAATAATTTGATGGAATACTATTGTGTAAGTAAGACTGTAACTTTTTAGTGGGGATATGATATTAAAATATTTTCTTTTGTGTTGGGCTGTAGACATAGTCTAATGCTTCACATCATTTGCAGATGGTAGACTTTGTAAGAGAAGGATTCCTGGGAAAACAACCAGAGTTCAGAAACCGGTAAGTGCTTTTGTTGGTCCAGTTTTTTCTTGCTTGTTTCAGAGGGTTTGGTTCGATTGTATCTCATTTGCATCAGGAACATGATAGTGTACTGGTTGCAGGATTGTGTCCCTCAAACTTTCCTATAGTTGGTTTTATTATGTCAATGTTGTGTATATCAGTGTCCTAAACTAACAATGTTGAACTGCAGTTTCCAAAATCCCATAGAAAATGGGCAGCATGCTAATTCAACTGCAGATGATGTGAAAATAATGAATCAAAGATCACATGTCTTATATGAACAGTTAAAAGGTTTTGTACAACGTATGGGCTTGAATGTGATGAAGGATGAGCTTCCCCCAAAACGTGTATATGTGATATCTGTAAAACTTTCTCCATTACAGCGGCAGTTATACGTCAGATACTTAGAAGTACATGGGTTTATGAAGAATGAAAATAATGTATGTGTAAAAGTGGCACATAGGAGATGCTTCTTCAACGCATATCATTCTTTAGCCAAGGTGCTTACAAATACTTGTTTGATCACAAGGGGTTGATCTTTGGTTTTTATTTTTCTATCTGAAATTAGCATTTGAGATTGTGCTTCTGAAATGTTTTTAATTTTACCTGTCTTTAGATTTGGAATCATCCAGGGTTACTGCAAATAGCCAAAGAGGACAGAGACTCTCAACAAGGCGATGAGACAGTTGAGAATTTAATTTTGGATGGTAGCTTCAGCGATGATGATATCGAGCATGACTTCTTGAATGGAGGCAAGGATTAGTTTGCACTAGTGTTCCATCATGTTTGCATTTATATTCCCTCTATAATTGGAAAACTTTTCAAACTGTTTATGGTAGGGCTTGCAAAATACATGCCTAGTGGAATCTGCTTCCTAGTCATCTAGCAAGAAGAGAACCACTAACTAGCACTGTCATAATTATTAAAAAATAAGCTAGATCACTAGATGAGGAAACCCAAGATTGGGTTGAGTCACATAACTAAACTCAAAGGAAGATACAATAACACAATATAGTATTATCAATGAGTAACTGGTTCATCTCTTATGATTGAGTTCACCTCCTTACATATGATTGGTCACTGAGCAAGTAATTTCCACTTATGTGTGATAAACCACTCTACACAAAAAGTGAACAAAAGCATAAATTATAACCGAAAGTCATAAAGTGATATTATTGCAAATGTAAGCCTTGGATCCTAACAACTCCTAAGTCTTACATTATCGAAAGAAAAAGTTAAAACATACTAACTGATAGAAAACACACTGATTGAAGACTAAAACATCAGAACCAAACAATTTTCAGAGGCTTCTTTAAAAACAGTTATCACATTGGGTAGAGCTCATCAAACTGCCTTGTAACCCTTGCAAAGGTGTAGCTCCCGAGCTGAATTCCCGAGTTCTTGGATGCCACCACCCTGAACTATGGAATTATGAATCTTCAGAATTATTGGACAACCAGCCGAGTTGAGCTACATATACAATGCTCCATCAAGTTGTCTCATGATCCTTGTAAGGGTGTAATTCCTAAGATTTACAAATTCTTGAATTATCAAAGCAGCCATCCACGTTGAACTTTATCTACATTAGATGCCTTATTGTCTTAAAGATGTGGCTTCTTAAAATGGATAACATGTCCATTCTTTAGTAAGGTCATCACAACTGTCTGTATTTGGTGGATTTTCAACAATGGCTATATTCACGACATGTGGTTTGTCTTAGATCTTTCCCTTGAGAACAGCATTACCTCGAAATCTAAATTTCTAGGTTCCGTGACCCTTTTTCTCCCTGTTTCCTTTAGCTGATCTGCTACAATTATCTTAGGTATAATTTGGTCTCCTGTTGAGTATCATCTTCTGCTTTGCCTGCAATGGCTCTCTTTTCCTAAGCTAAGAGAGTTGAAATCATGACTTCTAGAGTTTGGTAAGACATGCTGGCAAGTCCTCAATCTATCTCTGCCGACAACAGTGCCTGGTTCTTCATGCTCACACAGACTCTGGCTTTAGGGCTATTGAAGTTGCAGGACTAGAAACGTTCTCTATCAAAGGCCTGAGACTCTTTATATGGCTTCAGATTCCAAGACTCCTCCCTTCTCTGACACCATATTACAAATTGTGCTAGGTTACTAAATGAGGAAGGCCTAGGTAGGGTTGAGTCACATAACTAAGATTGAAGGAAGATACAGTAATTGAATATTATATTATCGATGAATAACCAGCGAAATATATTACAGTGGAGTTCACCTCCTTGTATTATTGCTTACTGAGCAAGTCTTTTCCATTTATGAATGTGGGATAGGCTGCTTTATACAAAAATTCAACGAAAGAATAAAATATGCAAAAAGTAAACAAAAGCATAAAGTGATAAGGTGATTTGATCACAAATTTAAGCCTTATGTCCTAACAGAAATCAATGATGTTTGTAAAGTGGATATCTGACTCCATTTAATATTGGCAATTTAGCCACTCACACGTGATAAACAATCTAGAAGCATCCACTCGAAGTATAAAATTTAATATTTTATTCTGGCTCTGATTTTGTCATGCTTTTTCTTGATCTTTAAGATTATAGTGGATTGAATGTCTGCAGCCTTAAGTAAGATTGTGCCATTTCCCTCTCGGTTGAATAAGGCCTAGAAATTAGAATATAATCCATCCACTGAATAATACACCGATTTGATGTTTCCCACGGATAAAATTATATATTACAGTTTCTGATTCCCTCTTTTCATACGATTGCTAGAGTTTGGTAAGGAATTTACTCAAGGTAAATTGTTCTTTAAATGTTCTTTTTCTTGCCATGGAAGTTTGGAACACTAGAGCTACATAATGTCACTTTTAAGTTGTCTGCTTTTCATCTTCCTTCAACTTTAAGGTAGCTGCTTTTGCTCATTTACTGACTACTCTTACTTTCATAATTCTAGATTTAGGGCTTATCCTACTGTTCTGCCTATTTATTACACCAAGAGTAGCAAGGTGCTCTACAACCCAGATGGGGGAAAAGTTGACATGAAAAAACATAACATAACAAATGAAAGTCTACGTGCTAGACCCATCTTTGGTCTGTAAACTGCTATAGATATTCCACTGGACAGTTTGTCACAGCAAATCTGATCAAAATAGACTGAAATCTGGAATCTATACTAGGAGGGTTAATTTTCCTTATATTTCTGGATTTATTAATTACTGTTTTTCAACTTATGCATACTATAGACAATAGGGAATAGTGAATATAAGGAATAGACAATAGGGAATAGTGAATATAGACACTCACAAACCACAATAAACACCAAGATATGTTTTGGGAAACCCTTTTGGGAGAAAACCCAGTTGGAAGGTGAGGTTGGTCTGCTCTCTTTTGTGTGGAATAGAAATGATGCAAATACAAAGGAGAAGACACTTTATAAAGTTTTGCCTGAGACCTGTGGCTCATGTTCAGCTACAAAGACATTCCCCTTCTGTTATGCTCTTTTTCTATCCACAGTTAACTACTCTGCTCTAGCATGGAGCAAAATACAAATAAAATAGAATGGAACCCCTTTTCCTCCTAGTGGCCGATTTATAACACTGCCCGATAGATAATTGCGGGTTAAATTTGACTGATTCAACCCTCAATGTGAGTTACAAGTTGACCCTTTTAGATTCTTCTTCATCATCTTCACATGACTAGCCCCTTTTCTGTTGAGATTTTCTTTTAATTATTTTTGGAGAAAAATCTCATGAAGGTGACAACAATAGGATTTGTTGCTAAATTGACTCCATCTATTTCTGATGTGGAGTTAATGCATCCTATATTTGTTGTGAGTGAATTTATGATTCTGTTTCTACTCCCAGCTATAAAATGTAAGCCCTTAGTGGCAAATGAGCATGACGAGGGATGTGAGGTGAATGAAGAGCAGATGAGAAACTCTGCTGTTGTAATTCTCCAGTTTATGAATGAGATTGTCGATGCCCTGTTAGGTGGACGTAGCTCAGATTGGTTGGGTGAACCATGTTAAATCTGTCTTTCATGGTTGAATGTTGTGTGTCTGTTTTTTATTCAGTTTCCGCTATGTGTTTTGCTCCAACAATTGGTATCGGAGCTGGTCAATATTAATATGCTGCTGTCGATGTGGAGGAGCAAGCAGAGCCGTGAGCTAGTTCGATGAGCATTTGGGCTTGCCTGTGTCAGCGCTGTTCTTATGTGCAGAGGCCGAGTCTAAGCTCGTGAAGCCCGGTTAGTCGTGTTTGATTCACAGTGCATAATGCAGAGCTTAATTGAGTGCAAACCCAGAGCGTTGAGTAGACAACGAGAAAGTGAAAATGGATGTGGCCATGAGTGCAGAGATAGGAATCCAAAGTTGTTGAGGGAAGTGAAGTTTAGAGGGCAGCTGGTCTCTTTGCTGCGAAAACAACAACAGACAAAGAGAATCGGTCTGTGCATTAAAGACGATGGTCCAGAGTGAGACAAATGGATATGCTGTGATAAAAATGGCGTAACGTAGTGAAAGCGTGTGCGTCACGGTGGCTAAAAGCTGGAGACAGTATCTCCATGGCTATGCCATGACCAGTTTTGATGAGCGCAGAGAATATTAGTTGAACCGTGAGCTGAAAAGTGGAGTCAGCACATGAGCTGAAGTCTTAAGCAGCGTTGAACGGCGTTGAAGCCAGAACGTTGAACGTTTTGGATTTGAGGTTTACAATCGCTTCATTAAAACACGCTGATTTCCTTTTTTAAATGCCACAAGTTAAATTGAAAACATAATTTATTATATGCAAATCGATATATAAAATGCCATATATATTTAAAGTCGATATGCAATCTTTGAAATCGATATGCAATATTGAAAAAAGGATGGCACTTTATTAATTTAAGAGGAGGTGGCCCATTATAAATCATTTTTTAATGAAGTCATAAGTTGGAACTTCATGTTGTACAAGTTTTTAAATCGATTTGTATATTAAATGCCATTTGCATATGGTATTAAGGGAAAGGCATGTTATAAGGTGAAGGGCATTTTATTTTTTCTTTTAAATAAAAACCTCATTTATTAAAAGTTGCAATTGGAGATTTTGTGACACGAGCTACTAAACATGGCAAAAACACAAAGTGCTCGGTTTGAGATCGAGAAGTTCAATGGCAAAAATAACTTCGAGATCTGGAAAGTGAAGTTGTATGATCTACTCGTGCAACAAGGCGTGGCGAAGACACTGTTGGGAAAAGCCAAACAACCTTACACCATGACAGATGATGAATGGAGTGACTTGGATGAAAGAGCACTGAGCGGCATTCGACTGTGTTTGGCGGATGATGTTTTGTTTAACATCGTGTCAGAGAAAACTGCTGCTGGTTTGTGGACAATGTTGAAATTTGGTACCGGAGGACAGGTGGTTCCCTAAGGCTTTGATCTTTGGCCTAGGGAAAAGTGTCCAAAAGAATTTAATTTTTCTCCTAAAGTGACTTTATAATTTTTATAAAGTCAACTCTAATTTTAAAGTGACTTTAAGTGATAAAGTTACTAAAGTCTAATTTTAAAGTGACTTAATAAAGTCAATGTAAAATTACAAAGGAAAAGTGACTTTGGAAATAAATGACTAAGTGGGTCTTTATTAAAGTGGGGTGAATTAAAAAATAGAAAGTGAGATTTAAATGAGCATTTAATCTCAGCCCTAGATCTCAATCTATCTCAGCCATTCGATTTAGGGATTCCCCAAAAGTCACTTAGGGTTAGGTTAAAGGAGGAAAAGGAGGAAAAGGTCATTCATTCTTTCATGAGCAGATTGAGAGAAGGAGAGCAAGAGAGCAAGGGAGATTTCTGGGCAGTGAGGAGAAGGAGGCAGCAGCTTGGCACACATTCCAAGGCAGCGTTTCAGCAAGACATTTTCAGCAAGATCGTACAGCTAAGTTAGCACACAGTGAGGCAGATTTTTAGGCACGATTTTCTAGAAAAGAAGGCCGTACAACAAGTTTGCACAGAAATCGAGGAGCAGAATTTAAGGGAGGCCGTACAGCAAGTGGCTGTACCTTGGCACGCATTTCTAGGCAGAAATTTGTTCAGCCGTACAGCTGTTTTTTTGCACAGAAATCGAGAAAACCGTACAACAGATTTTATGGCAGCTTGCACGCTTTTCTAGGCAGGCCGTACAGCATCATTTAAGGCTGAAATTTGGCACGAAAATCGAGGAGGACGTACAACATTTATTGCTGTTCTGTTTTTGCTGTTTGCACATTTTACGAGGCGGTGGTTATGCACGGAAAACGAGATAATAAGTTGTAAAGTCTGTTTGCTGGTTTTTGCTGAATATTTCTCACTGTAAAAAGCATTTTTCCAGAAATAAGGAGGAGCTTTCAAACTGGTTTTCCCCAAGAGTTGTAGGGGGTTTTTCCAGGGTCATGTTGACCAAAAATATGTGTCAAAATGTGTGAATCACTGTTTTATGTGTGCTGATATTTATTTCTGCATTTTCCAGCATTCTGTAATTTTTCCAGAATTTGTGTTTTCAGCAAAATTTATTTTCCAGCTTGTTAAATGTATGGATATGGGAAAGGGCATTTAATTATTTTGGTGTAATAAGGTGAAAACTGAAAACCGGGGTGGGAAACTATAAATTTCTACATGGTATCAGAGCTTGAGAGCTGAAGTGCAGTTTGGGACAGCAAGGAGGAAAATTACAGCCTGCTGATTTTTCACTCAGAAAATTCCAGCAAGCTGATTTTTCACAAACAGTAGTTTTATCTTTACCACAACAGTGTTATTTTTCAGTTTTAGGACAGCAGGATGTCTTTGGGACTGAGGGTGGAGGATAGGTTGGATGGGCATTCCAATTACAACATTGGAAGGAGAAAATGCAGAGTATCTTTGAGGAGGCAGAAGTCTGGGACATTATGGTGCATATCGCACAAAACCCTGTAAATGTGCCTACTAATGCTACTCAGTTGGCAGAATATAATAAAAAGAACAACAAGGGTAAGAGACTGATTCTAGACGGAATCAAAGACCATTGCATTCCTCATGTGAGAGGAAAAAGAAATGCTCATGAGATGTGGACAGCATTGTCCAATCTCTACCAGAGTACCAATGAGAACTGGAAAATGGTCCTGAAGGAAAATTTGAAGACCATTAAGAAGGGTAATGATAGTGCAACTGGATATCTCACAAAGATTACTAATGTGAGAGATGAGTTGGCAGCAATTGGAGAGGCCATTCTACCCACTGAGTTGGTGCGGATTGCAGTGAATGGCCTCCCCGTTCATGGATGAACTTTGCTGATGGGGTTTGTGCACGTGAGACCCTTCCCACATGGGAGAGGTTTTGGGATGATTGCATTCAGACAGAGATCAAGAAAGGTCAGCTTGGGGCAGCCAAGCTAGTTGAGCAGGATGAGGATGTAGCACTGTTGGCAGGACGCAAGAAAGGCAAAGGGAAGAAGCAGGCTTCCACAAGCAATGGTGGGGGCAAAGGCAAAGGTAAAGGTAAACGGGATAACTCACAGAAGGACTATTCCAAAGTGAAGTGTTGGAATTGTCAGAAGATGGGACACTATGCAGTTGTGTGTCCGGAGAAGAAGAAGAAGAAGGGGAAGAACCAGAGCATGGCAGCTTCAGCAAAGGTTGAGGACTTTGCAGATCGCTTTGACCGGGAGTTTGGGTTCATTGCGTGTGAGTCTTCTAGTGCAGGATTATCTGCCATAGAGGTTCAGAGGGAGCATGCATTTCCCTCGATTAGCGAAGCATCTTCGGGTATCTGGTATGTGGACAGTGGGGCTTCACGTCACATGACAGGAGTCCGTGAGTACTTCTCAGAGCTTTCAGAGAGTGGCACTGATGTAGAGGTAGTACTCGGTGATGACAGAGTTGTTAGAGAAGTCGGTGTGGGAACATTGACATTTCAGAGGGAGTCCAAACCTCCCTTGAAGGTGTCAGATGTTCTTTATGTGCCAGGGATGAGGAAGAACCTCATATTCGTCTCAGCTTTGGAGGACAGAGGATATGAGATACTATTCAGGGGAGGACAGGTGTTGATGTATCCCAGGGGCACTCCAGCTGATTCAGCTAGAGTGATAGGTGTACGCCATGCAAAGGTGTACAAGTTTGCATTTCAGTCCCTTTTGGCATTGAGCAATAGTACCGACAGCAGAGCTAGCAGTTCTGAGCAGTGTGAGATTTGGCACCGCAGGATGGGGCACATGTATCATGGAGCCTTGAGGACTTTGCGGGAGATCACTACAGGTGTGCCAGATTTCAGTACTGATCACTTTGATACTTGGAGAGGATGTGCGATGGGCAAGTTTGCCAAATCCCCTTTTCCCAGCAGTGACAGCAGAGCGACTGGGATACTTGATTTGATTCATTCCGATGTGAGCGGTCAGATGTCTCATGTTTCCTTGAGTGGATATGAGTACTATGTTTTATTCATTGATGATCACTCCGGGAGGACCTGGATTTATTTCTTGAAGACCAAGAGTGAGGTCTTCAAGCGGTTTCAGGAGTTCAGAGCTCTTGTGGAGACACAGACAGGTCGGAAGATCAAGTCCTTGAGGTCGGACAATGGAGGAGAGTACACCCTTGGAGAGTTTGTTGACTATTGTGCAGAGGCAGGCATTAGGAGGGAGTTCATTGTTCCTTACAACCCCCAGTAGAACGGGGTTGCGGAGAGGAAGAATAGATCCATCGGAGGGGCTGCCAAAGCCATGTTACATGATCAGGGGTTGCCATTGTTTTTGTGGGCAGAGGCCTGCAACACAGCTGTTTACTTGCAGAACAGGAGTCCGCATCGTGCCTTGGGGCACATGACTCCGGAGGAGGCTTTTTCTGGGAAGAAGCTTGATATTGGTCATCTTCGTATCTTTGGGTGCATTACATACTCCTACATACCCAAGGAGAAGAGGACCAAACTAGAGCCCACCGCAGAGAAGGGTATCTTTGTGGGCTACAGTGAGACCTCCAAGGCCTTTCGGATTTACATTCCTGCACAGAGGAAAGTTGTTGTCGGGCGGGATGTGAAGTTCGAGGAGGACAGGGCCTTCAGGAGGTCACGGGAGTTAGAGTATCTGGATCAGCCAGACCCTCAGCAGCAGTTGAGTCAGTCACAGGGATCCAGTGGGCAGGGATCAGGAGGATCCGGAGGTACATCTATGACGATGTCAGGTCCGTCAGTGGGGAGTGGCTCACCGAGTCAGAGAAGTGGTGCTACGGGCAGCATGCAGAGCAGTCCACAGGCCGGTTCCTTGGGGAGTCCCGCGATGAGCGGTTCACATGGTACCTCGGCATCTAGAGTTGGGTGCGAGGCGGGAGGACCGGACGAGACGGTCGGGGAGTTCGAACTCGATGTTGAGAGAGAGTTTATTCTCCGGCGGGAAGTGTGCTCGGGGAAGAGGAAGCCCAAGTGGCTTCAGGACACCTTGAGAGAGGCCACATCTGTTGCTGGGCCTAAGAGGCCGATCAGAGAGAGCAGACCACCTGAGAGGTTTTGTAGCTATATGGCAATGGCTACCAACATCCTTGACTCTGAGCCTTCTAGCTATGAGGAGACAGCTAGCCAGCAGGTCTGGAGAGAGGCCATGCAGGAGGAGTATTCTTCTATCATGAAGAATGATGTTTGGGAGGTGGTGCCGAGGCCTGAGGGAAAATCCGTGGTTACTTCCGGATGGCTTTACAAGGTAAAGCATGCTGCAGATGGCAGCATTGAGAAATTCAAAGCGAGGTTTGTGGCTAGAGGGTTCTCCCAGGTAGAGGGAGTTGATTATGAGGAGACCTTCTCTCCCGTGGCTCGATATACTTCGATTCGCTCCATTATATCGATAGCAGCAGAGATGGGTTGGAAGATCCACCAGATGGATGTGAAGACCGCATTTCTCAATGGCTTCATACAGGAGGAGGTGTACATTGAGCAGCCACGGGGCTTTGAGGTGCATGGGAAGGAGTCCCATGTGTGCAGACTGAAGAAGGCCCTTTATGGCCTGAAGCAAGCTCCCAGAGCTTGGTACTCCAGGATAGATACTTACTTGCGGAAGATGGGTTTCACAAAGAGTGAGGCAGATCCGAACCTTTACTATATTGTGATAGGTGAGGAGCCTCTCATTCTGGTGCTGTATGTGGATGACTTAGTCATTACAGGTGCAGAGAGACTCATAGAGCACTGCATGAGAGATCTTGCGGCGGAGTTTGAGATGAAGGACATCGGCTTGATGCATTACTTTTTGGGTTTGGAGGTGTGGCAGGAGGAGGGGCATTTCTTCCTGGGACAGGGGAAGTATATTGTGGACATCCTTGGCATATTCCACATGGAGGATTGTAGACCCATGTCGACACCGATGATCACCAACTGGAAGAAGCTTCATGCTTCGGATTCCGAGTTGGTGGATCCCACATTGTACAGACAACTGATTGGTTCCTTGATGTATTTGGTCAACACCAGACCAGATATATGTTTTGCAGTCAACACGATGAGTCAGTTTATGTGTGAGCCTAGGAAGGTTCACTGGGTGGCTGCAAAACACATTTTGCGGTACTTGCAGGGGACAGTGGAGTATGGTCTGGACTACAGGCAGGGGGATGGAGTGAGATTGGCAGGTTACACTGATTCTGATTGGGCAGGTTGTGCTTCTGATAGGAAGAGCACTTCAGGGTGCTGTTTTGGGTTGGGTTCGGCAGTGGTGTCGTGGTTCAGTCGAAAGCAGTAGTCAGTAGCATTGAGTTCAGCGAAAGCAGAGTACATGGCAGCCAATCTGGCTAGTTGTGAGGCCATCCGGCTTCGCAAGATGTTGTTTGGCTTATTTGGTCAGCCGTTGAGACCTTCAGTGATTTACTGTGATAATCAGAGTTGCATTAAACTCACGGAGAATCCAGTATTTCATGACAGGTCAAAGCATATCGGGATCAAATATCATTTCATCAGAGACTATGTTCAGAAGGAAGCTGTGAAGCTTGAGTATATTCCCACTGATGAGCAGGTTGCAGATATTCTTACCAAAGCCTTACCACGGGGCAAGCATGTCTACTTCATAGACAAGATGGGTGTGGTGAGGAACACCTTCCTCGGTAAGAGGGAGTGTTGAAATTTGGTACCGGAGGACAGGTGGTTCCCTAAGGCTTTGATCTTTGGCCTAGGGAAAAGCGTCCAAAAGAATTTAATTTTTCTCCTAAAGTGACTTTATAATTTTTATAAAGTCAAATCTAATTTAAAAGTGACTTAAGTGATAAAGTTACTAAAGTCTAATTTTAAAGTGACTTTCAATAAAGTCAATGTAAAATTAGAAAGGAAAAAGTGACTTTGGAAATAAATGACTAAGTGGGTCTTTATTAAAGTGGGGTGAATTAAAAAATAGAAAGTGAGATTTAAATGAGCATTTAATCTCAGCCCTAGATTTCAATCTATCTCAGCCATTGGATTTAGGGATTCCCCAAAAGTCACTTAGGGTTAGGTTAAAGGAGGAAAAGGAGGAAAAGGTCATTCATTCTTTCATGAGCAGATTGAGAAAAGGAGAGCAAGAGAGCAAGAGAGATTTCTGGGTAGTGAGGAGGAGGCAGCAGCTTGGCACACATTCCAAGGCAGCATTTCAGCAAGACATTTTCAGCAAGACATTTTCAGCAAGTCCGTACATCTAAGCACACAGTGAGGCAGATTTTTAGGCATGATTTTCTAGAAAAGAAGGCCGTACAACAAGGCCGTACAGCAGGTTTGCACAGAAATCGAGGAGCAGAATTTAAGGGAGGTCGTACAGCAAGTGACCTTGGCACGCATTTCTAGGCAAAAATTTGTTCAGTCGTACAGCTGTTTTTTTGCACAGAAATCGAGAAAATTGTACAACAGATTTTATGGCAGCTTGCACGCTTTTCTAGGCAGGCTGTACAACAGCATTTAAGGCTGAAATTTGGCACGAAAATCGAGGAGGACGTACAACATTTATTGCTGTTCTGTTTTTGCTGTTTGCACATTTTACGAGGCGGTGGTTATGCACGGAAAACGAGATAAGTTGTAAAGTCTGTTTGCTGATTTTTTGCTGAATATTTCTCTCACTGTAAAAAGCATTTTTCCAGAAATAAGGAGGAGCTTTCAAACTGGTTTTCCCCAAGAGTTGTAGGGGGTTTTTCCAGGGTCATGTTGACCAAAAATATGTGTGTCAAAATGTGTGAATGATTGTTTTATGTGTGCTGATATTTATTTCTGCATTTTCCAGCATTCTGTAATTTTTCCAGAATTTGTGTTTTCAGCAAAATTTATTTGCCAGCTTGTTAAATGTATGGATATGGGAAAGGGCATTTAACTATGTTGGAGTAATAAGGTGAAAACTGAAAACCGGGGTGGGAAACTATAAATTTCTACAGACAAAGCTTGAAAAGCCGTACATGACAAAATCCTTAACCAATAGGATTCTTCTAAAGCGACAGTTGTACAGCTTGTGCATGAAGGAAGGTACGACGAGGCAAATGAGCATGATGAGGGATGTGAGGTGAATGAAGAGCAGATGAGAAAATCTGCTGTTGTAATTCTCCAGTTGATGAATGAGATTGCCGATGCCTTGTTAGGTGGATGTAGCTCAGATTGGTTGGGTGAACCATGTTAAATCTTTGTCTTTCATGGTTGAATGCTGTGTGTCTGTTTTTTATTTAGTTTCCGCTGTATGTTTTGCTCCAACAATTGGTATCAGAGCTGGTCGATATTAATATGCTGCTGTCGATGTGGAGGAGCAAGCAGAGCCGTGAGCTGGTTCGATGAGCATTTGGGCTGGCCTGTGTCAGCGCTGTTCTTATGTGCAGAGGCCGAGTCTGAGCTTGTGAAGCCTGGTTAGCCGTGTTTGATTCACGGTGCATAACGCATTGCTTAATTGAGTGCAAACCCAGAGCGTTGAGTAGACAACGAGAAATTGAAAATGGATGTGGCCATGAGTGTAGAGATAGGAATCCAAAGTTGTTGAGGGAAGTGAAGTTTAGAGGGCAGTTGGTCTCTTTGTTGCGAAAACAACAACAGACACAGAGAATCGGTGTGCGCATTAAAGGCGATGGTCTAGAGTGAGACAAATGGATATGCCGTGATAAAAATGGCGTAATGCAGTGAAAGCATGTGCGTCACGGTGGCTAAAAGCTGGAGACAATATCTCCATGGCTACGCCATGACCAGTTTTGATGAGCGCAGAGAATAGCAGTTGAACCGTGAGCTGAAAAGTGGAGTCAGCACATGAGCTGAAGTCTTAAGCAGCATTGAACGTCGTTGAAGCCAGAACGTTGAACCTTTTGGATTTGAGGTTTACAATCGCTTCATTAAAACACGCTGATTTCCTTTTTCAAATGCCGTAACTTAAATTGAAAACATAATTTATTATATGCAAATCGATATATAAAATGCCATATATATTTAAAGTCGATATGCAATCTTTGAAATCGATATGCAATATTGAAAAAAGGATGGCACTTTATTAATTTAAGAGGAGGTGGCCCATTATAAATCATTTTTTAATGAAGTCATAAGTTGGAACTTCATGTTGTACAAGTTTTTAAATCGATTTGTATATTAAATGCCATTTGCATATGGTATTAAGGGAAAGGCATGTTATAAGGTGAAGGGCATTTTATTTTTTCTTTTAAATAAAAACCTCATTTATTAAAAGTTGCAATTGGAGATTTTGTGACATGAGCTACTAAACATGGCAAAAACACAAAGTGCTCGGTTTGAGATCGAGAAGTTCAATGGAAAAAATAACTTCGAGCTCTGGAAAGTGAAGATGTATGATCTACTCGTGCAACAAGGCGTGGCGAAGGCACTGTTGGGAAAAGCCAAACAGCCTTACACCATGACAGATGATGAATGGAATGACTTGGATGAAAAAGCACTGAGCGACATTTGACTGTGTTTGGCGGATGATGTTTTGTTTAACATGGTGTCAGAGAAAACTGCTGCTGGTTTGTGGACAAAGCTTGAAAAGTTGTACATGACAAAATCCTTAACCAATAGGATTCTTCTGAAGCGATAGTTGTACAACTTGCGCATGAAGGAAGGTACGACGATAACTGATCATCTAAATACCTTTAATACTCCCCTAGTGCAATTAGAAAGTATAGAAGTAAAATTTGAATCAGAAGATAAAGCTGTAACTTTATTATGCTCGTTGCCAGAGTCTTGGGATCATTTTGTTACTTCTGTAAGTCTTAGTTCATCAGAAACCCTAGAGTTCGATGATGTTGTTGGAGCTTTGTTGTCCGAAGAAACAAGGAAGAGGTCAAATTCAGAAACCTCTACATCAGAAGCAATGATGGTCAGAGGTTGTTCTAAAGAAAGACGCTTCAGTAAGCATAACAACTCGCGTTCAAAATCGAAAGGAAAGAAGAGTAAGGTAAAGTGCTGGTTTTGTGGCAAATCAGGACATTTGAAGAAGGACTGTTGGAAGAGACAACAAACATCCAAAGGAGACTCTTCGACAGAAAAGAAAGAAGCAAACACGACAGATACAGGTTCGACATCCATTTCAGGTATGAGTGATGAAGTGTTATCAGTTAGTTTGTCTAATCATGATCAACATTGGCTGTTAGATTCTGGTGCATCAAATCACATGTGCATTCATAGAGAGTGGTTTAAAACTTATAAATCAATCAATGATGGAGTTTTTTACATGGGAAATGATGTCTCATGTAATATTGTGGGAATTGGAAGCATCCAGATTAAAATGTTTGATGGGACAAATAAAATTCTAACTGATGTAAGACATGTACCTGAACTAAGAAAAAACCTCATTTCACTAGGAGTACTAGACACTAATGGATATAAAACCTTTATTCAAGGTGGAGTAATGAAAGTTTATAAAGGAATTTTACTAGTAATGAAAGCAAAGAAGGTTGGAAATCTTTTTTAGTTAGAAGGAAGAACAGAGTCAGATCATGCTTCTACAGTATCTGAAAACGACAGTAATTCTATTCGTTTATGGCATCAAAGATTGGGCCATATGAGCGAAAGAGGATTAAAATTTTTATCTGATCGTAAGTTACTTCCTAGTTTAAAATCTTCCAAGTTAGATTTCTGCAAACATTGTCTATTTGGGAAACAAAGCAAGCAGAAGTTTAAAACTGAAAAACATACTAGTAAGGGAATCCTTGATTATATCCATTCTGATGTTTGGGGTCCATCTCCTACAACCTCATATGGAGGATCGTCATATTTTGTATCTTTTATTGATGATTTCTCTAGAAAAGTGTGGGTCTACATGTTAAAGAAGAAGTCTGATGTATTTACAGTTTTCAAACAGTTTAGAGCATTAGTTGAAAACATCATTGGAAGAACCATTAAATGTTTAAGAACTGACAATGGTGGTGAGTTTACTTCAAAGGAATTTGATAATTATTGCAAGGACGCTGGGATCGAAAGACATAAAACCATTGTATATACTCCTCAGCAAAATGGAGTTGCTGAACGCATGAACAAGACTCTTTTAGAGAGAGCAAGAAGTATGCTTAGTAACACCAATTTGCAGAAGGAATTGTGGACAGAAGTGGTTTCTATGGCTTGTTACTTGGTAAATCGATCACCATCAACTGCAATAGGATGCAAAATTCCTTAAGAGTTATGGAAAGGTCATCCATGTGATTATTCTAAACTGAAAGTTTTTGGTTGTGATGCATATGCTCTAGTTCTGAAACATCAGCGTTCTAAATTAGATCCTAAATCAAAAAGATATATCTTTGTTGGATATGGTGATGGGACTAAGGGATACAGGTTGTGAGATCCTACTACTCACAAGATCATCATTAACAGAGATGTTAAATTTAATGAATCTTCACTTGAAAATCCAGATGTAGATGATAAATTGAAACATGATAATGTACATAAGCTTCAACACATTCAGTGTGAAACTAGTTCAAATACTGATGATAGTCCAGATGAACAAGTTTCAAATTCAGATCATGAACAAGTTTCATATGCAGATCGTGAACGTGTTTCAGATGCTGATCATGAAGAAGTTCCTACAGATAATAATCAACAAATTGTGGAAGTACCGGAAACATCTTTAAGGAGGTCTACGAGAATCAGACGTCCTCCTAAAAGGTATGATGATTATGTTACTTCAGTTGCTTTAACCACTAATGATGATGAACCTTTGTGCTATCAGGAAGCTATAGAAGGTTCTAACAGTAGTAAGTGGAAAGAGGGTATGAAAGACAAGATGAGGGCATTAGACAAGAATGCCACATGGGATCTGGTAGAACTTCCCAAAGACATAAAAACTGTGGGATGTAAGTGGGTTTACAAATTGAAGAAGGTTGTTGATGATAAAGAAGACAGGTACAACGCAAGGCTGGTCGCGAAAGGTTTTTCTCAGAAAGCCGGCATTGACTTTCATGAGATATTTTGACCAGTTGTAAAAATTGTTTCAATTCGGATTGTGTTAGCATTAGTTGCTTTACTTGATTTAGAATTACAGCAACTAGATGTTAAAACTGCATTTTTACATGGAGATTTAGATGAGGAGATTTACATGGAACAACCGGAAGGGTTTGTTCAAAATCGCAACAAGAAATTTGTCTTCAGGCTCAAGAAATCATTGTATGGTCTGAAGCAGTCGTCTCGACAATGGTACAAGAAATATGATTATTTCATGATGAGTCAAAATTATATAAGAAGTGAATATGATCATTGTGTTTACTTTAAGAAATTAAGTAATGACATGTTCATTATCTTAGTGTTGTATGTTGACGATATGTTTTTAGCAAGCAAAAAGTGAGATCAACAAGTTAAAGGCTCAGATGGCTAGGACGTTTGATATAAAAGATCTAGGAGCAGCAAGACAGATTTTGGGCATGGAGATTTTCAGAGACAGGAGCAATGGTAAGCTGTGGCTATCACAAAGGAAGTAAATTGAGAAAATACTCTTGAGGTTTGGTATGAACAATGTGAACCTGTTTCAGTCCCTTTAGCTTCCCATTTTAAGCTTTCTTCAAGTTTATGTCCTAACACTAATGAAGAAAAGTAATATATGTCTCGAATTCCATATGTCAATGTAGTAGGTTGTTTGATGTATGCGATGGTTTGTACTCAACCAGATATTTCACATGCAGTTGGGGTTGTCAGAAGGTATATGGCAAATCCAGGAAAAGAACACTGGTCAGCAGTGAAATGGGTGCTTTGGTATCTGAGAGGCACAAGTGATTACTGTATCACTTATAACAGGAGTAGTGAATTTGTTTGCGGATATGTTGATTTCGATTTTGCAGGTGATTTGGATAAGTGAAGGTCAACTTCAGGGTATGTCTTTACTCTTGCAGGTGGAGCTATTAGCTGGATGTCAAAGCTACAGAACATTGTTGCTTTATCCACTATAGAAGCAGAATACATCGCTGCTTCACATGCTTGCAAAGAAGCAGTTTGGTTGAAAGGTTTGTTTGGTGAGTTTGGTAGGTTGCAGGACAACATCAAGTTATTTTGTGATAGTCAAAAGTGCAATTCATTTCGCTAAGAATCCGGCCTATCATAATAAATCAAAGCATATACCTATCAAGTACCATTTTGTAAGACAGGTTATCACTGAAAGGGGAGTCTCTCTTGAAAAAGTGCATACAAAGGAAAACTGTGCACACATGTTCACAAAACCAGTTTTGTTAGAGAAACTACGATGGTGTCTAGCTTCTCTTGGCTTGCAGAAAAGATAAAAATAATAATGGAACAGGGTATTAGGCTAGTTGTTGTCAAGGTGGAGATTGTTGAGATTTTCTTTTAATTATTTTTGGAGAAAAATCTCATGAAGGTGACAACAATAGGATTTGTTGCTAAATTGACTCCATCTATTTCTGATGTGGAGTTAATGCATCCTATATTTGTTGTGAGTGAATTTATGATTCTGTTTCTACTCCCAGCTATAAAATGTAAGCCCGTAGAGGCAAATGAGCATGATGAGGGATGTGAGGTGAATGAAGAGCAGATGAGAAACTCTGCTGTTGTAATTCTCCAGTTGATGAATGAGATTGTCGATGCCCTGTTAGGTGGACGTAGCCTAGATTGGTTTGGTGAACCATGTTAAATCTTTGTCTTTCATGGTTGAATGTTGTGTGTCTGTTTTTTATTTAGTTTCCGCTGTGTGTTTTGCTCCAACATTTTTGATGAGTAAAAGGGGCTGATGTGGCATCCTTTTGAATTATGGTGGTAAACAATGATAGGGCAACTTCCGGGGGGATAAATTTTTGCATCTGAAGTCCAATTGATACAATTATTGCACCGTTGGAAAGGTCTCCGAGTGTAGAATAATGTCAGGGGGGTGTGTCACATAAGTTGCAAAGTTAACCCCCCAAAAAACATCATTTAAGGCCTCAAACTGGTCCTGCAAAGTTTCTGACCTAAATTCTCCAAACTGGGTACTACTCTTGTAAATTGATTTCTCTGATTTTTCCACCCTGAAAGCATCAAGATGAATGAAAAACAATTTAACTATTCAATCTAGATCAATCTTAAACTTGGATCTATCAAGCACAGAGAGGGATCAAGTTTGTCAATATGTAAATTTTTTTAATATGAAGAAATTGACACATCACGTGGAATTAAATAATAAAAATAATTATGCATTTTGAAATTTGATCCATCTCAGTGCTTGATAGAGCTGGGTTTAAGATGGATCTATGCTGGTATGTAGGCAATTACATAGCAACCTGGCCATATAAAATTATGTCTCTACTTCCAGTCTTAATCTTTTCTGCTGTTGATGCTTGAGATTTCTGTGTATAATCTTTGATGCTATTTAATGTTACACAATTGATTTTTATTGGGCAGCATTGCAAACTGGATACAGTTGTTTCATGTTAGTGACATGAATTATTGATTGCAGAAGCACACTCTTTAGTGTTTTCATTCATTTGACTCTTTAGCATAGTGTTGTTTCATAGGGCTTACCACTAGTTTATGTTTATCAGGGCAGTGCCTTATGTATTTGTGTTAGTTTAACCTTTCCTTTTTAAATTAGTTTGAACTTTGCACCAGGTCACTTCAGCAGTCTTGAAATGACTTACCTCTTGAATTCTTGAATCCCATGGAAATTTCAGTTTATGATATCTTTCTTTATGGGATCACCATAGCCATGGTTTACAAACAATGCTAGGCTACTTTTCGGAAGCGTATTTGACAGTTACTGAAGAACTGTTTTCTATTGAGTTCATTGCTTTCGTTGCCTTTACAAGTATTCTCCATATTCATTTTCATTCTATTTTCATCTTGATTTGATTTCTCCCATATAAAATCCCGAGGGCATGTTTTTGGTGTTGTTTATGGGCGAAAATATCTTTCTGTGTACTTTCATTTTTATCTATTTGGATGTAAATGGACTAACATCTTTTATTCCATGCTTGATGAACAATTTCTTCTTTCAAAAGAGTTGCAATGCTAATGTTTCATGTATCTTGAACTTATTGAAACAGATAAGACAAAAGGCAGAGTGGATTGGACAAGCAAAAACAATGATTTGGAAGAGGTGTTAGCCTTTATCTTTCACCACTTCTTTAATCAACTCTTACTTTATTCAGCATGCAGTAAATTGAATGTCCTCACTTACAATAAATGATTCGTAGGATGTTCATGCTGTCATTTTACCAAGTATGATTCTAGCAAGTTACTAATGTATAAATAATTAAAATCTGTGATTATAAGTGATCGGTACCTTCATCTATGCCTGTGGTTGTCTCTGTGCAGGTGCCCCTGCAAGCTGTTAAGTGGTGGGAGGACATTATTCCAGATAAAGCTTATGAAAAAATTGATTATAGCGGTAAGATGGTCTTGTTGCTAGATCTCCTGGCCATGAGCTCTGAGCGAGGTGATAAGGCATTGGTTTTCAGCCAAAGCTTGAGTACATTAGATCTCATTGAGTCATTCTTGACAAAATTACCTCGGCGTGGAAAGAAAGATGAATACTGGAGGCAAGGGAAAGAATGGTACAGGTAAGGTCGTTGCTTCATTTGGTGCCTTTGCATGAGCATTTCTTGTTTATTTCCAATTTCCCTATTTCCAGACTAAGTAACACCATCAATCAAGATTGATGTTCTCATTTCTGTTCCTACAGAAGCACAATAAAGAGATTAAGATCTAGACACCTTAAACACACACACATAGAGGAACACATTGGAATGACTGACTTGATAATTTATAGTGGCATGTGAATAACATGGAGGCATGGTTGCATGGTCTGTAAAGAGTTGGTGTGGGTGTCTAAGTTGCTATACAAAAGATTGATTGGTTGGTGGGGATTTTTTATTTAAATAAGGAATGATTATACTACAGGAGTGTGGTGTTATTCCCTCTGCCCTCCACTTTCTTGATTTTGTTGCAGGCACTGGGTGGGAAAAAAATTCATGATTGTATATATGCACCATAGCTATCAGAATTGGAACTATAACCGAGGTCGTTGACTCCAAAATCATGAACTGCACTATAACTGCCTGGAAAAAAACTTGTTGACCAAAAATACGTAAAATATTAAATTTGGACAAAAAATAGATGTTGATGTGCATTGTGCACAATATAAATCTAATCCATTGGAAACCAAATATGCAAAGTTTTCTCATGTGTATAACAGCTAAGGGTGATTATAACCAAATAGCATTGAGTGCAATAGATATCTGAACATTAATATATGAACATTGAGGCTCGTAATGGCCTATAGAGTCCAAAAATACAGTGCATGGGTATTTTTTGCATGTTGACTTGATGCCCTTGAAGGTCCATCACCAACGTTCATAACCTTTGGTGGTGGAAGCGGCTCCACGCCCATCTAGGGTAGAGGGGAGTATCATTCAATAGATGATTTTAGGTTTTAGGGTAGTTAGTTATAATTTTTTGTTTTCAATTTTAGGGGTGGGGCTGTGCTAGTACAGATATCGTCAAACCTGCTGGTTTTGACCAGTTTTGACTTGAACCATATGCTTCAAGGCATCCTGTCAGAACTGGTTTGGTTTAAGTTTTGACTGGAAATCCCACAAACTGCTCAAAACTGGCTTTTTTGGGTATTGTTATGTCAGTTTTGAATCCTGATAACCATGATACATGGATGTTAAACTTGTAAATTTTCCAGCTATACCTTTATATGAGTCAATATCCTGAGAAAGAAGCAGTATAATGTAAGGGCCATTTTGGAATAACTTGAAGAAATAATAAAGCTATTTTATGAAAGTATGAGTTGTATCTTGTACCTCAGAGTTATGCCATTAAAGCATTTCAATTGATTTCAATTTTATGCTGTTATACTGAATCTTTGTAGATAAACAAAACTATAAATATGGCCTTTGCCCTTGAATGTTGTTGAGCTTGTGTTGAATAAACTGTGATCTGGTCACAGCATATCTACTCAATTATTAATACTTATGTACACAGAGCGAATGTTTGGCAACAAACTGTTACTTTTACTCCAATTTACATTATTGTAGCATATTATAATTACTTTCAACACGCTTTTGTAACGGGGTTTCAGTATTTCATATTTTTTTATGCAGAAGAGAGTTTAGAGGGTCCATTCAAAGCTTACTTTTTTCATTACAAAATTTGCAATTACAGGCACTTTTTCTTATTCTAACAATTGTATTTTTCAGGCTTGATGGACACACTAGTGGCGCCCAAAGGCAAAAACTAGTAGAGAAGTTTAATAATCCTTCAAATAAAAAGGTCCAGTGTGTTTTAATATCAACTAGAGCTGGATCATTGGGTATAAATCTTCCAGCAGCCAATCGTGTTATAATTGTTGATGGTTCCTGGAATCCAACACATGATCTTCAGGCTCTTTTTCGTGTGTGGAGGTAAAATCTGCATTGACCTTACTGCCCCTTTCCAGCTACTTGATGGATGCTTGTGTATGCTAAAGGTCTCATTATTTGAGTGTATATGAATGCAATGCTGTATCATTCTTGTCTGTGTGATTAATTGAATGCTTTAATAGTTTTTCCCATTACTAGTGAAGATTTCGATGATGAACTAGATGTTCATGCTTCTTTCTCTCCCCCCCCCCCCCCCCTCCCAATAGAAAAAAACTGTAATTTTCATTAATTTTAAAAATGATCAAAAATTATATTTTGTAGATACACTCACTGTATTCTTACACATGCTTCTTTCATTTTATTCTAAAAAATATTAAATCATTTGCTGCTAATACTGGAACAAGCAAGTTTGTTGAGCAACCAGAAGCTTGTGCTTTACTTTTTGTTCATAGTTATTCAAAGTTGTTTGTTCCTTTTTTGCAACTAGAAATTTGCTTTTATTGACATAGGCTAAACTGTAAGCTGGTAGCATTTTTTCGCCAGGCAACTTATGATTGGTGCCATGTGTGCATTTGTATTACAACAGCAGAGTCAGGTCCTGGATTCTGTTTTCCTGGGAGCATATTTAGGTACAAGTCTTGTGAGCAGATCAAGCTCTTTTAAACTGACCAATTAGCAACATTTCAGATTAAATTGTTTTCAAATTTGAAATAAATTTTGCCAAATATATGTAATTCTTTTGTCCTGTCCATGGTCTTCAAAGAGATTTTCTGTTTTATTGCTAAGCTTTGGAGATCTCTAAATAACAGCTATCCTCTACCTCTGCAATATGAGAAAAAGGGCAATAAATCTTTAAATATGAATAAGTTATTGGAATCATTATGGATGAAACCCTAACAATGTAAGTACCACCATTTAGCTGATTTTAATTATATGTTCTAGTATGGACATATCATTAAGGGTGCATGTTTTTAGTTCTTCTATCCTTCATCTATGTTGGCAGCACTATTCTATATAACATTTGGAAAATCTCCTTGAAATATTTTGATTGATGTTGGGTATTATTATGAGAAGTGAAGTTCATAATCCTTTAGCATTTAACTTCATATATTATATAATCAACTCGATCGGACTATTATTTGTTTGATAAGTCGGTTAAAGTGGTTGGTTGGTTGGGCTTAAAAAAGAAGTGAAAAAGCGTATTGAGAGGTGGGCCTCTTCAGTGGAACTTATTTTCCTATGCAATCCTTTTGTTTTCATAGGATGCTGTCCAAGAAATGTCTACCAGAAGGGGTGGCTTTGTCATTCACATGTGCCCTAGCATGGAATAAGCTTGACTACAAGTCTGCTTCTCTAAGGGCAATTGATTATTCTTTAGTAATCTCCTGTGTTTCTCTAGGGGCAATTGATTATTCTTTATAATCTCATAATTTTTATTCTTTTTCCTTCTCATTCTTCCAAACCTTGTTGAACAGTTTCTTTGGTTAATATTTGAAGTAAGTCTTGCCAAATAATGCATATATAGAATATTCGAATTTGTATCTCTTTTTACAGATTTGGCCAAACAATTGATGTTTGTGCCTATCGTTTGGTTGCTTATGCATCTAAGAGGGCTGACTTTGTCATTCACATGAGACATAAAATGAAAAATTTGACTATATGTGTGTTTCTCTATGGGTAATTGATTATTTTATAGTAGTCTGAAGTTTTCATTATTTTTCCTGCTCTTTCTAACAAACCTGGTTGAACAGTTTCTTTGGTCAATATTTAAAGTAAGCCTTACCAAAGAATCCATGTATAAAATTTTCAAATCCCCATCTCTCTACAGATTTGGACAGACAAAGCATGTTTATGCCTATCGCTTGGTTGCTCATGGAACAATGGAGGAAAAGATATATAAACGGCAGGTAGCAAACTCTATTTTCTTTTAACAATTATCTTTGTTAGAGTTTGGTTTGGAAATCATCCTATCTGACTGGATTATGAGTTTTAACAGGTAGCAAAGGAGGGTCTTGCTGCAAGAGTTGTCGATAAGCAACAGGTTCACAGGTCCATGACTAAAGAGGAAGTTTTACATCTATTCAATCTTGAAGATAATGACAATATTGCCAATAATTCTGATGGAGTGAAAGAGCGAATCACCCAGGTAGAGAATACAGTAGAAGCACCAGTTAATTCTAATGAAAATCCATCAGTTGAAATGCTCGGTTCTTCACCAACAGATGCTCCTTTTATGAAGAGATTACTTAAAGATCATTACTCAAGGTAAAATCTTAACAATATGAGCATAGTTGTTTTTCCTAGCAGTGAAGTTTGTCTTAATCAAGTGACATTTGTAATATGGGTATAATTTTCTGCAGTTGGATTGCCAATTATCATGAACATGAGACTCTTCTCCAAGAGAATGAAGATGAAAGACTTTCCAAAGAAGAACAGGATATGGCATGGGAAAATTTTAAAAAATTTATGGAATCAGAAAATCTCAAGCATTCCATGGAAAGCTCTCGTGTTGAGTTGGTCCAAGTAACAAATCATCATGTTGAACAAAACACTGGAAATTATGACTTGAATCTGGGACAAGCCACAGTGACAAAGTTGAGTAACAGGAATCATGCTAATGACCAAAATTTCAACAGTGGCGACAGAGTTACAGTACAGAGCATAAACCAGAAATCTATTAACAGGATTCATCCTATGGAGCAGAGATTGTACAGCTGTGACATTGCCCCAGTACACAATACGACTCAGAAATGTAATAACAAGAGTCATGCAAATCTCCTGCTTCGAAGTGATGTGAAGCTCCCAGGTAAAGTTACATGTGGTGACTGTGGTAAAGAGATTGGTTGGGAGCACTTGGTCAAAAGGAGGCGATAGGAAGCAGTTTTGTTCCCCTCTAAAGTTCGATGATGAAAGTTCTCAGATAGTGTAAAAAGATTGTATTATTTTGTCCATGATAGCATGTACCTGTATCCCAGTTAAGAAGATTTCAAGTGATTCTATATTTTATGACGATTATAATTATGGAATTTCTCCATTGTTTCCGAAGATAGAACGATTCTAAAAAACAGTTTTACTTGTACTCAAGTTGGAGGAATCTTTCCCTTTGTGAAGAGGTGCACAATGTTGCCTCTGACATGAATGATTATTCATTCAAGGCTGTGTGTCTTGGAGGCCTTTTATAAATAAGAAATTGCCTGAATATGGAAACGATGCATCATAATTACTCTATTAATTGGAATAAATGACCAAGGACAAAGTTAAGGAAATTTTTGAAGAACATTGTATTGAAGCAGAATAGCAGGGGTGTCCACTGATTGTTTGATCTTATAATTAAATTGTTAATTTCCTAATGTCTGTAGCATATATAAATTTATGGAACGAATGTAAGTAAACTTTTCTTGATAATTGCTTATTCCTAGATATTGGTAGCTCTGTTTTCCATCTGTTTTTGTGGGTAGCATGATACTTGGAAGACTACTTTCAAAATAATGCAAGGATTGCATGATTTGTTGATTATGCTATTTAGCTTATGCAGTGCTTCAACAACATTTATATATTGATGTGATGTCTTGAGACCATTACTCAACCTTTTGGTCATATTGCTTATTTGGATGTATAATTTTTAGGAAAACTTGGAAGGAGCCTGTGCGACATTTGTGAGATGGTAATTCAAACCCTTCAAATTTTCAATAGCATAGCTTGCAAGATAACATGAAGAAATGTCAGTTTTCAGGACATGTTGTAAATATATGCCTTGGTGATGGCTGAGGAAAATTTCATACAGATCCATTGAAGGTAAAATGCACTATGAATTGGTGAGACGCGAGAGCTTAACTTCAATCTCAAACAACAATTGTGGGTTAGCCAGACCTAAAACTAATCCATTGCAGATGTTTTGGCTTCAATATTACAAATACTTTGCTCTTGAGCCATGATCCATTGAAATGGTTTGCCTCCATTTATGACTTCATTAAGTGGCACAGTAGCATTTCCCTAACCCAGGAAACAAGGATGAGAAACAGCGGCAATCGTTGGTTGTAAGTTTTTGGGGTGATTTTGGCAAGTCTCACAAGTACAAATGAGCTTGTAAGAGTCTCATCCAAAGTGTGGTTGCACTTGCAAAATGGATGGTTTGAAGTCTTCTATTGGGAAGTCTGACCAGTTAGTTGAGGCTAATTCCTAGAGGTGAAGAATTTGTGCCATATCAATAGGCATTGCTGTTACAGGATCAAGAATTGTTGAGAAGAAACATATGCAGCAGGAAAGGCAAGACATTTAGTCTACCATAACACTACAAGGCTTAGTTTCATAAGCATGATGGGCTTCAGGTTTCTGCTGAGATGACAAGAAATACTGCTAAACGAAGTTATAATGTAGGAAAAGGCTGCAGTTTAAACTTGCTGAGTTTATCAATGCCAAGGTTACCATAATAGGGCATTGAAAAGTATACATGAGTAAATTATATGGGGTGCTTAATTAACAATTTGTTTTAGAGTCACTCTTCATTTCTATTATGTAATCTGATTCTAGCGATGTAGATGAGGTTAAAAAAAAGTATTTTGGATATAGAAGCTATATTCAGAGACGACACCACGTGAAACAATTTAACCCACAATTAAAAATCACTTGTAATGACATAGTTGAATCTAAAGACCATGGGTGCATGAGAATAATTTTCTGTTTTGGTATCATAGCATAAGAATACCCATCATCATCATTATCCCATCAGGAATTTGGCTCACTAATCTATGTCATCTTCAACTTACCATTATTTTTTTTTCTAATTGTTTTTGTCCCAAGAAAAAAACATACCTCTTATTTGAGATGAATTCCAAGGTACATTCTTGAGGTGCCTTCCGGCATTGCCAGAAAATGGGCTTTAGGAACCCTTCAAACCAGACAGACCTAGGACCATTACTTCACAAAAGAAAGGAAAAGAAAAGAAAAAATCCTTCTCCAGAATCATAATTGTTCTGATCCCACATAAATGACTGATTAAACAGATTATAAAGAAAGTCTCGAACCTACAACATATTTAAAAATCCAGCCTAGCATCCACCTGTCTACCATCCACCTCTTAACACCAAGAATAATGTGAAGTAGTCATAAGTAGTCCCTCTTTAGAGAGATGATCTGACCTCTCATTCAATTCAGGATAGATATGAGAGAAACTACTCTGATCAAATTGACAGGAGACATTTATGAAATGTTGCGCAAGTGCCAGCAGAGATATATTATTCACCTGTAACAACCCTAACATCCAATTGATGACCAACATTTAATCTGCGAAAAACTGTATAATCTGCTTTCTCGTTGTCATCTTTAATGCATAGAACAATGCTGAAAGCTCACCCTTATTGTTTGTGTCAAATCTGAAGATGGCTTTGAATTAAATAGCGTCAATTTGATAAGAAAATGATAAAACGCAAGCCTCAAGATGTAGCCTCATCCTGGCTAGGTCCATTGGAGTAAGCCTGTGGGATTCCCTTGTCACTAGGGGGGTATGCACACGATCTCATCATCTCAATCTTGATTTATTGCATCCCAGCACCAACCTGTGCACAGACCTGCTTTTGCAGGATGCAAGATCCTGCAAAAAGGTCTTTATATCGAGCTATCGATATGTTCCATAAGATGAGTAGAGGAACCAAGCAGACTGAATGTAAATCTTTTTTGAGAAACCAGTCACGGAAGCACTCTGAAATAGTGTTCTTGCACCAATGAGCATTTTTATCCATCATTTTCAACCTCCGTTCAAACCTGCTTAGTGAAAGCACAAGTTATAAAAGAATGTGACATCGACTCTCTATCCTGTCGACACAAGGATTATCTATGAGGACCTGATGTATCTGCAGGGCCTCCAATGTCAGAACCTTATCCAGTATAACGAACTAAATAAATAACATCTACTTTGGAGGGGCTTTGATCTGCCATAATTTCTCCCTCCACCAATCTAGAGGCCTTTTGTGACTTGTCTGCAACACATGTTGACAAGTATTCCAACTTGACCAATATGTACCTCCAGCTTGATTGTACACCCAAATCAACTCGTCCAAGAACTGTTAATCTAAATGTAAGCCATTGTCAACTCCTCGATATAATCATCCCATTGTGCTGCAAACTGCCCGTCGAGACTGATATCAGCTACACTTAACAACCCCTTCTTCCACAGAGGATGTCTAACCAAATTCAAGGTACATTCTCCTATCAATTGAAGCTGGTGGATCCAATTTGCAGCAAGCAAAATGTGTCTATTGCAGCCCATAATCATGTCAGCCCCCACCTGGACTTGAGATCCATTGCCAATCTGCCAAGCAAAGCACTGACCAAGATTGGGAAAAGCCAAAGTTAGTGCTTTCCGTTGATAAGAGGTCAATTATATCTCGTGGACCAAATCTAATCCGAAATGAAATCGAGAGCTATATACTTTAAATGTATGATTTGAGTCCAAAGATTACTTTTGGCGATGACAATCCAAAGCAAATTGGTAGTGGGAGCTTTCCCAAAAGATGGATATCTGTGAGACCCCAGCTGCCCATTTGCTGTAGGAGTGGCAAGCTTCCATCATCTAGCCAGATGCAGACCTTTATAATCACAACTCCCAGTCCATGGAAAATAATTTTCCAAATTTTCTTCAAGATACCTTTGGGTATATGTGCTAGAGTGTTTCAAAAAATTGGGATGGCCTCCAAGACTGCTTTGATCACAACCAGACGGCCACCTCAAGATAACCTTCTGTTGCATCAGAAACTTGTTTGCTGCTCAACTTTACCCACCAGCCACAGCCAGTCTTGTTTCCCACAAGTATTGAGTTTTTAAATTAAAACCCAATTATCTGATACCATCCGACATGTTTTTATGAACAAAGGAACAATCCCTCTTCAAAATACCAACTGATGGCTCTGAAAATCTATCACTTTAAATGACCAAATTTTGCTCATTTATGACCATTCCTATCGCCTTCCCATATAATTGTAGGATCTCCTTGATTCTCAAACATTTGTTTTTGAAGCCATGAAGAAATAACAGCACATCATCCACTAGCAACATGGAGACCAATCCATATTCCTTCCTATTGAAACTACCTGCAGAAATATTTCATTTGTGGCAGCAGAAATTATTCTGCTTAGGGCCTCAGTCATCATAAGGAACAAATAAGTAGAAAGTGGGCAGCTTTGGAGAAGTCTGAGGCTGAGCCATTTGTATGGATTGCCAAAGAAGTGGAGGTAACTCAATCCATTTCACCATTTCACCATTTCATAGGGGAACCCAACATGAATCGACAAGTGCAGGAAAGACCAAGACAATCTGTTGTAGGCTTTCAGGAGATCTAAGTTTATTACTGCTGCTGTGATTTTATGAATCTTAATTGAATGTACACCTTGCACCGACCCTATTGCTTCATGAATGTGCCAACCTAGAATGCCAATTTGTTCAGCAGAAATACAGTGAGACACAAATGGCTTCAAGCGAACAACAATTATGTTGGAAATGATCTTAATAGTTATATAGGAAATTGCACAAGGAGATAGGCCGAAACTGGTCGTGATTCTCAGGGCAGTCAGTCTTTGCATTCAAACACAATAAAATCATGTTGATGCTACTTGGGATCTGCCCCTCCTGTTAAACTTATTCGCCACTCAGTAAGTCTTCCCCAATGAGATCAATGAAAGTCATAAAAAACTCTACTGTCCAACCGAATGGACCAGGGCTGCAGGGTCTTTTTTGAAAGCACTCAAAACTGATATGATTTCCTCTTTAGAAATAGTGTGGAATAATCGATTATTTGCATCTCCTCCCTAAATTATCCTTTGAAAGGTACAGATGACCTCCAGAATTTCCTCAATATTGCACCTGGCAGGCTCACCAAAAATATTACTAAAATGATGAACTCCTAAATCTGCCAAGACCTTAATTTTTCAACTTTTTGGCCCATTCATTTTTAATTCTCTACTCCTGCCCCTCATCCAAAAGCAGCTTGGCTTTTTGGGCCTCCAAAGAAAGAAGGGAGCATAGCTCTTCCGTATTTAACAAAAAATTGCTCGATGGCTCCAGAAAAACAGCACTATCTTCTCAACTTCAACCAAAATGACCCCTCTCTTTCTATGGATTTCCCTAGCCTAGGCCACCGTTCTCTCTTTTATTAATTTCATAGCATGGACCAATTGGGTGCACATATAATCCTAAAGTGCTGGCTTTTATCAACACCAATTCTCTTTTACAGGACTGATGAATTCCTCCTCTGACACCCAGGCAGGATTGAACTTAAACGGTGCACTCACTTTCTTGTCCACAGAGCCAAGTTAATGGAGAATAGGAAGGTGATCAGAACTACTTGAGCTACCAACCCACGACCTGATTCTGATCTCTGACTGAAAAAAATTGCTATGAACCAAGAACTGATCCGATATTTTAGCAACACTAGCCTCCCCTGCTTGGTAATTACCCCTCAGAGGCTTCAGCTCGACAGGTTCCAAATCCTTAAAACCTGTCCGATCAAAAGAAGAATAAAAGAAGTCATAAAACATTAGATCGAGCACACAAAGACCCAGATTTCAGGGCAAGATATGGTAAAATTCAAATCTCCCCCCATGATAAGATTAGAGGCTAGAAGAGAACAAAACCTTTTGGGGATGAAACTCCAATAAAAGGACTACTGAAATAGCATTTGACCATCATTCTAAGACCCATGATGGTGCGTACATAAGATGCAATTAAAGAAATCAAGTAATAGAATCAGGAGGAGACATCTTCAGGTATTATAACAACAATTATAAGACTTCAAAAACTTATGTTGATTCAAAGTTACTGTTGAAAACTTTGCAATTTCAAGATTTCTTAAAAAATTGTGATTTAATATTAGAGGAAGAGTGCACGATATGGAATGTGGAGAATTCTGTCAAAACATGTGTATTAATATTAGTGAAGTTTCAACGGATGTTCTTAATATAGTTGTTCAAGTGCTTTCAATTTAGGCATTGCTTATGTTCATTTAACCTATATAATGTAGGTTACCTTGCCTCACGTTCTACATCATCACTTTCGTTTCAAGTTGACTTTCATCAAACGTTCATTGTGCATAGTATTCAGGGATTAATTTATTTCATTTTTATGCTGAGATTAGGCCGTAATAATCTTACAGCTTAGCCATCGAATAGCAAATAGCAATCCATGGGCCATCATGGATGGGGCTCTTTACAACGTAACTTCAAATATATGTACTGCAAATATAAAATCAAGAGGCTGTGTCTAAATTTCTACCGTTCATCTAAGCTGGCAGAATTGAACATTTGTGAGTTCTCCACAATTTTTTTGATTGATGTTAGGTATTATGAGTAGATTGTAGTCAATAATCTACTAGCATTAACTATATATATTATATAATGAACTGCGTAACACCGTTACTGAGCTCAGTATCAATTTATTCCCATATTCAATGCTCTTCTTGTTGGATGTTGGCCTACAAAGTTTACTAAGAGGGATAGAATTTGTCATTCATATGTGCCATCAGCATGGAATAAAACTGACTAATTCAAGTGTTGTTTTCCAGGGGCAAATGAATATGCACTAGTAATATCCTCGTTTTTCCAATACTTCCCACTAATGTGATTCTTAGCTATGTTAATCGACGTGCCTGTAATACATCAAAATAAGGACACATTATTTTCATTGTTTTCTCCTCATTCTTCCAGGCCTCCATTGATGGGCAATAATTTACTTCTCCCATTTTTCCTATGTCTGTCTACACACCTGGACAGGCAAACCATGTTTATGCTTACCACTCGGTTGCTCATGGAACAATGCAGGAAAAAATCTACAAGTAGTGAGTATCAAACACTACTTTCTTGTAATGATTATTTTTGTTAGACCATTCTGGCACATATTCTCCTGATTTGATTTTGCATTTTAACAGGTCGCAAATAAGGGCTTTGCAGCAAGTGTTGTGGATAAGCAACAGGTTCAAAGGTCCATGATTAAAGAGGAAGTTTTACTCTTCTTCGACCTTGAAGATAATGACAGCATGCCAACAATTCTGAGGAAATGAAAGAGCTAACATCGACCCAGCCAGAGCATACAGTAAGAGCAACAGTTAATGGAAAGAAAATCCACCAGTTTAACCTCCTGTTTCTTCACCAATGGATGCTTTGTTGAAGAGTTTACTTAACGAACATTACTTGAGGTATAATCTGAATATTACACTATAATTTTTCAAGGCCTCTTTTGTAGAGCCACATTAAGTGGAATATATCCAAATCATGTCTTATTCGTACTATGGTTAATTTTTGGCTGCAGTTCGATTGTCAATTTTACGAACATGAGACTCTTTCCCACGAGAATGAAGATGAAAGGCTTTTCCAAAGAAGAGCAGGATATGGGAAAATTCTTGAGAATTCCATGGAAAGCTGTCTTGTATTCCATTCCAGGGGACAATTGAACATGTTGAACAAAACACTGGCAACTACAACTTGAATCTGGGACAGGCCACATCACTGAAGTTTAGAAACAAGAATCATGCTAGTGTTAAAAATGTCAACTGTATTGATAGAATTAAGGTACAGTTAATAATCCATAAAATTAATTACAGGGTTCATTCTGTTGAGTAGTGATTCTACAGCAGTGACATTGTCTCAATACAGACCATTACCTGGAAATGTACAAAACTAGACTCATGCAACACTCCTGCTTGGTATGAGAGTGCAGCTCCCTTGTACCATTATATGTACCGACTGTGGTAGAGAGATTTGTTGTGAGAACATGGTCAAAGGTTCCAGGTGACAGGAAGCTCTTCTGTTCCCTCGAAAATTTTAGAATGAAAGATCTGAGATCCTGTAAAATTTGTACGTTGCCTTGTTTATCATAGCATACATCTGTATCCCAAGTTAGAATATTCTAAATGAGGCTATAATTTATTGCAATTATAATTATGAAATTTCTCCCTTCTTTCTAAAGAAAGAGTGATTCTAACATTAGTTTTACACGTACAATTTATTCATGGCTGTGTACTTGGGAAGGCCTTTTTAAATAAGAAATAGCTCTTAGACAAGTTGTGTCTGTGACAAGAATGTATCATAACCCCGTTTAGAAAGAACCCCGAGGAACATAAGTTTTTTTTTATTGAAACAAAAAAATACTATGTTCCACCAACTTTCCAGAATGGGGGAGCGTGGGAGCAGGGGGATGCACAAGGGGACATAGTTTTACATGTACAATTTATTCAAGGCTGTGTGCTTGGGAAGGCCTTTATAAATAAGAAATGGCTCTTAGATAGGTTGTGTATGTGACAAGAATGTATCATAACCCCGTTTAGAAAGAAACCCGAGGAACATAAGTTTTTTTTATTGAAACAAAAAAATACTATATTCCACCAACTTTCCAGAATGGGGGAGCGTGGGAGCAGGGGGATGCACAAGGGGGTCATGCGGGGCCACACCCCTAAATTCTAGGAAAATTCAGGGAGTGATGGGGGGATGTCGGGGTCCCTACCATAGGGGTCCTTGTCTCGAAAATTACTAAATATAAAAATAATAATGATGACATCTTAACAATAACAATTCTTCTCATATAAATTGATCAATTCATCCCATATAAATTGATCATTGTGCATATTAGTGGAAATGTTATAATCCGCCCATCCTGAAATCCTGAAAATTGTCAAGGCTTCCTAATTTTGAATGAGATATGCAATTCTAATTTTTTCATATGAAATATGATGATGTTAGAACCACTCTCCCTATTTTTGTCCCATTTTCATTGGTTTGACAAAAATTTGGAGGGGAGTGACCAGGTGTTCCCTCTAAGAGAGGAGTGTGCAGACATCTCTTTTGGGAAAATGTGCTCCCCACGTTGGGAAAATGTTTCCCAAAAAGGGGACATGGGAAACTTTCCCATGTCCCCTGGTTTCCCTGTCCCTAAAGTTTGGCAAAAGTGGGGGCCATGTTCCCATTGAACATTGGAAAAATACTAGTGATCACTTGTGTACTTGTGTGTGTGTGATGCGTGATTTTATACAATCTTGTTAAAGCAAGTACATTTTCTTGATTGCTTTTTCTTAGTTATGGGTAACTTTGTGTTCTTCCTCTCTGTCTCTAGTGATTAAATTGCTTTTTCTTAGTTATGGGTAACTTTTTGTTCTCCCTTTGTGTCTCTAGTGATTAAATTGCTTTTTCTTAGGTATGGGTAACTCTGGTGTTCTTCCTGTGTCTCTCTAGTGATTAAATTGCTTTTTCTTAGGTATGGGTAACTTTGTGTTCTTCCTCTCTGTCTCTCTAGTGATTAAAAACGAGAGGAAAGTGAAAAAGGCAGGGAATAGGCAACGTGGAATCAATAAGCCACACAAGACAGAGTGGATCATCCTTGGCTAACATTTTGTCTCAGGAATGTGTTCAGCATGACAGTTAGGGTTTATCACCATATACAGCGTTTGGTTTTGTTTGTAGGGTTTATCACTATATACAGCGTTTGGTTTTGTTTGATTCTATTTAGAATCTTTTAAAGGGTTTATTGTAGCATCAAGTTGCGTAAGGGGAGCTAAACTTCACAAATGCAAGAGCAGCAATTCTATGCCCTGCATTCCGTATAATAAATTGGAATCTCCTCCATCATAGTAGTCCTTGAATTATTTTTAGGGCTAAAAGGGAGTTAGAAATTTTCTTCCTCAGCAAAATTATCTAGTTCTATTCATTAGAAGAGAAATACATTCAGTACATGCTTGATTCATTTTCTACTGAGAGTTGGTTTTCAAGTAGGCAGTGAGTGCCTAACAGCGAAATCTGTTGAAGTTTTTCACCAAGGGGCAAAAATACTGTGTTGCATTCAAATTCAAATAAGGCCTATGCTACCAGCATCAAACGCTGTCAAGTCAGTCAGACAATTTCTAACAATTAAGAGGAATCAAAACTAGTCACTAAACTCCACAGAGCTTTGTGATCAAAATACAACTTGGTGACCTTGAACTATTATATGAAAATAAAATAGTGAGAAAATACGAATGCTAGTTGATTTTTTTTTGCTTAAAATTGTGGCTGTATCTATTGCTGAACTTTTAAATCTTTCAAAGTGAAGGAAGGTTGAGAAAACTTATAAGCCTTTAGCTAGGTTTAACCCTCTACTTCATAGCTGAGTAGTCTTTAGTGCGACTTTTTGAAGGTTTTTATGGTGACTTTTTACGGTGTAATTTCTCTAAATTCCGGCAGGAATTTATTGAAAAGAGAAGTTTGATTGCAACTTTACACAATCGAAGTGTCCTAGAGGTTTTTGAGAGTGCTGAATCCATATATAGAGTCAAAAAACCAGTTTGAATAACAAAAAAACCAGTTTGAATAACAAAAGCCAAGATTTTACCTCAAAAATTTTCACCGAATTCCGACACCTGAAATTTCAAAAAACAACTCCCTTCGTAGCCAACCTCCTCACATTAGATCAGTTTGTTAAGAAGCTGTAAAATCAATGACAGGCTTATGCTTTGCTTTGAAAGGTGGGTAAAGCAGCTGTGCATCCATGGCTTTGTTTCCTTTGGGCATCTGTATATGGTAAGTTGGACTCTCGCTGTTTATTGTTTTACTCTGTGCATAATGCTGCGGTTTACAAAGGGTTTTATCCCTTGTGAACTGTTGTTACAGTCCTTGCATGTAGTCAAATTGTGTTTGGGTTTACCTCAATTTTGTAGCTTTTGCACTTGAAACAATACCTATCTAGTTGTATTGGACGTGGCCTAAGTTACTTGACATGCCCTCACCCCCCATGTCATGTATTTCACGTTTCAGAGATGACACGAGCATGCATGCCATGTGTCTGACACGAGTTTCATTTGTGTCCCGTTCACACAACACGAGTTTGATTTGTATTGGATATGAGCCCTGTTGATGTGAGTAGCATCGAAAGGTCTTCAACATCGGCTTGGTGTCTTCTTAGTATGTGGAAGACATTATTTGTCTATTCTAATGATTTATGTCTTCTTTTCTAAATTTAATTTAACAAAATTACAATAATTAAATTAAATTTATTATTGTGGATTATTGGTTTATTTTTTAAGGATAAATAAGTTAATTGTGCCGAGATGCCCTCTACAACCCAGTTTAGGGTGGATGGGTGAGTGAGCGTTGGGTGAGATATGTGATATGTCAGATATATTATGGGTGAGGATATGTGATATGTGAGATATATTACAGGTGAGTGTGAGTGTTAGATGTGATATGTGAGATATATTATGGGTGAGTGTGAGTGTTAGACTAGACGTGATATATGATATGTGAGATATATTATGGGTGAGTGTGAGTGTTAGATGTGATATGTGATATGTGGAATATATTATGGGTGAGTGTGAGTGTTAGACTAGACGTGATATGTGAGATATTTTATGGGTGAGTGTGAGCGTTAGATGTGATATGTGATCTGTGAGATAGATTATGGGTGAGGATATGTGATATGTGAGATATGTGAGTGTTAGATGTGATATGTGAGATATATTATGGGTGAGTGTGAGTGTTAGACTAGACGTGATATGTGATATGTGAGATATATTATGGGTGAGGATATGTGATATGTGAGATATATTATGGGTGAGTGTGAGTGTTAGATGTGATATGTGATATGTGGAATATATTATGGGTGAGTGTTTGTGTTAGACTAGACGTGATATGTGACATGTGAGATATATTATGGGTGAGTGTGAGCGTTAGATGTGATATGTGACATAGATTATGGGTGAGGATATGTGATATGTGAGATATATTATGGGTGAGCGTGAGCATTAGAATAGATGTGATATATGAGATGTGAGATATATTTTATTTTATTTTTTAATATTGTAACTTTGTTTTATACTTTATTGATAAAATATATAACATAAATAGTACTTATAAACTATGAAATTCTAAATAGGTTTTTTTACAATACAATTAGCCAATACTTAGGAGCCAAAGATAGAGAGAGGGAGAGGAGGGAAGAAAATCATAATACCATGGGCCATATATGCTTTTGATTATTATGTCATGGATCAAGGCTTTTCATTATTATGTTACAATACCATGGGCCAATACCATGGCTTATCAATACCACATGCCCAAGAATTATTATGTTATGGATCAAGGCTTCTCATTATTATGTTACAATACCATGGCTTATCAATACGACATGCCCAAGAACCATAACTTATTTCAAAATAAAAATATTTTAGCTCTATAGCCTAGTTTAGGGTGGATGGGTGAGTGATAGGTGAGTGTTTTTTTAATAGTGTTGGTTCGAAATGAAACAAGTGAGTAAAGGTGAGTGTTTTTTAATATAGCTCGTTCGAATTTTTTAACATGGCTGGTTCGAAACCACACAATCTGCTTGAATGTGATTTTCACATAATTTATGGATCTGCCTGAATGTGATTTTCACCAAAAGATTTTATACATAATTGATTTTCACATAATTTATGGATTTGCTTGAATGTGATTTTCACCAAAAGATTTTATACATAATTTATGGATCACAGAAACCAAATTCCTAGAGTTAGGTGAGTGGTTTTTTTAATATTGTAACTCTGTTTTTATTAATAAAATTAGGAACAATTTTTTAGATAAAAGAAAGTATAATATACATATCACATTAAAATATATAACATATAAATAGTATTTATAAATTAACATCCATTTTACCATATAAATTAAAATAATGATTGCATAATCATTTTTAAATTTAATTAATAAGCGGATAAAAAATTAATATTTAGTGTTAGATGTGATATGTGATATGCTAGATATATTATGGGTGAGTGAGGCCCTTTATAGCCCACTTGAGGGAGATGAGGGAAGAAAATCATAATACCATGGGTTAATACCATGGTTTATCAATACCATGGGCCATATATGCTTTTGATTATTATGTTATGGATCGAGGCCTTTAATTATTATGTTACAATACCATGGGCCAATACCATGGCTTATCCATACCGCATGCCCAATAACCATAACTTATTTCAAAATAAAATATTTTACAAGTACTTTATTTTAATTTATTTTTATAACATTATTTTTGCACTGGCTCTATAGCCCAATTTTGGGGATGAGTGAAATGTTTTTTTAATATTGTAAGTTTGTTTTTTATTAATAAAATTAGGAACAATTTTGTAGATAAAAGAAAGTATAATATACATATTACATTAAAATATATAACATATAAATAGTACTTACAAATTAACATCTATTTTACCATATAAATTAAAATAATGATTGCATAACCATCTTTAAATTAAATTAATAAGCGGATAAAAATTTAATAGTTAGCGTCACATGTGATATATGATATGTTAGATATATTATGGGTGAGTGTGAGGGGCTCTACAGATTAGGTAAGTGAGTGCTTTTTTTAATATTGCAACTTTGTTTTTTATTAATAAAATTAGGAACATTTTTTTAGATAAAAGAAAGTATAATATGAACATTACATTAAAATATATAACATACAAATAATATTTATAAATCAACATCCATTTTACCATATACATTAAAATAATAATTGCATAACCATCTTTAAATTTAATTAATAAACTGATAAAAAATTAATAGTTAGCGTTAGATGTGATATGTGATATGTTAGATATATTATGGGTGAGTGTTTAGGGGTGCTTTTTTAATATTGTAACTTTGTTTTTTATTAATAAAATTAGGAACAATTTTTTAGATAAAAGAAAGTATAATATACATATCACATTTAAATATGTAACATATAAATAGTACTTATAAATTAACATCCATTTTACCATATAAATTAAAATAATGATTGCATAACTATCTTTAAATTTAATTAATACGCCGATAAAAATTTAATATTTAATATTTAGAGGTAGATGTGATATGTGATATGTTAGATATATTATGGTTGAGTGTGAGTGTGAGTATATTATGGATGAGCGTGAGTGTGAGCGTCAGATGGGTGATCATTACATGTGATATGTGAGATATATTTTAAATTCATATATATATATATATATATATATATATATATATATATATATATATTTAATTGTAACTTTGTTTTCTATTTCATATATATATATATATATATATATATTAACTTTGTTTTTTAATTCAATATATATATATATATATATATATATATATATATATATATTTTGTAAGTTTGTTTTTTATTAATAAAATTAAGAACAATTTTTTAGATAAAAGAAAGTATTTTTTTATATTGTAACTTTGGTTTTTTAATTCAATATATATATTTTTTTATATTGTAAGTTTGTTTTTTATTAATAAAATTAAGAACAATTTTTTAGATAAAAGAAAGTATAATATACATCACATTAAAATATATAACATATAAATAGTATTTATAAATTAACACCCATTTTATCATATAAATTAAAGTAATGAATGCATAACCGTCTTTAAATTTAATAAGCTGATAAAAATTTAATATTTGAGTAGTCTTTAGTGCGACTTTTTGAAGGCTTTACGGTGTAATTTCTTTAAATTTTTATTGAAAAGAGAAGTTTGATTGCTAACTTTGCACAATCGAAGTGCCCTAGAGGTTTTTGAGGGTGCTGAATCCATATATAGAGTCAAAAAACCAGTTTGAATAACAAAAACCAAGATTTTACCTCAAAAATTTTCACCGGATTCCACCTGAAACTTCAAAAAATCGCACTAAAGACAACTCCTTTAATATTTACAATATAACAAGAACTTTAATCATGAATATTTACCATGGATATTATTAACTTCTAAATATTTTTTTTACAATACCATGGGCCAATACCCAAAAGAGAAAGATAGAGGGAGAGGAGGGTATCAATACCATGGGCTAATACCATGGTTTATCAATACCATGGGCCATCTATGCTTTTGATTATTTTGTTATGGATCTAGGCTTTTAATTATTTTGTTACAATACCATCACCATCGACCAATACCATGGCTTATCAATACCACAAGCCCAAGAACCATAACTTATTTCAAAATAAGAATATTTTACAAATACAATATTTTAATTTAATTTTATAACATTTTTTAATTAACTCTAAAAACAAAAATGTTATAATTACTTTTGAGGTATGTCTAAACCCTCCATCTTCACCACTACTAAAAATATTCCCATAGAGATTAAATGGAGTTTTTAATAAAAAAATGAGGTTTTAATAAATTAAAAATGAGAATACTTCTATATATACATATATGAAATTTATATAATATAAATAATATTATAAAGAACCAAGATAGATGCATTTTAACCAAGGATCCAAGCAAAGAGAGAAAACAAAGTGACTAACAATGATAAAGGAAATATAGTGCATGATTCTTTGAAGTTTTTTATCATTGTATTTTCTTTGACATGATTGATCTAGAATATAGGTTTAATATTTTACAACCAATTATGTTTTTTTATTTTATTTTATTTTTTAAAATAAGTTTAGATACTTTCTTAAATACAATACGATGGGATTGTATTTAAGAGAGAGAGTGAGATGAAGCGGGAATAGAGTGGGGGGGAGAGACATAGAGGTGGGATAGACAAGGAGAGAGAGGAAGTAAGAGAAAGAGGAGGGGGGAGAGAGGAGGAGAGAGGGGTGGAGAGAGATGGATTTGGAGGGGGAAAGAGAGGGAGGTAAGAACAAAGACATTGAGAGATAGACATGGAGAGAGAGAGGGAGTGATAAGGGAGAGATGAAGATGGAATGAGAGAGAGAGGAGACAAGGGAAGAGAGAGAGGGAGTGATAAGGGAGAGATGAAGATGGAATGAGAGAGAGAGCAGACAAGGGAAGAGAGAGAAAAGGAGAGGATAGAGATAGGGAAAGAAGGGGAAGAGAGAGATAGGGAGACATAGATATGGAGGGGGGAGAGAGGGGGAGAGAGAGGGGCAGGGAGATGGAGTTGGAAGGGAGCAAGAGAGGGAGGGAAGAAAAAAAACATTGAGAGATAAAGGTGGAGAGAGATGGAGTGATAAGGGAGAGATGAATATGGAATGAGGGAGAGAGGAGACGATGGAAGGGAGATAAAATGAGAGAATAAAGATAGGGAAATAAGGGGAAGAGAGAGAATGGGAGACATAGTTATGGAGGGGGGAGAGAGAGGGAGAGTGAGAAGGAGAGAGAGAGGGAGATAGTGACAAGTTGGAGGGTGGAGAGAGAGAGTTTGTGTGATGGGGGGGGAGAGACAAAGGGAGGTGGGAGAGAAATGGAGAGAAAGGAAGGAAGAGAGAGAGATAGAGTTGGAAGGGGAAGAAAGACATAAAGAGAGAAAGGTGGAGAGGGAGAGGGAGTGACAAGGGAGAGATAGAGGGGAAGAGGAAGAAGGAGGGAGAGAGATATAGATGGATATGGAGAGAGAGTGTGTATGTTTTGGGGGTGCTAAGGAGAGACAAGGGGAGATATAGCTATAAATGGAGGGGGGATAGATGGAAAAAGAGAGGCAAAGAGAGGGAGGGAGAGAGAGAGAGAGAGATAACTAGATAGGTACGGAGAGAAAGTGTGTATGTATGTTTGGGGGTTGATATATATATATATATATATATATATATATATATATATATATCAACCCCCAAACATACACACTCTCTCTATATATACACAAACACTCTCTCTCTCCTCTATATATATATATATATATATATAGAGAGAGAGAGAGAGAGAGAGAGGGAGAGAATTTGTACGCTGATATAGAGAGATAAAGAAGGAGATACAAAGGGAGATATATATATATATATATATATATATATATATATATATATATGGAGGGGGAAAGAGGGAAGGAGAGAGAGACAAAGAAAGGGAGGAAGGAAGAGAGATAAATATGGAGAGAGAGAGAGAGAGTGACATGTGTTTAGGGGGTTGAGAAAGAGAGAAATAAGGAGAGATGGAGGGAGGTATAGATATAGATGGTAGGGGGGGGGGAGGAAAGAAGAGAAAGATAGATAAAGGGAGGGAGAGGTGGATAGAGAGAGACAGGGGAGAGAGAGAAGGAGAGAGGGATGGACATAGACACATAATGGAAGGTGGAGACAAATGGAAGAAGAAATAAACACACATATTCAATACAAACATAGAAGTTAGATCTAGAAAAACATGAATATTTCATTTTCCCCCTAAAATAGATGTATTTATTTTAGTGTAGTTTTTTATTTCTAATCCTATTTGATCACTTGTACTGGATGCATTGATTTAAGTGTTGATGTCTATTTCTAATCTTATTTAATAACTTACACTAGATGCATTGATTTTAGTGTAGATGTTGATTTCTACTCCTATTTGATTGCTTGTACTAGATGCATTAGTTTCAATGTAGATATTGATTTCTAATCGTATTTGATTGCTTGCACCAGATGCATTGATTTTAGTGTAGATGTCGGTTTCTAATCCTATTTAATACCTTATAATAGATGCATTGATTTCAGCGTGGATGTTGATTTCTACTCCTATTTGATTGTTTGCACTGGATGCATTGGTTTTAGTGTATATATTGATTTATAATCTTATATAATATCTTGCACTAGATGCATTAATTTCAGTGTAGATGTTGATTTCTAATCCTATTTAATACCTTACACTAGATGCATTGATTTCAGCATAGTTGTTGATTTGTACTCTTATTTGATTTCTTGCACTAGATGCATTCGTTTCAGTGTAGATATTGATTTCTAATCCTATATGATTTCTTGCACTAGATGCATTGTTTTTTGTATAGATGTTGATTTCTAATCCTATTTGATTGTTTGCATTAGATGCATTGATTTTAGTGTATATTTTGATTTCTAATCATATTTGATTATTTGCACTAGATGCATTGATTTCACTGTAGATGTTGATTTGTGATTTGACACAACTAGAGGTATGATGTACATTAATTTCAAAGTAATTAGAGTAATAATGTGCATTGATTTCAGTATAAGCACATCTTTGCCCCTTCCTTTTATATCTCTATCTCCCATTGTCTCTTTATTCATCTCTCTATCTCACCTCCCCAGACATACACACTCTCTCCATATCTATTTATCTCTCTCTCTTCGTCCCTCCCTTTTCCACTCCGTCTCTCTCTCTCTCTCTAACACTTCTCTCTCCATATCTATCTATCTATTTATCTCTCTCTCCCTCCCTTTTCCACTCCATCCCTCTCTCCTCTACTTATCTCCCTCTAACAATTCTCTCTCCATATATATATCTCTTACTCCCTCCATGTCTTTGCTTCTCTCTTCTTCCCTCTCTCCCCCTCCATTTATATCTCTATCTCGCCCCAAAAACATACAAACTCTCTCTCAATGTACACACATAAACATTATCCATGATGTGAATTGACTTCTTTGTTACAATAATTCAACCATAAATACAATACTTGAATTTTCATCCTAAATAAAATGTTCACTTACCCGAAATGTCTTCTTAAAACTGTAAACTATTTATAAGTGACTACATTCTTATTATTCCCATTTTCCATCATTCAACATTGTTAATCAATTTACATTCAAACACGGTAATAGAAAATAACTAATAGGTGTGACAATACGAATAATAGAACAAAATAGTTTCAGATTGATCACAATGAAGATTGTTTGTAATTCACTATATTCTTATTATTCATATTTTCTATCATTCAACATTGTTACATTGTCACTTTGCACTTAAATTTTTTATTTCATCATTTTTCATCATTCAAGTTACAAAAAGTCTCTCTCATCTCAACAAAATGAGGTAATAGGAAAAGTTAAAGTTAAATTTACCAAATTAATCTTAGACATATTTAACATGTTTAAAATTATCAAAATAATTATATGTTCATGTTAAACCTAGGCATGATATGAAAACCACATGGAATAGATAAGTGTGAGTGATTTATTATTGACATAGATATACAGTTATATTACATTCATTCTAACTCTTGGATTCCACATTCCAAGGTCTCTTGGACTTCCTTTGACTGTCCATTTCCCACACCTTAACCCTTAGCGGATTAGGTGTCCAACATTCCCCCCTTAATCCAAAGGGGTATGTATGAGTCCAAGAAGAGAGTTGTAATACAAATCTGCAAAGTATGCATGGCAATACCGAGCTCTATGAAATGTCGGCATAAGGAGGTGGTTTAAGGATGACTACCAACACTGAAATTCTTAGTGCAATTCCCAGAACTCTTCCAAATTTGGCAAGAAACTGAGGTCTTCTGCTAGAGGAAGTGCTCCTCATATTTTGAAGATTCAGGACCTATTATGTGCTTGTTATGGACAAGCTCTTCCCAAGGTTTGATGATTGGCTTGGGAAGTATAGGCTTGATGTTTGCTTCTGCATGCAAATCTGCTCTTGTATTGGGCTCAGTGATCTGAATAGTTTCTTTTTGCTAATGAGAGTTTGTCTCAATGTTCTGAACAAAAACAAGTTCAAAATGATGCTTATGATGTTATAACTCATCTTGCTGTAACTGTGACTCAAGCTGCAAAAATTCTATTTGTTCTTGTACATTTTGCGAAGAGGTATGAATATCTGTGAGAGTGTCATTACTGACCTTAATTGTACTTTCAACAATTGAAATGATTAGAGTTCTTAATAATTGTAATAAATTGTCAATTATGACCATTTTGTCAACCATTGATATGATAATGAAAAATATACCCACATCACTCTTAATTATAAAAAATCAACACCATATGAGAATATAAAGTTCCACTCATTATATCTTCCATATACCCCATATACCATGCGACTCAACCATTAAAATTTTTCACAAAAAATTTCATGTCACTTTCACTTTATTATTCCATATATTATCACTCTTATCACTCCAATTTCTTGTAACGTTCACTTTATTATTCCATTACAAATAATATATTATCACTTTAATAATATATTATTACTCTTATCGCTCCATTTTTTTTAATTATTTGAATCAAAAGCACAATTCTTGAAAACTCAAGCCACATGTAAATCTGGGGTATTTCAACGACTCATTTGAAAACTCAATGCACATGTAAATTTGGGGTATTTCAATGGACAGTCAACAAACTTTAATGCACAGGTGTGGTTTCTCCAATTGATGGTCTCAATAGAGGCAGAGAGAAGTACGCATAGTGATAAAAATGGTTTAATGCACATATTCCCAGTACACAGTGCTATCACATACCGGTCTTCAAAGGCTTTTCAATGCATGACATGTAGCATGGAAGGAATCTTACATACCGTTGAAATGAAATGACTATACACTAGACATAAGATTAAAACCAACACATTGTATAGTCACATACCGATTGAGCTCATTCAAACCTTAATCGAGGCACAAAGAATGCATAAACATCGTATACACTGTGCATAAATTGTCACTATTCAAATGCAGGTGCAAATGCAGAGGTTGAATGCACTCACTGCACACATATTCAAGGAGAGACACTTTTTATTCCTTGACCGACTCCCATTAACAATAACGACTCCTATTTTTCGCGTTCAATGACTCGTATATGTGCCAAAAATTTAGTTTTAGGTGAGGAATATCACTGCCTATTATTGCCCAAAAATATTGCTTCAACTTCCTTAACAATCACGTTATCCACTAGCTCGTTGCATAATACAAGGTCGCTCTAACGAATTCCAACACTTCAAAAATTTGGAGAGGTTCCACGCACAAGAGATCAATTTAATGGGGACATTGACATTCAACAAAACTATTGTGTCAACACACCATTCAAATATAGTATATATGTCACAACTCCTTTATAGACAGAAAGAGCCTTGTCAGTCGAGAAACTCCATGAGAAGCATGCTCACGACCCCCACCAATGTAGCCAATCTTAGTGCATTCACCACTAGCAGTGACCAGGACTGCGTACTTCACAATCCAGGATCGAGTTCTTCTTTGCAGCTTATTTATTTGAAACAAAGTATTAGAGGCATGCTTTGACTAGCATGGGAAATGGACAACATAACGATCACTGAAATTGAGGTGCGATAGAGGGAAGGCCGGGAAGGAGGGCCGACCAGAGGGAAGTGGGAGCAGAGTGGAGGGAATGGAGGCTACGGTGAGGGAGGAGAGCTGACATAATGGAGGAGCGGAAGCCTATGCTGTTGACTACGCGTGGAGGCTGCGTGAGTGGGAGTCAGTATGGTGACAAGGAGAGAGTATATGGAGTTGAGTGTATAAGGGGCCATAGGAGCTGAGAGTTGTGGGAGGCAGAAGAACTGTTGAGAGGAGTCGTGGGAGCGCTGAGAGGATTCAGGTGGGAGGTGTTATGGGAAACAATGTGGAGCGCCAAGACTGCGTGTTAGAGGAGTCGGGTAATGGGTGGAAATGAAGCGTTGTGTTGAGGAGAGGCAGTGCATGTTGACAGAGGATGTGTATGACAGTTTCAAGATTGTGGGTATGCCATAAATGCATAAAGAAATATGAATGGTGTGCAGAATTTACAATGGGCAGTGAGACAGTTCTGCCAGGAGCATGCAGAGAGGTAGAGAGGGAGTTACAAGGGCAAGAACACCAGAAATAGAGCTAGTCAGAAAACCACTGACTCACAATAATTAGGTAGGGCAGGAATAGCAATACACCTGAAGCTCCGATACCATGTAAAACCCATGCATGATATGCAAACCACATGGAAGAGATAAGAGTGAGTGATAAATTATTGACATAGATGTACATTTATATTACATTCATTGCAACTCTTGGATTCCACATTCCAAGGTCTTTTGGAATTCCTTTGACTGTCCATTTCCCACACCTTAACCCTTAGCGGATTAGGTGTCCAACAATTAAACAAATTTTGTATGACCGCACACGACTGAAACCAGCCTAGATCCATCTTAACCCCAGATTTACCAAGTGCCGAGAGGGGTCAAATTTCTTCAGGTGCAAACCTATACTCAAGTTTTGCACTCAAAAGAGGTGTAACTCCAGATCTATCAAGCGCAGAGAGGGATCAAATATATCGAGGTGCAAACCTTTCCTCAAGTTTTGCACTAAGAAAATAGGTTTTCACCTCGAGATATTTGATCCCTCTTGACAGTGGATAGATTCGGGGTTAAGATGGATCTTTTAATTAAATCTAAAAGCAAAAAGGTTATAATTACTTTTGAGGTATATCTAAACCCTCCATCCTCAAGAATACTTAAAATATTCCCATAGATATTAAATGGAGGTTTTAATAAATTAAAAATGAGAATACTTTTATATATACATATGTCAAATTTATACAATATAAATAATATTATAAAGAACTAGGATAGATGTATTTTAACCAAGGATCAAAGCAAAGAGAGAAAACAAAGTGACTAACGATGATAGAGGAAATATAGTGCATGATCCTTTTAATTTTATTATTATTGTATTTTCTTTGACATGTTGGATCCAAAATATAGGTTTAATATTTTACGACCAATTATGTTTTTATTTTTAAATTTAGATACTTTCTTAAATAAAATACTATGGGATCGTATTTAAGAGAGAGAGAGTGAGATGGAGGGGGGATAGAGTGGGGGAGAGAGACATAGAAGTGTGAGAGACATGGATATAGATGAAGTAAGAGAGAGAGGAGGGAGGGAGAGAGATGGATTTGGAGGGGGGAAGAGAGGGAGGGAAGAACAAAGACATTGAGAGGTAGAGGTGGAGAGAGAAGGGGAGTGTTAAGGAAGAGGGAGAAGGAGAGAGAGAGGGAGATAGTGACAAATTTGGACGGTGGAGAGAGAGTTTGTGTGATGGGGGGGAAAGATGGAGGGAGGTGGTAGAGAAAGGGAGAGATAGGAAGGAAGAGAGAGAGGAGAGAGAAATGGAGTTGGAAGGAGAAGAAAAACATAAAGAGAGAAAGGTGGAAAGGGAGAATGAGGTGGGAGAGAAATGGAGAGAGAGGAAGAGAGAGGGGCCTTGAGAGAGAGGAGAGAGAGGGGGGGATGGAGATGGATTTGGAAGGGGGAAAGAGAGGGAGGGAAGAAAAAAGACATTAAGAGATCGAGGTGGAGAGAGAGAGGGAGTGATAAGGGAGAGATGAAGATGGAATGAGGGAGAGAGGAGATGAGGGAAGGGAGAGGTGTGAGGAGAAAGGGAGGTGGGAGAGAATGGGAGAGAGAGGAAGAGAGAGGGGCCTTTAGAGAGAGGAGAGAGAGAGGGGGGGAGGGAGATGGAGTTGGAAGGGGGAAAGAGAGGTAGGGAAGAAAAAAGACATTGAGATATATAGGTGGAGAGATAGAGGGATTGATAAGGGAGAGATGAATATGGAATGAGGGAGAGATAATATGAGGGAAGGAAGAGAAAAGGAGAGGATAAATATAGGGAAAGAAGGGGAAGAGAGGGACTAAGATACATAGATATGGAGGGGGGAGAGAGGGGGAGAGCGAGAAGGAGAGAGAGAGAGGGAGATAGTGACAAAGTTGGAGGGTGGAGGGAGAGAGTTTGTGTAATGGGGGGTGAGATAGAGGGACGTGAGAGAGAAAGGGAGAGAGATGAAGGAAGAGAGAGAGGAGAGACAGATGGAGTTGGAAGGGGAAGAAAGACATAAATAGAGAAAGGTGGAGAGGGAAAGAGAGAGAGAGAGAGAGAGAGAGGGAAGAGAGATAGGGAGAGGGTGATAGGGGAGAGATGGAGAGATGATGAGAGATAGGAAATTAAGAGGTAAGAGATATATATATATATATATATATATATATATATATATATATAGAGAGAGAGAGAGAGAGAGAGAGAGAGAGAGAGGGAGAGGAAGAGGGAGGGAGAGAGAGATAGATAGATATGGAGAGAGAGTGTGTATGTTTTGGGGGTGATAAGGAGATAAATATATTTATGGAGGGGGGAGAGAGGGCAGAAGAGAGAGGAAAAGAGAGGGAGGGAGGAAGAGAGATATATATGGAGAGAGAAGGGCAAGAGAGAGAGATAGGGAGAGAGAGAGAGGGAGAGAGAAAGAGATAACTAGATAGGTATGAAGAGAGAGTTTGTATGTTTTGGGGTTGAGAGAGAGAGAGAGAGGGAGAGAGAAAGAGATAACTAGATAGGTATGAAGAGAGAGTTTGTATGTTTTGGGGTTGAGAGAGAGAGAGAGAGAGAGAGAGAGATAAGGGGAAGAGATAGGGAGGGAGAGGAAGAGGGAGAGAGAGAGAGAGAGAGATAAGGGGAAGAGATAGGGAGGGAGAGGAAGAGGGAGAGAAAGAAAAATAGATATATATGGAGAGAGAGAGTGTATGCATGCTGATATAGAGTGATAAAGAAGGAGAGACAAAGGGAGATAGAGATATAGATGGAGGGGGAAATACAAAGAAAGGGATGGAGGAAGAGAGATAGATATGTAGAGAGAGAGAGAGAGAGAGAGAGAGATGTGTTTAGTGGGCTGAGATAGAGAGAAAAATAAGGAGAGATGGATGGAGGTATAGATATAGATGGCATGGGGGAGAGGGATGCAAATAAAGATAGAGAAAGGGAGGGAGAGGTGGAGAGAGAGAGACAATGGAGAGAGGGAGGGGAGAGAGAGAAGGAGAGAGGGAGGCAGATAGACATAGAATGAAAGGTGGAGAGAGAGGGAAGAAGAAAGAGACACGCATAGACAAATATAGACATAGAAGTTAGATCTAGAAAGTCATGAATATTTTATTTTTTTCACTAAAATATGTATTGATTTTAGTGTAGTTATTTATTTCTAATCCTATTTGATTGTTGGCACTAGATGCATTGATTTAAGTGTAGATGTCGATTTATAATCCTATTTAATACCTTACACTAGATGCATCGATTTCAGTCTAGATGTTGATTTCTACTCCTATTTGATTGCTTTCACTAGATGCATTGGTTTCATTGTAGATATTGATTTATAATCGTATTTGATCACTTGCACTAAATGCATTGATTTAGTGTAGATGTCGATTTATAATCCTATTTAATACCTTATACTAGATGCATTGATTTCATTGTAGATGTTGATTTCTACTCCTATTTGATTGCTTGCATTGGCTGCATTGGTTTTAGTGTAGATATTTATTTATAACCCTATATGATCACTTGCACTAGATGCATTAATTTCAGTGTAGATGTCGATCTATTATCCTATTTAATACCTTACATTAGATGAATTTTTTTCAGTGTAGATGTTTATTTCTACTCCTATTTGATTGCTTGCACTAGATGCATTGTTTTCAGTGTAGATATTTATTTCTAATCCTATTTTATTGCTTGCACTAGATGCATCTATTTTAGTGTAGATGTTGATTTCTAATTCTATTTTATTATTTGCATTAGATGCATTGATTTTAGTGTAGATGTTGATTTCTAATCATATTTGATTCTTTGCACTAGATGCATTGATTTTAGTGTAGATGTTTATTTTTGATTTGATGAAACTAGATGTATGATGTACATTAATTTCAAAGTAATTAGAGTAATAATGTGCATTGGTTTCAACGTAAGCACATCTCACCCCCCTCCATCTATATATCTAGCTCCCATTGTCTCTCCTTCTTTATCTCTCTATCTCATCCCCCCAAACATACACACACTCTCTCCATATCTATATATCTCTCTCTCTGTCCCTCCCTTTTCCACTCTCTCTCTCTCTCTCTCTCCATATCTCTCTCTCTCTCTCTCTGTCCATCCCTTCTCTCTCTCTGTCCATCCCTTTTCCACTCCCTCCCTCTCTCTTCTCCTTCTCTCTCTAACACGTCTCTCTCTCCATATATATATATATATATATATATATATCTTCCTCCCTCCATGTCTTTGCCTCTCCATTCTTCCCTCTCTTCCCCCCTCCATCTATATATCTATCTCACCCCCAAAACATACAAAATCTCTCTCAGTGTACACACATAAACGTTATTCATTACGTGAATTGACTTCTTTGTTATAGTAATTCAACCATAAACACAATACTTGAATTTTCATCCTAAATAAAATGTTCTCTTACCTGAAATGTCTTATTCTTGAAACTATAAATTATTTGTAAGTGGCTACATTCTTATTATTCCCATTTTCCATCACTCAACATTGTTAATCAATTTACATTCAAACATGGTATTAGAAAATAACTAATAGGCGTGACAATAAGAATAATAGAATAAAATAGTTTCAGATTGATCACAATGAAGATTGTTTGTAATTAAATATATTTTCTTATTCAAATTTTCTACATTGTTACATTGTCACTTTTCACTTAAAATTTTCTTTCATCAATTTTCATTTAAGTTACTGTAAGTCGCTCTCATCTCAACAAACTGAGGTAATAAGAAAAGTTAAAGTTAAATTTACGAAATTAATCTTAGACATATTTAGCATATTTAAAATGATCAAAATAATTATATGTTCAACAAATTTTGCATGACCGCACATGACTGAAACCAACCTAGATCGATCTTAACCCCAGATCTATCAAGCATCGAGAGAGATCAAGTCACTCGAGGCGAAAAAATATCCCCAAGTTTTTCACTAAAAAAAGAGGTGTAACTCCAGACCTATCAAGCGCAAAGAGGGATAAAATCTCTCGAGGTGCAAACCTTTCCTCAAGTTTTGCACTAAAAAAAGTGGTTTGCACCTCGAGAGATTTGATCCCTCTTGGTGCTTGATAGATCCAGGTTAATATGGATCTAGGCTGGTTATTTAAGTGACTTAGAAATAATCTCAGCCTTTGATCTTCAAGATGTTTCTATAAGGAATCTTTAAGATATTTCTAGAAGGAAGATTCAAGATGTGTCTAGAAGGGAGATTGGGGTTAGAGATTTGGACTCAATGAATATTATAAATGGAGGCTACCGATGGAGGTGAAGACAAAAATAAGAGCACAAGTGTGTGAGTGATTCATCATGAGAGGGAAATTTTCTTTGTAATGCGAGTGGCTCAGTGACCAGTGCATAGAGGAGAAGTGTGAGTGGGTTTGAGTGAATCCAAGTGGCCCAAGTTTGAAAATATTATAGGGATGAGTTGTAAAAAGGAGATCGAGTTTGTTTGGAGGAAGGCAAGTTGTTGGAGTGTTGGGGTTTTTCCAATGCACATTAATGGAAGGGCGTAGATCAAGTTTCTAGAGGGCACATATCTAATTGCTGGAGGCCAATTTATTTAGAGCGATTTCATTTGGAGGCATATTTCCTTGAGGCTAATTTTATTGGGTCGAATTCATTCTGAGGGAGCCAATTTGCAAGTTCCAAATTGTATTTTTCATTGTATCTTTGTGGGTTGAAAAAACCATATTTTCCAGATAATGAAATGATGGAGAATTGTATGTGAGTCAATTAATTTTGCAATGCGTGGTTGATCTCTCTGATTTATTTCTGTTGCTTATTTTTAATTCTAGATGTTAAAGATATCGATGATTTTATTTTTCGGTGATTCAATTCTTACTTGGGTAAATAAATAATAATCCATGGATAAATTAAATTGTTGTGAGAAAATAAATTTGGTTGGTATTAGAATTTTAACATGGTATGAAATAAATCTATAAAACTATGAAAGAGTGATTTGAGATCACGAGGGTTTGCAACAGAGTTTTCCTTTTTACAACAACAAAATTATTTATAAGCATTTTGTAATTGGATTTTGTGCCATGGTTGATCTACAAAGATGACATCATTAAAAATATTGAGATATAAAGACATGGTGGATGAAGTATCAAATTTCAACCCCTAGAAGGAACGAATTACCTAGATTTTGAAGATGAATGATGTTTGGGATGTAGTAAGCAGAGATGTTAATGCTCCTTCAATCCAATACAAGCAATAAAACATAGAACAAAGAATATGAAAGCGAGCTGCATAATCTTGGATGGTGTGAGAGATCATATAATTTCTCACATATTAGGGAACGATACTAGTAGGCAGATGTGGGTAGCTATGATTGGTCTTTATCAAGGTACAAATAAGAAAAAAAATGGTGTTGTGGGAAAAGTTAAACAACATTAAAATGGGTAGATATGAGACCGTGACCTCCTATCTCACGCTCAGGGTCTGGTAGGCTTGTGCTGAGCTTGTTGTGGGGGAAAATGTGCATGATTCAAATATTGTCAAAGTTTCTTTGAAGGGGTGCGTGAAGCAATGGTCCAATTTTGTGGACGTGATTCTTTCTCATCAACAAATTCTTCATTGGAGCCGACTATGGGACGATTTCACCTAGAAGGAGACTTGGTAAAATTCATTAACCAGAGGAAAATGGAAGGGTGGTGAGGAGAAGGAAAAAGTTGCTCTTGTTGCACAAGTGAAAAAGGGAAAATTGAAGGCCAAGAAGAACCAAAATAGAGAAGAATATTCACTGAGTAAGAAGGAAAAGGACATGATAAAGTTAAATTATTTTCTTGTCAAAAGTTCGGGCATTTCTCTAGTTAGTGTCCTAACAAAAAGTAGGGCAAGGTTAAGACTACTACAATGGAGGAGATGACAGAGAAGTTTGATAAAAAATTCTCCCTAGTACCTTGCATTTTTTGAACTATCATGAGAGGTGTATGGTTCATGGATAATGGAGCATCTTGTCATATGATGGGATCATAAGACTTCTTCACTAGCATGACTAGGAGGCCCAAAGATGTAAATGTGGAGCTTGGTGATAAGGCCAAGTATGCAGTCGAGGGCACTAGGAGTATCGAGTTTTAGATGGAGTTAGGTAGCATCATGGAAGTGAAAAAATTTCTATATGTACAGGGTTTATAGAATAATCTCCTTTCAATTTTGACCAAAAAACACAAAATACTAGAGGTCAACTTTACGAGAGGTGAAGTAGTTGTTGGGCCGAAGGGGACCGATTTCAGCAAGAAGTGGGAAATTTGTAGGAGGGAGAGAGATCTCTATCTGTTGAGAGGAAAACTTGTGAAGGCTATCTCTAATGAGAGTGACAATCATAGTGAGATTTGACATAGGAGGATGAGACACCTACACTACAAAGCTCTTTTGGTGGTGCAGAGGATAGTCATTGGTTTTCCAGAGATTTGGGTGGAGCGTGATGTAGTGTGTAAAGGGTGCAAACTTGGAAATAAAGACAAGATTGTGTATCCTCATAGTGAGACTAGGTATAAGGGTGTTCTAGAATTGGTGCATTCTGATATATGTGGTCCTATGTTTGTGACGTCGATCACATGGTCCTTATATGTTGCGATGTTCATAGATTATTCGAGGAAGACTGGATATAATTTCTAAAGACCAAAGATTAGGTCATTAATTGGTTTTAGGAGTTAAAGGCTCTGGTGGAAAACTAGATAAGAAGTAAGATTAAGGTGTTATATCAAATAACAGGGGGCAAGTACATCTCCAACGAGTTCCTAAACTTTTGCAGGCGAGCAAGAATTAATAAGGATCTCATAGTACCCTACAACCCTCAACAGAATGGGGTTGCCGAGAGAAAAACTAGGACCATCATGGATGCAACAAGAGCAATGATCTATGATTAGGAGTTGCCTATGCTTTTGTGGGACGATGTCTGCAATACAACCGTGTATGCACAAAACAAAATTATTTGTAGGATGTTGGAGGAAGTGACTCTTAAGGAGATGTTTAGAGGAGTTAAACCCGATGTGAGTCACTTGCACATATTTTATAGTTCAATTTATGTCCATGTGCCTAAAGAAGAGGACTAAGTTGGAGTCCTTATCTGAGAGGGTCGTGTTTGTTGGCTACATTTGGGTCTCGAAGGCCTACCAAGTCTACATTCCAGAAAAGAGAAAGGTGATATTGAGTCGTGACGTCAAATTTGATGAGGACAAGACCCTAAGGAGATCTCATGAACGAGAACTAGCAATCATAAAGGAGAAAACACTAATAAAAATTGAACCAATTATCGATGACCTTTTGTCTCTATTGCCATGATGTTTCGTCACTATAATGACAAAGGGATGTTTTACTAACTTTGGAACATGGTATAATTGTATTATTGATGTTTTCTAAATTCCTTGTAATTTTGATGCCTCTCACATGTCGGTAAATCAATGAAAGGATGATCTTCTAGTGTCACACGATTGACGCCAATGGTGGTTGGTCTATTTCCGAAAGCATACATGATTCGATGAAACCTATCGTCGGAAGATCGAAGGATGTAGGAGTCTTCTAGTGTTGCATGGTCAATGATAATGGTGGTTGGTCTGCTTCTGAAAACATACAACTTTGACTAAATAGGTCGTCGGAAGCCTGATGAAGGTAAGAGTTGCTGTACCAACATCACCGGGGAATGGAGTCCAAAGACTAATGAAATAATTAGCGTCGATAGACTGATGAGCACCGATTTTTTGCGACGATTTTTCTATATCATTGATGTTTTTCTTATGACGATTATAGGTTCCATATTGTCGCATGCTCGACATTAGCACCCATCGTATGACCTACGAGGCAGAGTTCAAAAAAAATAAAATAAAAATATATCTACCCACATAAATTTTCATTAGTTGTAGAATCTCACACACTGTTATCACCTAAAAAGAGATCGCCTAGCTATTTTTGACTAGGATGATTGACATACATTGCGTAGTATGTGTTTTACACATCAAAACCCACTTTTCACTTTAGGAAATAATTTAAGAACCACTTTTCCTAAATTATTTATTTTCACGCACTTGAAAATAACCCATAAATTAATTTAATTAATTTCATATTATTTAATATTTCTCTTTTGAGCTTCCCACTTCATGGTCGAGAATCTGGGTCCAAAGCTGATACCTAGAAGCTAAGATTTTCTCGTCCTCGTTGGATGAAGGTAACCATATTTTCCATTCCTAGGACTAAAACACCGTGTAGTTGATCCATGTGGATATTGGTAGGCACCTGCCTATTCCACTTAGACCCCAAACACTATTTCTCTCAGTTTATTTAAATGTAACACAATTTACTATTTTTGGAAAATTTTCGAGTCATAAACTTTTTAAGTTGTTTTGAGGCCCTAAACGACATTATTTTGAAAAAACGCGCCAAGACCATAACCCATGGGCAGGGGCTTACCCGAAAAATTTGTCGTCACATAGATATTTCTAATGAAGTATTGTACACACTAAATGAAGATCATATGGCTGAATTACAACCCTGGGAAGTTGATGTTCCAACTAATCCCAACGGGGCCTACAAAATATTGATGCTTCATTTCCTAGGGTTAGGTTTTTGGATGTTTATGGTTTTCCCATTGTTTTTCAATATTAAAAGTACCTCCGAGCCTTATTATAACATAGTTCAGAAGACATGTAACTGTCACTTCTATTCTCATAGATAAGACGCAATTGCCCAAGCTAGTTTATTTCCATTCTACATGTAAACAATTTGAGTATTTTGTTATGAATGAATTGAAGTTCAATTTTTGTTGTAGATTTTTGTTTCTGTTTAAGTTTGTATTTCATTTTTTTCCTGTATGAATATGAACCAATGGTATCAGAGCGGTCTTCACTTTCTCTATTTTTCGGTGCATGTCCCCAAAGAGGTCAGGGTATAAGGAGTTAGGACTTGAACTGGTTGAACCCTTGCAAGGATGGCCTTGCCGAACCCAATAACCTCCCATGGTAGAAGAAAATAAATACGAGGGAGCAGGAGATTATTTCAAAATATTTCTCGAAGAACCCCTCAAGCGACAAAGGAATGAGATGATCGATAACTTTTCCCATATCCTTTAGCGGGGATCAACGAGCGAAGAATTTTCATCCGACAACCACCTTGGAGGTGTCACCGCCTTTAAAGTACAAGTTAACTTTGAAATTCCTATATTTGAAGGTCAAATAGACGCAAATGTTGTAGATAAATAGTTAAATATGTTGGAAGCATATTTTTAGGTTCATGATTTTTCCAATAGGGAAAAGATTTTTTTTTTACTCCTCAAAGCCACCCCCAACGTTAAGGACTTGTGGGAAACCTATTGTGAGCAAAGGGACGAGAAGGAGTCCTCACTGTTTTTAGCCGCACTCACTTGAAATTATTTTTGAGATGTTGTCAAGGAACAATATTACATTGTTGCGAGTTATGAAGATAAGTACATAAAATGGACCACACTGCGACAGGGAAGGGACTAAGGCGTGCCAAAGTTCACAAATATTTTCATACCCTTCACACGAAGTTTGGTATCAAGGATTCTGAGAAACATTTGGTACTCAAGTACCGTGACTGTATACAAAAATTCATTTAGGATGAGTTGGAGTTCGTGGAAATCTCCTCACTTGGCGCCACATACCGATATGCTGTCAAGATCAAGCATATTTTTAAATAGAAGAAGCCAAACTTTGGATTTGTGAATCTGAAGTAGGGAAAAAACACCCCCAGATTGCAGAAAAAAGGAAAAAGCCTAGGCGAGATGACCCATGACAATCTATTGAATCCGTAAGCAAATAATAACACCACGAGGACAAAGGACATAAGAAAGTGGTGTGATTTCCACATGATCCCAACTCACAACACAAGTAAGTGTCGCGCCAAGCAGTATCTAGTGGCCAAGTTGAAGGCTTCAGAGTCAGATTCATGTTTTGACTCTGAGTCAGAACCCGACAAGGGGAATGACAAAGTGAAGCAGATTATCGATGCAGAGCCCAACACCACCATTAACACCACCCATAGGTCTAGAAGATTGAGCCTGGAGATACAGTGGAAGGGAATCGTATATTCTACTTACAAATGTGGGTGAAGGGATCTATACTATAGTTCATTGTCGACAATAGGTTACAAAAGAACCTTATCTCAATAGATTTTTCTAAGTGGTTGGGCCTATCAGCCACACCACATTTGAAAATACACCATAGGGTGGCTCCACCAAGGACGAGATCTCTACATCAACTAACAATGTTGCCTTCCCTACAACATCAAACCCTTCACGGATGAGGTGCTATGTGATGTTGCTCCTCTTGAAGTATGTGATGTGTTATTAGGCCAACCATACTCGTGAGTATCATGTTGTGTATGAGTCCAAGCCTCACATTTTTATTATTACTTTGGGCAGTAAGTTGTAGAAAATACCAGAGGTAGCCCCACCTATCACCATTTATTGTATCTCTGCTAAGAAATGCAGTAAGATCATCTCCCAGACCAAGAAATTTGTTTTCGCTCTAATTTACTCTAAAATTGGGGAGAAGATCGTGGCCACATCCATGGCCCTTGGGAAGGGTTCCTCCCTGCAGCAGAAGCGGGTGGATAAGGTTGTGGAAGAACACATAGACATTTTCTCCTTACCCACAAGGGTACCTTTGCACTTCCAGGTCAAGCATTTGATCAATCCGACTCCCGGAGCACATTTACCCAATGGGATGATATACTATTGCTATATTATGGAAAATGAAGAAATCAAGTAGAAAATCCAAGATTTGTTGCAAAAATTACACATCCGACCAAGTTCCTCACCTTGTGGTAGCTTGATTGTACTTGTACAGAAGAAGGGTGTAGCCTGGAGGCTATGCATTGATTATTAAGCACTAAAAAAAATTACTTTAAGGAACATGTATCTAATCCCACATATTGATGACCTTCTTGACCAACTCAAGGGAGGGAAATAATTCAACAAGGTTGATTTGAAGTCGGACTATCACTAGGTTCCAATAGAACCCACACACGTATGGAAGACCACTTTCAAATCCACGGAGGACCTTTTTGAGTGGTTGGTCATACCTTTCGGGTTGAAAAATGCCCCTAAAACTTTTATGAGGACGATGGATGACATATTGTGGCCCTTCACCAATTTGTTCATGGTTGTATATTTGGATGACATCCTCATCTTCAATAAGATTTGGGAAGAACACTTGCAACACATTTGACAAGTCCTTCAAACCCTGTGAAAACAAAAACTATGTTCCAACTTGGATAATTGCACTTTTGGCATGATCCGGGTCCAATATATGGGTAACATCATTGATGAGAAAGACGTGCATGTATATCCAACTAATATCCAAGTCATTCGGGATTGGCCAACCCCGAGCACTCTCACAACGATTTGCATATTTTTGGGCCTTGTCAATTTTTATCGGAGGTTCATGTCAAGATTCTCTCATATCACATGGCCTTTGAGTCAAGTTACCAAGGTGTTGAAGCCCCTAAAATCCTAGCTTCAAACATTGGGGAAAACCACCCGGTCTAGACCTTAGTACAACTCCTTTTCCGTTTGGGATAGTGGCTCCGACTGGATAATATGGGACTAGTTTCCCAATAATATATGGGTTGATGATTGGTTGTTAATATAATGGGTAATGGAAGTAATTATTAATCTAATATATAACTTTAAATAAATACAAATAATTCTAGTTAAACCCAGATATCATATAATAAATGCGATTCTGGATTTGTTTCGATTAAATGAATAATCATATAGATGGCTTATTCATCCAAAATAAAGATGTATACACATATAATAATTACTTTGTTTAAGAAATTAAACAAAGTAATGATGATAACATATCGCATTCATATACTAATATTTCTCACATATATTTTGAAATATGACAATTCTAAATTTTCAGAAATGATATAATAAAGAATTGTTTCAGAGGCATACATATGTAAACAATAGCAATTTTCAAAATGAATGTTTCATTGCATAAAGAAAATTGAACAACATAATTATGATAAAAATACCAGATACATGTGTAACCTCTTGATGCAAATAACACTCCGATTCTGCTTTCTTACTTAGAACAACATTCAGGAAGAACAAAAATGCATTGAAAACAATTTCCTCATAAAATCGCAGAATGTGATCCATCATTAATAAAAATAATGTATTCAGAAGTACAGAAGTGTAACTACTCAAGTAAAAAATTAATACAAATTGAGGACCCCTTTATAAATACATGAAATGGGTTTAAATAATAATAAGCTTAAAACAAAATATCTAAAATATCGCTAAAAATGTAAAATCAGAGATCCGATTTCATAAAAATAGAATTACAATCTCCAATAAAATAGGTTCATTGTATTTCTTTCATGTCTGGTGTGCGCAGCTGGTAGATCGATAACATATCTTTTACTTCAGGAGGATGACTCAATCGGGAATGTAGCTGGCTGGTATATGTGGCATCCGAAAGCTCTGGGATGATATAACTGATGGCATTAGATAGGAATTTTGTAGTCATATTTTGGCTATGTGGCTTAACCAAATAGGACCATAATGCATCCCATGTGATTCCTTGTATTGCGCTGATCTATTGGTCCTTATTGGCTAAGTCCTGCTTCCATTGTTTCTCTATTTCTTTGACCTTTGGTAGCTTCCCTAGGATACAATCGGAAATCAGGTTGGCTGCATACAAACTGTCATTGATTAATTGCACTAAAATGTTCATTACAACTCTTGCTCTGGAGGTGGCCCATTCTTCCTTGATCAACTGCGTTTCCCATTCTGCAAATAAAATTTCCTTGTGCGATTCCTGAATCTTGGGAAGATTTGCAGCTATGCCTTGGTATGTGTCTTGCCATGTGAGGAATCCCGAAATTTTCTCATCGGCATCTTCAAATTATAACCTAATATTTACTGCCTTTTCTATAAGTGATGTCGCTATTTCACATAAAAGATCAGCGAGTGATATTTTATGACATAAAATATCAAGTTGTTGTGACAACGCTTTACTTAATTCAAGAGCTTCTATTTTAAATTGATCCAGTTCAGGATAATCCTTAAATCTTTGTATTTGTGCTTGTAACAAGACACTCTATTCTTCTTTGGCCATCTTCTCTTGTTGAAGCATCACCTGTAATTTATTTAACTCTTGAGACAACTGATGTTCTTTATGTATAGCTTGCTAGTCAAGATTTTGCTTTTCAATATTCAATTGCTCTTCTAGCTGCTCAATCTTTTGTTTTTCTTCAATCAACTGTTGTTCTAGCTGTGATATTTTCTGTTGATCCGTTGTTGCCTTTTCTTCCAACAGTGCTATCTTTTGATCTTTTTCCTTAATCAATTCACTGACTTTGGAGGCTTTGTTCATTGTCGCTGCCGTATAGGCCCCTGCATATTGAGACAATTTGGTTAAATCCTCTAAATGATTAACTTCAGAGTCCTTCCAGACAACATTCATTAATTCAACTTGGGGAGATGAAAATGGCCCTTGATTGATTTTCCTTTTCTTCCTTTGTTTTCTAACTACAACCCTATGCTTTGGACTGTAGAAGACATCCAGGGGCGGTATATCTTCAATCTTTAATACAATTTATTCAGAAGGATTTTCTGGGATAATCTCAATATCACGAGTATTAGTATCGCCAAGTGTTCCTTCAACTGTAACAGTAGTCATCATGAGTTGTTGTGTTGCAGGCAATTGCATTGTAGACACATTCTGAGAATCGTTTTGGCCCTTGACTACAGATAAAATTGTTCCCATTCTTTCAATAAATTTGAATGGTCATGTATATCCATTTCAGAGGAATCACCATATTTTTTACCTGTCTTTTCCTGTTAAGTTTGAATATCACCTTTATTTCTTGTATTTTCCTTTTCCTGCTCTGTTTCAGTGTTATTTTCTTCTCTGTATTCTTCCTGTTGCAGTGGAGTAGTTCTCAACTGATTAAGAGGTACTGTGAGTAGTCTCATGTTTATGAACTGTAAGAACTCTTCCATGCCACTTGCTCTAAACTTTAAATTTGCTAAATGTTTAACCTGTGAAAATCCTTCGGCTGAGGCAAATCGATCATCAAAATTAGCATCTTCACGTTCAAATTTGGCAACCTGTACCATGGATGTAAAGTTAAAGGAAATTTTTTTCGGATCATACTGTCTTTTGGGGATGGTTGCCAATCTGAGGTCTTTTATTTTTTGGGCTTCTTTCTCTACATGTTTAAAATCATGTAGAGAAAAAGATCCACATCAGAGGGGAAATGTAGGCCACATCAGCTTCTTAGAATTATTTAGGTTTCTAGACATCCATTTCTTTGTTATTTGATAAGCTATTTTTCGGCCTAAAAATTTATCTGGAACGTACAAGGGTAGAACATGAGGATCAGTGATACTTCCGAATATTCGGATATACGTGAATTTTTCTTCTCCAAACTAGCTTTCGATTGAAGTTAGGTCAATGCTGGCCTCATCGGATAATCTTGGAGCAGATTTATTGAATATAAATTGATGAACTGGAAAAATGAATCCATGACAAATTCTGTATATGTGGTCTTTATAATAGTAATTCCGCAGATATTTGTGATAAATGTGGATAGGAATTGGGCTTTGAGGAGTCCACTTCCAGCCTAAGATAGGGAACTCAGAATTGAAACATATGGTATCAATGATATAGGCACTCATATAAAATGGGGGTATTATCCGGGTAATTACAAACCTATTTTTCCTATAATCGAGGACTTTGCTTTCCATTTTATCAGATAAAGTGGTTGCCCAATCCGTAATGTGGGAATTAATAGTAGCTTCAATTAAGGGTACCATCTCAATAGAAAATTTTTCAGAATTAACAGTTCCAAATAATCTACACATCATAGCTGCAGCAGAGCAATAAGGAGACACCAAGGATTCTACAGAGTACATACCCGAAGATTCGTGTTTATGTTTTTCAGGAAAATGCCTCCAAACTCTAATGGATTCTGACTCCACTTCATTTTCTTTGGCGAAGTCTTCCAAAAATTCTTTATTGTAGATTTGCTGAGGGTCTGGTAAGTGATACATCTTTTTGATGTCTTCTGCTTTGAAAAACCCGAACATTCTTCCATCTGACGTAAAGAATGTTCTGTCTGTTATATTGATGCTTTCTATAACCCATCTTACTAAGTTATTATATGGGAGAACATTTGCGCAAGTTGCTACTTTATGAAGATAGGAGCTTGCCAATTCCTTAAGAGAGCTTTCTGATTTTTTATCTGAATCTACCTCCGACTCTTCTTCTAATATTATAGTTGGATCTCCGGCTTCCAGTAGATTGTAAACTCCTTCCCATGAAGTTTTTCCAAGACCCAGACAGGTTGTATCAGTTACTAACACCAATTTAGCTGGTTTCTCTTTTGGAATGATGGGGACCTTCGGTCTCTTGGATTTCTTAGACATTTTCATGACTCGTAGGTTTTTCTCAGGTCTGCACAATAGAACAGATTAGCAGAATGACTGAAAATTTCTTTTAAGAATGAATACCAAACAGAGAGGCGCTAATGGCATTTAATCTCAATAAAGATGATGGATTAAAGAAATATTATTCCATTAAAGATGAAATCCGCGACAAACTTCAACCATGATTATCTATTAATGATTTCCTCGTATAATGTGAGATTTTAATGCCATTGTAAGTTATCTCGCCGCACATTCATAACGGTCCTTTTAAAGTGTTCATACCATAACTTTTTAAGATTTTCTGATCAACGATAATCGTATATCGGAGATCGGAAGTTTCAAATATCAGGTTTAAGTATTACCATTTTACACTTGCGATTTGCGATTATTGCTGAGCTGACATGGATGGCGCGATGCCTTTTTAAATCATATCAAATTATTGACATTTATTTATACAAATGATCTATTTTATGTTTTCAATGAGGAGCGCTTTTATGAAATAATGATATCGCATCACAGATTTTTAGCGGAGTGTCTTTAGATATGAGTTATGCTTTTTAGCGATGAGTGATTTTCGATTTATCGCATCGGAAAAATGGCGCATGAAGATATGATATTATTTCACCAATTCGCGATTGCGATCGGGCTTATCGCATCAGAGCTTTTCAAAAGGGACTCATAATCAATTGTGATATGAATTTACCGATCCATGATTGCGATAAGGCTTATCGCATCAATAATTTTCAAAAGGATGTAAAAGAATGTGATTTCCCCGATTTGCGATTGCGATTGGGTTCATCGCATCAGAACTTTTCAAAGTGGAAGACTTAAATTCATGTTTGATGCGATATGCGCTTTTGCGATTGCTTAATCGCATCGGGGTTGAATGATAACACATTTGATTCTAAAATTTGAATATGCGAAATCTGATAAAGGCCTTTATGTGTTTTCTTTATTTTTCGTTAAATAAATCCTTTTTCATTGGGGTTTGATTCTATTTTATGATAGATCGAAATTCCTCAAAACATTTATTGATTCTATACCTACCTAAAAAAAAGAGGGGACCCATTTCTTATCAAAAATTAATATAAAAATTTGAAACGGGGAGAGTTGTTGTACAACACAACAATTGGCGATTCACCGGGAGAAACAATTATCTCTGAAAAATAAAGTGACAACTAAATCTTTTGTAAGTAGAAATATTTGAGGACAAAGAAAACTATCCCAAAAAAAATTAAATAAAATCTAACTATGAATAAAATAGGAATCACTTGCAATTTATTTTTAATCCCTTTAAAAATAAAAACATTTTTGGTTTCATCAAGCTTTGATTGGTTGATAAAGTTAAAGTAGGGGGCTTCTCCAATTTAGCTTTGAAATTTACTCTTTTGTCACAGGTAGTGCTTTTGCTGCCAGTAAACGTCTATAGTCTCGAGTTACCTTTTAACCATTAATCATCCATTATCCCATCCATCTAAGAGTATAACTTTTTAAAAGATAAATCCATAAAGATATGTTTTTTTATCTTTTGTTTTTTATTCTTTTAACTTTTTAAGATAAAAGCCATTTTCCTGGTTTGAGAGCACGCTGATAACAATGCAATTCACCGGTTGTAACTAAACTGAACAAGTTGGCTCGTGATGAGACCCCTTGTCTTATGATTATAAGCCATTACCCTGTTTTGATATGCAGTAGTGGTAATGCCAATTTGGTTACTTCCCTATGATCATAGTAAGCAGGCTCGTGATGAGACCTCTTATCTTTTATATCAGAAATTTTTTAGAATTACACTCTAAAAAATCATAAACTTAGTGGATGGGGTGAATGATTCTCTCCTTAAGAGTCAATGGATGACCTTTTAGATTTTTAGGTGCCAAAATTTGGAAAAAGTCTTTATTATTTATAAATAACCTCTCTCTACTTTATAAACTTGGAATGATTTATAATATTTCAAGGTTTCAGAAGACTTTACAAACTTTTAAATAAGTTCCCAGAGTTTCATATTTTATTTAACTTTCCAAAACTGTAGTCACTTCCTTAAAAATTTCTATCTGCATAAACAAGTATTCACAATGTTTTCTCCAAGATATTTTCAATAGTAAAAGGTCAATGGAGGACTATTAACAACGTTATTTGTAAAACAAATAAACTTGCATAATGAATATATACAGGTAAGAAGGGGTTACCTCCTTAGGAAAATAATTTTTTCAAAATAAGCCCATTCATAGGAAGAGACTCTCTCTTTCTTGTTAGATCTTGCAATATGAATGTTGATGAGCCTATCTTTTCAATGATTTGAAATGGTCCTGTTAGTGACCTATAAATATAGGATTCATAATTTTGACTTGACTGATGGTAGTCTTGTAAATATGTACAAACTTTTCTTTCTGCAAGATATTTTCCCATATTTTGTAAAAAAATAAAAAAAAATCAAAAATTAAAAAGAGGGTAAAAAGTCCTAAAAGAAAAATCAAAGGACTTAGAAAAAATAATATACCCCAAAATAAAAAGATGAATGAAACATGAAAGTGTGCAAGTCTAAGTGCCACTACTTTTACTTTTTGCAGTTGATTATGGCAGAGTGTCAATAAATGCCATAATCTGTGATGAGTTGAACAATTTAATCTTGACTCATCATCTTTCAATTTCAAATGTTGTAGATAGAGAATAAATAATTTTCATACAGTTTAATCATGACAATTCAGTAGTTAGGTAGAGAATAAAAAAATCCAATAGTTTAATCTGGATTCTTGGATGCAATAAGTGTAGAATTAGATAGTTTACTGCTTTCCAGAAAGAATAAAAGGTTGTAAGGTTGCTAGTTCAAATGCACCTGATTAAAATAGAAGGAAAAAATGTTAGAAGATATGACTGGGTAGGTAGAAGAAGGTGGGAAACATCATTGTAAATATATTTCACCAGGCTACAAATAACTAATTTCCCCTTCCCCTAGCAATTTGATATTCTAAACTATCAGTCAAAGAGGCTCAAGGCATTTCCTTGACTTCTATTGGGACTGGACCCAAGGCTCAATGACTGACTAGTTGAAAATGTTAAGTTTCTATATTAATCCCGGAAATTTTCATCATTTACCCCTCCATGCACTCATCTCCATTTTACTTCATAAGTAAGAACTCTTTTCTTGCTTAAATGTTACATAAAGGTCCATTTAATTAGCTTCCCCCATTTTTACAAAGTATAAAACCCTAACAAAACATGATATACTAAGTTAAAGTGAATGAATTATGAAAATGAAGAAACTTTATTCTAATTTTCACTTTCCTTAGTTTTGTTTCTGAAAATTTGAGTATTCATTGTCCCTTTTCATATTAACACTTAACCTATTTTATTAGCTCCCTATCAAATATCCTAGTCCTATTAATATAACTTCTTTTTATTTAATATCCCAAAAAACCCCTTATTATATGATTTTGTGTCAAAGATATTAATCACATGTTGAAATAACATCCCGAAATTACCCCTTGACACAAAACTACCTATAAAAATATACCCCTTTCCCCTATGGTTTTTAGATCCCTCCGCAATCTAAAAACTATATAATAAAGTTAAATAATACAAAAGGCGAATTTTATTTACACTCTGTGTAATTAAAATAACGCACAAAAAATACTTACATCTTTGTTCCCTTCCCTGATTACCCTTAACCCAAGGTTAAAAAGCCTAAGCTTGTTTTTTCCTTGAGTCTTTTTCCCCTTCATAATACGTGAAACCTCATGTTTCATATAAGTATCAAACCTTGGTTATACCTTTATTAAACCTGCCCCATTCTATATATAAACTCATTTATATATTTGAAACCCATTCTCCATTCCATTTTCGCAGTGTCGGGTTCAACCTCAACCGTCTGATCATCCTTATCAAAATCAACGGATAATATTGAACCCGGGTCCCTCTTTCCCTTGCTTCATGCCCTACCTTTCCCCGATATTGCATTTGTCTCACACCGTAGATCTTTATCTTTCAAAGATGAATGACACACCATAAAAGCCCGGCCCCACCTTACTGTTTCCCCGCAACTTTCTGAAATATCTCGACCGTCCGCATCGCTCAATTAAATCCGACGACGCGTACTCAATATCGCATAACAAAAGTGATCGGGAAAAGTTTGAAAAAAATAATGTGATAAAAGTTGTTTCGTGAAACTACCACCTATTACGTGTCTTATTTCTATTGGATCGCATTCCAAAAGTGAAAAACCATTTACCGCCTGGGAGTAATGTGATAACCATTAATGGTTTCGCCTTCAATGCGTAAACCACTCCCACCATTTCAACTTGGCCTATAATTAATACTTTGCATATTGATAAAGCTTAAGATTTTAACCTTGGTTTTTATCATTTGCATACCTTTGCGCCTTCGCCTTCTGAGTAATCACTCACAGACACCATTGCAGAGCTGTTTTCGAACCCGTTTGTCGTTCTAAAACCATTTTCCCTCTGAAATTCACAACCGAATATTTTTAGCGCCTTCTAACAAGAAAATGTGACCAGTTTGAAGACTGGTATAAACCTGGAAACCCTCTTCGACCACAACCATACCTCTTCAAGGTATTTTTCAGTAATCTGACCTGCAAAATCTTAATTTTGAAGAAAAAATTAAAACACTTTGAAAAGATAAACCAAAATTATTCATCTGAAAATATTCAAACCCTGAAGAAACAGGGGGAACCCTGTCAAAATTTTCTCAGAAATTGCCACTTCTGCCTAATTCAGTGGTAAAGAGTTTTTGACCATCCAAAAGCTATTTCTGCGGTTAAATTCCATTTGAATTATAGAAAAATCCATTAAAACCCCTGCCCATATTCTGAATTCTTCCTAAAGCAGCTCAATTTTCCTTCTATTTCCCAAAAGAAACTAATCAAACAGTCTAATCTTGCTCAGTTCTATTCAAAATGACAAAAAAACAGGTCACTCCTAGGACTGGAGGTCCCAAACCTCAGAAACCTGCATATAGCAAGCTTCCAAAACCTAAGCTTTCAAAAATTGATAAACCTACTCCTGCCCTAACTGCAGATTCCACTGAAGCAGTCAGACCATTGCAGCCACCTGTCACCTCTGAAGAGAACAATCCCTTGATTGATTTAGACTATAGAATTGCTGATGCTATCTTAGAGTTCGACCTACTTGAAGTACATAGCTAGTGTCATGAGAAATTTGAGAAGAAAATGGAAAATTATATACCTGTATGGGACTCCAACTTGCCTAAATACGTGGTTCCCATCACCCATCAAGCTCAAGATTTCATTAGGTAGTGTCAGTTACACTATATCCCTGACCAGAGATGCATGGTGAACAAAGATAATGAGGTCATATTTTACATAACTACTGAAGCCATCAATGATATGCTCCAACTGAGCCACAATCCACGAGCAGGAGCATTGTCCATTGAAGATTTAACTCAGATGTATTTAGACCTATATTTCCCTAGGAATTTTATGATCCTTCAAAACTTCATGCCTAATCATGTTGACCTTCCTAAAGTAAATCCACCTTATGATACTTTTGATTTCCCTGAAGGCTCTAGACAAATCATTTCCATGCTTTCATTCATTCTAGGCTATGCTAATGATGAGTTTACAGATGCCTCCATTCTAGGGTTCCTCTCTACCTTGTCTCCAAGACAACATCCAGAACTAGTTTTCAACTTTGCCAAATTCATTGTTGATAATATGCATTATCAGTTGATTAAATTACCCGATGAAGGAGTATTTAGATATTCATCCTATCTGTTACATCTCTTCCTATTTTTTCAGGCAGACAATTTCCCAATTGCATTACAAAATATGGATGTGGAAGGTAAACCTCTTTCAGTGATATTCTGGACTTCTCTATTCAGGAAAAATAACAGTGAATACAGCTACAAGGAATTGAATGATTTTTTTATTAAACCTGCCATGAGTTTGTTGAACAAAGCAGAGCCACCAAGTATTAATGAAGACATCAAAAGAATTTTATAGTTGTCTGAAAACTGTAAGGTAGGAGACTGGTATTTGTACAAAAATCACACAGAAATCAGAGTGTATGGTGCACTCCTGACTCCGTACAAATTACCCAAGTTTCTAACTACCAGGATTTTTGCTTTGGAGTACTTAAGACAGATATTGAATGCAGATGCAGTGAATTTCATAGCCTCCAAAAAGAAAGCACAGTTCTAGCTAAAAAGTCAAATTGGCCCTTTCATATTCAATAGCAGAGATGCCTTGAGAGACATAGTCAGCAAATTATCAAAGTTTAAATTTCAAGAAATATTTTCTTAGAATTATGACCCTCAAGGTGTTATAAGTAACCTCAGGGTCAAGTGTAAGTTAACCCCATTCCTCCATGATTCAAAGCCACAAATTGAAAAATATGCTAATAAGATTGAATGGGTTGCAAACACATTGATTAATAATATTCAACAGATGCATAAAGATAACCTGTAGGAAATACAGATGGATAGTACACAGGTGGTTACAGTTGGCCAACAAGCAGAAGTGTCTAATAAAAGACCTAGAAAAGAAGAAGGCTATTTAGCAGAAACAATTATAGAAAATAAATTTAAGACAATTTGCAACAAGAAGGCCAAAATGATTACTGAAGAAGAAGAAAAGGCCATAGAAATAGATGAAAATGAAGATCAAGCAAAAAACAATGATCAACAAACAGATGATGAGGCCACAATAATTGTCAATGAAACACTTAGAGAAATTTAGAATGAGAAGGTACTATCACAGGGAAAAGGCAAAGAAATGGTTGAAACACAGATAAATACAAAAGCTCCTTCCTCTTCTAAAGCAGCAGAAGAAACTGATTTTGACATCCAGAAAAAGTTCAAGCAGATCAGAGAAAAGAATGAGGAAATTAAGAATGAGGTCTATTCAAAACTCCTTAAATAAAAACCAAGAGACAAAGATAAGCTTGTGACATCTTTTGATTATTCGACAAATAAAATGATTATGTATTTTCTTCAGCGAATAGTTACAGACCCAAGGTCAACTACAGATTACAGGAAAACAGAGTTTGAAGTAAATGTAGATACCATACATGAACTTGACCAGATAGAGTTTCATAGAAGTGCTTCAGAAATGTTGTATTCAAAGGTAGTCAACCAAACCATGAATGCTACCATGCTTCAAAAACCAGTATCTAATTTACAAAAACAAATGAAATTAGATAAAACATCTCTACATGCTAAGGATTTGACAATCAAGTCCTTAGAAGACTTGGTGATAGAAATTGGAGTGGATCCCTCCAATATTGAAGTTGCTAAAACTCTCATAAGGCAAAAGAATGAAGATATTACTGACTTGAGAAAACAAATTAAACTTCCACAGAGTGAGCACCCATAGGCTAAAGAAATTCTTCAGGAGAAAACATAGAAAGATGAACTAATGCAACTAGTTTTAAAGATGACAGCTCAGATTAAAGAAATGGAGAATCAAACAGAAATTCTAATGAAGGAAAATGAAACATTGAAAAAAGCACAGGAAGTCTCCATTCCTATAGTCATTCTAACTGTTAGTACTGCTATTCCTTCTACATTGGCAGAACATTTAGCACCAAAAGGAGTATTGGCAACTGCAGTGTCAATTACATCTAAAGATATTTCTGCCACTTCATCATCTACATCACAAGTAAATCAAACAGGTGAAACAACTGACATAGTAAAGGCTATGGAAGACATGTCCTTAAAGAATAAAGAGATAATCAACTTGAAAGACACCATCCGAAATATTGAAACATCAAATAGAGATGCATTGATTACATCCAAGGGACATGAGCAAAGAGCCAACAGACTCCAAGAGTAGGTGAAGATTCTACAGCAACGGGTTAATCTCAATGAACACGTATCAATATCAAGAATTATCTATCGAACAACATAATTCAAGGCATACATCTACAGTGGCCTTCAATCCAAATAATTTATGAACAAAAGGATTTACTCAAGGCAGCACAAATAGAAATTCAGAAGACAAAAGAAGAACTGGCTGACAAACCTTCTCAAGCTTTGAAACTAATTACATTTTTGAACAACAAAAATAGAGAACAGCTTGAAGAGATGAAAATCCAGGATAGAACTAAGAGCATATTACAAATCAAGAAAGTCCTGAACAAAAGAAATATGATGAACAATTTGGAAGAAAGATGCAAAGACACGAACTTGTCAATAACAAAGTTCTTGGATAAATATACTACATTAACACAAGCAGGCCTTCCAGACATTCATTGCTTCAATGAAAAAATAATGGTTCAGACAGAGTATGACAAGAAGATAAGAGCATATGCCAAAGAACAGGTAAATAAGCCTATGCCACAAGGTTCCCCTACTGGAAAAGCTATTTTGGAATATTTTGAGAACTTGTTCTTTATACAAAATGAGATTAAACACATCTTCATTGTCAAGCCCAACTTTTCTAAGTACACAGAGGCAGATGAGAGCTACAGGAAATTGAAGAACATGAAAATTCTCAGTGCAGAACAATGGCAAGAATTCACTAATTTGATATAAAGGTTTGCAAACAAAGGCAGAAAATTACATGAAAAGCAGAACATTACTGTTACCTAAGGGTAAAAATCAGATTGAAAGTGTATCAGGGTAATGATTAGAGTCAAAGAGTATCAGTCAAAACACTTTTTTACTATGGGTTATTCCTTATTTTACAGCAGTAAGGTGGTAATAAAACAACGTAAAGAGTATCAAAGATAAAGCACAGGTTAAAGGATGTGAATTGGAAAGAGTGTCTTCCAAGTTATCTTCTAACATATATTGTTTCCAAGTACCAGCAAGCAACTACAAGAAAGAAACAAGTTAAGACAATTAGTCCTATTTTTTATTGATAAGAGGACAGCTTACCAGTTTGTTTTGCAGCTGTCCCTCTTTCTATGTAATAATCTTTATTTTTGCCTGGAGATATTCCTACATGTCTCTCAAATATTTTGTAATAATTTTTGTATAAATACTTCTCTTTTTGAAGTATTAAGGGTGGAATACAATTTGTTGAGATTATTATAGATATTTTTGCTAGTGTTTTGGAGGTTTCATGTGTTGATTGTATAGCAGCAGACTGGACTACAACTAACTAGACTTCATAACTCAGGATTCTTGCGATAAACTAACGAGTAAAGTGATTTCTTTATGTCATTGTTTCCTTTTCTGAAGTTCCATTCAATTTCATATATGTGTTCAAATTTGAATGATTAATTAGGAGTATTATTTCAGGATAAGTGTAAAAAGCTCCCTGTCTTAACTAAGTGATCATTTCAATATTTTTTGCTGATTTCCAGACCTGGGAATTCTTAGTTTCTCCTGAGTCCTGTTTGACCTCTGCCTCCTTCTTCTTATTTCCGGATTAAAGGATTCTTCATTGCCCTTTATCCCGAAAGCAAGCCATCCCATCCAATCAAACTATTCAAAACTATGAGGGTTATCTACCTTGCTTTGAGTACATTAGCATCCTTTTAGCCTTTCCTTTCAGTCTTGCTTGCTACATTTTGACTCCATAGCCCAATGGACTAGTAGATCCCTCTTCAATTTGTCTCCAAGTAATCTTATTTCCCACCAAACTTTTCAAACCAAATCAACTGTTCAATCATACCTAGCCTAAAATTCAGGGAAAATTTTAGGGGCGAATTTTAGCCCAAAGGCGAATTTTAAGGGGTTTTAAATTTTGATAGGGTGAATTTTTTGTATAAAACCCATTTTCTATAGTTTTATAAAGTTAGCCCTAAAATTATTTTAAAAATAATTATTTATTAAATATTAGCCGACCAAAATAAATTCCCATGAAACTGGAAAAATGGAATTCGCTCCAGATTTTCTTTGTTTGGAGCAGATTTCAATGGCATTCGCCTGGATTTACTGGGTAGGAGAGAGGGGTTGGAGTTATTTGCCCCATTTTTTCACTGGTTGGGGGCCGCATACCCCAAGCAATTAGTCTGCAACAAGTGAACTTCGTTTGAGAAATCACTGTTACATGAAAACCGTCGAGGATTTGCACCGAACCTTATCTCTTTGAAACTCATGCCATACGGCGAGGGCAGACCACACAAGAATGGGACAATCTTGGATAGTTAAACAGTCAGTAATTTTTACACCTCAGATTGCTGGCACTGAACCTTACCTGATTGCTTCAGGACTGATTTAGGTCAGGACCAGCGCATTAAAGGCAAGGAGGACCTTACCTTCGAAAAATCTACCTTGAAGTACAAGCCCTTTGTAACCACTAGGGTTGATCAGGATTCAGGATTTTACCGACTTGAGCACGATTTTATGGCTTGATGACATCCCATTGGTTTATATTTTTTTTGGTGTTCCAGCATTAAACAATGGATAATTTAGTATCTTTATAATTTTTTTCCAGTGGATTCATGCAAATTTCGATGGATACAGGAAGATTTTGCTATATATTTGGGTGAATTGAACCCATGTTTAAAAGGACAATAGGGTTTGAAAATGATTGTTCCTTTTCTGCTTTAATCTCGTGCATGGAATCCTACTAATAAACACTACATGAGATGGATTGTTACAGGTATTTATTTTGGTCGCTTTGTCCGCCTCTTTGACGAGTCTGAAGCAGGGTGGAATTTTCTTCGTCTCAATCTATTTGGTCGCTGTGGAGCAAGGAGGCTTCAAACCCTGTTTATAATCATTTGGTGTCGATCAGTTTGATGCAGACGAACCGGAAGAGAATAAGTATAAGAGTTCATTCTTTAATTGGTGGTATTCTAGTATTTGTACTGGTACTCTTACAGGATTCGTTGTACTCGCATATATTCAGGATGACATAGGATGGGGCCTAGGATTTGGCATTCCTGCTGTGACTATGGAAATAACACTGCTTATCTTCTTGTGCGGGACAAAATTTTACGGGCATAAACTGCCTGGTGGTAGTCCTCTTACTCGAATTGTCCATGTCTTTGTTGCAACATTTAATGAATGGAATGTTTCCACCTATCGGGAAGAAAATAACGTAGATCGCATTGAAGAAAAAGAAGTTTCGATTTTTGGACCAAGAAGACAACAATTGCGTACTGATCAGTTTAGGTAATTCCTCTCTGGTCTTGCTCAGTTTACATCTAGTTATATTGCATTTATTAGTACAAACCTATGGGAAATAATTGCCACAAAATTTGTCGTACATTGCTAAAAGTGGCCAATGCTGTGATTCAATTTGTTGGAGTCACAGTGGTTTTTCCATTTGACATGGAAAATATTGAAATTCTTGGTAATTGAAATAATATTTTGTAGGAAGAGGGTGGACTGAAAATTTATTTTTAAGGATATATTATAGGATATAGCTACTTCTTGACCAGAGATAAGGTATAGTCTATCCTTAAGTCATATTTCTATTTTATTTCAGTCTTGTCCTTGTTGCTTCTTGTGGGTTGCATTCTGTTATGTTCAATTTTAGATGAACTGAGATATTTGTGATGCATATCCTCATTCTCATTTTTCAGGTTTCTTGACAAAGCTACAGTTGAAGATGAGTTGGACGATGAGTGTAAAACAACCTTCAATTGGCAACTATGCACAGTCCAAGAGGTTGAAGAGGTGAAAGATGTTCTTGGGTTGTTACCAATTTGGATGGAATGTTTGATGTATGGGGTTGTCTTTGCACAATATTCAACATTTTTCACAAAACAGGGGAGCACAATGGATAGAAAGATTGGAACACATTTTGAGATCCCTGCTGCAAGCTTATAGTGTTTTACTAGCCTATCTATTCTCCTATTGGTGCTTGTTTATGACCGCATCTTTGTTCCAATCGCAAGGCGCTTGAAAAGGAATGAACAGGGGATTACTATGCTGCAAAGGATAGGCACTGGCATGTTTTTCTCCATTATATGAATGATTGTTGCCGCATTGATAGAGATTAGAAGAATCGAGGTAGCAAAGGACAATGGATTGATAGACCTGCCCAATGCAACAATTCCCTTGAGCTTTTTTCTGCTGCTTCCACAATATGTGCTATTTGGCATAACGGATGTATTTGCAATGGTAGGAATGTAAGAATACCTTTATGATCAGATGCCAGACACTATGAAAAGCCTGGGTATTGCTGTGAATCTGAGTGTTGTAGGAGTTTCTAGTTTCATTAGGAGCTTCCTTATTTCAGTTACTGAGAAGGTTAGTTGCAGAAGCAAGGGGGGTTTCTGGTTCACAAACAACTTGAACAAAGCTCATTTAGACTACTTTTATTGGCTTCTAGCCTCTCTGAGTGTGATCAATCTCTGAATTTACATGTTCTTAGCCAGTTTCTATCAATATAAAAATTCCCAAAATGATATTTCTTATGAGGACGAGGAATCCTTGAGCGGAAGGCCACTTCTTCCTTCATGAGCATATGTTGAGATATTTAAGGGAATTGTTAAGGTTTCTCTGTTCAGGCAGAGTGGCATTACTCTCAGGCAAGACAAATTGTAAAGCTAGGTACAATACATGCTATCCTTGATTTCTATGTTGAAAGTGTCCCATCATAAATGAGTGTTTATATTGAAAATTCCTTAGTTATAAGTGGTGCATTTGTATCTTTGAGCCCTTCTTAGGATGATTAGGTAACCCTATATACAAATATCACAGTTACTTGCGTAAAGAGAGTGGCCTTCACTGTTTAAAGAGAATGAGATTAACAGGAATTCTGTTAAACATTGGAGCTTTAATACAAAGTTAGTTGAGATTATGTTCATTGATTCATTAGAGCAAGTTTGGTGTCTAGCTCACTTAAAAGAACCATTCAACGTTTCTCACTTGGCTCCACTTCTAGCCCGTATCAAAAATTGATATTGAAGAAATGAGATATCTAAAATATATATTGTTACAAGTGAAGCTATTCTGCAAAAGAACCTAATGGTAGATGCATCATTAGTTGACATGCATTTTAAAATAATTAATGATGATTTTAATGAAGGTAAAGAAGGTTAGGTTAATCTAAGAAGGCACTCTTAACATGGATACTTGTGTTTGTTATGAAAGCACCATCTTAGTTGGTTCTGAATGGGTGAGTTAAATCACATGGTTCAATAATAGCCATGAGCTTGTTCAGTTTCAAGAACTACAATATATAACTCTCATTTATTGATTTTGTCAACATGCTCATTATCTATTAGTATTTATTGTGTTATACCTGGGTCTTTGGCCTCCATAACCGGAGTAACATGCATTATTGCTAGGTTTCACTTAGGATGAAAGGATGATTATGAGTTATGATTGTTAAACTTTGAGTGCAACCTATAACAAATGGACAAATAATTTACAATGTAAATATCTTCAACATAAAGATGAAATTTAATTAATATAATAACCATAGCAAAGAAGCACATACAACAACCAAGATTTTTTTCTCATCAAGAATAAATTATTGCTCACCTCTGCTGATTTGTCTTTATAAAGAATGTGCAAGATAATGATGTTGCTTCTAAAATTTGAATGCAATTTTGAAACAACTTCGCTTCTAAAATACCAGAATGTGCAATCCAAAACTTTCTATGCACATTCGTTTTACAACACAATCTACTAAAGGACATGTTATAATGTGAATAATCCACATTCTCTGCATTTAAATCACATTGTTCATGTCATACCACCCCCCACAGACACACAAAATAAATTTCCTCCATCCATTGCTTTAGTTTGAAACATATTTCATTATCTCCAAAGTCCTAGACTTGAGTAATATGTCTCACTGGACTCATCTAAACCCTCCAAGTAGTGAATTCACCTGTATATGATTTTTCAATATTATAACTATTTCATTTCAAGGTAATTGCATTCTAATTGTAACAAGTAGGGATGGGTCCATGTTCAAAGTCCAATATATGTGCATAATTGTGACAAACAAAAAATGTGCTTGGAAGTCTTTGACGTTGCAATGTACTTTACTTTGATTAGGAACGGGCATCCACTTATTGTCTCTTACTCCGAATTCACAACTCCAAATAATGTAAATAGAATCTATGCACCGGTCGAGTTTTCATTATCAACAAACCCATACATACGAAGCATCTTGCTTCCATCTCCTTGGTAGCAAAGAGCATATTCAATTTTAGATGAACTGAGATATTTGTGATGCATATCATCGTTCTCATTTTTCAGGTTTCTTGACAAACCTACAGTTGAAGATGAGTTGGACGATGAGTGTAAAACAACCTTCAATTGGCGACTATGCACAGTGCAAGAGGTTGAAGAGGTGAAAGATGTTCTTGGGTTGTTACCAATTTGGATGGCATGTTTGATGTATGGGGTTGTCTTTGCACAATCTTCAACATTTTTCACAAAACATGGGAGCACAATGGATAGAAAAATTGGTATACATTTTGAGATCCCCGCTGCAAGCTTACAGTGTTTTACTAGCCTATCTATTCTCCTATTGGTGCCTGTTTATGACCGCATCTTTGTTCCAATCGCAAGGCGCTTGACAGAGAATGAACGGGGGATTACTATGCTGCAAAGGATAGGCACTGGCATGTTTTTCTCCATTATATCAATGATTTTTTCCTCATTGATAGAGATTAGAAGAATCGAGGTAGCAAAGGACAATGGACTGATATACCTACCCAATGCAACAATTCCCTTGAGCATTTTTCTGCTGCTTCCACAATATGTGCTATTTGGCATAGCGGATGTATTTGCAATGGTAGGAATGCCAGAATACTTTTATGATTAGATGCCAAACACTATGAAAAGTATGGGTATTGCTGTGAATCTGAGTGTTGTAGGAGTTTCTAGTTTCATTAGCAGTTTCCTTATTTCAGTTACTGAGAAGGTTAGTTGTAGAAGCAAGGGGGGTTGTTGGTTCACAAACAACTTGAACAAAGCTCATTTAGACTACTTTTATTGGCTTCTAGCCTCTCTGAGTGCGATCAATCTCTGCATTTACATGTTCTTAGCCAGCTGCTATCAGTATAAAAATACCCAAAAGGATATTTCTTACGAGGACGAGGAATCGTTGAGCGGAAGGCCACTTCTTCCTTCATGAGCATATGTTGAGATATTTAAGGGAATTGTTAAGGTATCTTTGTTCAGGCAGAGTGGCATTACTCTCAGGCAAGACAAATTGTAGAGCTAGGTACAGTACATGCTATCCTTGATTTCTATGTTGAAAGTGTCCCATCATAAATGAGTGTTTATTTGCAAATGCCTTAGTTATAAGTGGTGCATTTGTATCTTGGAGCCCTTCTTAGGATGATTAGGTAACCCTATATATAAATATCACAGTTACTTGCGTAAAGAGAGTGGCCTTCACTGTTTAAAGAGAATGAGATTAAAGGAATTCTGTTAAACATCGGAGCTTTAATACAAAGTTAGTTGAGATTATGCTCTTTGATTCACTAGAGAAATTTTGGTGTCTAGCTCTCTTAAAAGAACCATTCAACATTTCTCACTTGGCTCCACTTCTAGCCCGTATCAAAAATTGATATTGAAGAAATGAGATATCTAAAATATATATTGTTACAAGCGAAGCTATTGTACAAAGAACCTAATGGTAGATGCATCATTAGTTGACATGCATTTTAAAATAATTAATGATGATTTTAATGCAGGTAAAGAAGGTTAGGTTAATCTAAGAAGGCACTCTTCACATGGATACTTGTGTTTGTTATGAAAGCACCATCTTAGTTGGTTCTGATTGGTTGAGTTAAATCACATGGTTCAATAATAGCCATGAGCTTGTTCAATTTCAAGAACTACAATATATAACTCTCATTTATCGATTTTGTCAACATTCTCATTGTCTATTAGTATTTATTGTGTTATACCTGGGCCTTTGGTCTCCATAACTGAAGTAACATGCACTATTGCTAGTTTTCACTTGGGATGAAAGGATGATTATGAGCTATGATTGTTAAACTTTTAGTGCAACCTATAACAAATGGACAAATAATTTACAATGTAAATATCTTCAACATAAAGATGAAATTTAATTAATATAAAAACCATAGCAAAGAAGCACATACAACAACCAAGATTTTTTTCTCATCAGTAACAAATTATTGCTCACCTTGTTGATTTGTATTCTTTTATAAAGAATGTGCAAACACGGAAATGATGTTGCTTCTAAAATTCTGAATGCAATTTGGAAACAACTTCACTTCTAAAATACAAGAATGCAATCCAAAACTTTCTTTGCACATTCCGTTTACAAATAGAATCTGCCAGTGACATATTATGCAATTGGGAATACCCTAACAATTTCCCACTTGGCAATACATTGTTCAAGGTTGAATACCCAACTTACCCCTACACCAAGCAAATTCCCCCCTATCCATTGCTTTAGTTGAAGAACGTATTTCATTACCTTAAGTCCTAGCCTTGAGTATTGATACCTCACTAGACTCAATTAAACCTCTCTAAAATAGTATAATTTCACTGTGATATGATTTTTCCATGGATGCAACTTGTGATTCTTTCCCGAGGTAATTGCATTCTAATTGTAACAAGTAGGGATGGGTCCATGTTCAAAGTCCAATATTTGTGCATAATTGTGACAAACAAAAAATGTGCTTGGAAGTCTTTGACGTTGCAATGTACTTTACTTCGATTAGGAACGAGCATCCACTTATTGTCTCTTACTCCTAATTCACAACTCCAAAAAATGTAAATAGATATGCACCGGTCGAGTTTTCATTATCAACAAACCCATACATATGAAGCATCTTGCTTCCATCTCCTTGGTCGCAAAGAGCATATTCAATTTTAGATGAACTGAGATATTTGTGATGCATATCCTCATTCTCATTTTTCAGGTTTCTTGACAAACCTACAGTTGAAGATGAGTTGGACGATGAGTGTAAAAAAACCTTCAATCGGCGACTATGCACAGTCCAAGAGGTTGAAGAGGTGAAAGATGTTCTTGGGTTGTTACTAATCTGGATGGCATGTTTGATGTATGGGGTTGTCTCTGAAAATCTTCAAAATTTTTCACAAAACAGGGGAGAACAATGGATAGACAGATTGTAATACATTTTGAGATCCCTGCTGCAAGCTTATAGTGTTTTACTAGCCTATCTATTCTCCTATTGGTGCATGTTTATGACCGCATCTTTGTTCCAATCACAAGGCACTTGACAGGGAATGAACAGGGGATTACTATGCTGCAAAGGATAGGCACTGGCATGTTTTTCTCCATTATATCAATGATTGTTGCCGCATTGATAGAGATTAGAAGAATCGAGGTAGTGAAGGACAATGGAATGATAGACCTGCTCAATGCAACAATTCCCTTGAGCATTTTTCTGTTGCTTCCACAATATGTTCTATTTGGCATAGCGGATGTATTTTGAATGGTAGGAATGCAAGAATAATTTTATGATCAGATGCCAGACACTATGAAAAGCCTGGGTATTGCTGTGAATCTGAGTGTTGTAGGAGTTTCTAGTTTCATTAGCAGCTTCCTTATTTCAGTTACTGAGAAGGTTAGTTGCAGAAGCAAGGGGAGTTGCTGGTTCACAAACAACTTGAACAAAGCTCATTTAGACTACTTTTATTGGCTTCTAGCCTCTCTGAGTGTGATTAATCTCTGCATTTACATGTTCTTAGCCAGCTGCTATCAGTATAAAAATGCTCAAAAGGATAGTTCTTATCAATCAGAAAATATCATTGGCTGATATGGAATTTTTAAGTCATCTTGGTTGAAGAGCATACTATATGCTGATGATGTTACCCAAAACAAACTCTACGTTGCTTTATTGAATACTTTATTATCTGTTTATCTTTCATGAACTTTTGGGATCCTCAATATGGATTTGAAAACTTCTGTTGGACATAAGGAAATATCTGCCTCCCTTTGTTAAATCTCATTTTTGAGCATCAATGTCGTGGGGCTTTCACATTTTTTTCCAATGAGTAGCTACATAATTATTCTTTGTCCTTCTAGAGAGTCTTAATCCCAATTTGTAAAATTTTATTTTGAAATATATATTTAGATCTTTGATGTCCAATGGTACTTCCCTTATGCATGCAGAAGGGTCCCTGTCACTCCCCTTGTCTATCAGGATGAAAATTGCATTGGGTGCGCAAAAGGTCTGGCATTTCTTCATGGAGGGGCTGAAATACCAGTGATTTATCGGGATTTTAAAACATGCAATATTTTGATGGATTTGGTTTGTTCCTAAAACTTCAAAATTATGAGATGGCTCAATGTTACACTTTGGATTCTCTTAAGTATTTATGGAGAGATATGTACTTGGTGCAGGAATACAATGCCAAGTTGTCTGATTTTGGACTAGCAAAAGAAGGACCTGAGGGCGACCAACCATGTTTCAACTCGAGTTATGGGAACATATGGTTATGCTGCTCTAGAATATGTAATGATTGGTGAGAATTTTAACCAGTTTAAAACCCGTGGAAATAATATCTTGGTGAGGAAATTTTAAGATTGATATAGATCAACAAGATTTCTAGCCTCTTTAAGGGTCCTGCCTAGTAAATGGGGCAAGTAGCAAAACCTACAAGTTTGTTCTGGGATAATTTTTCAGGTCTCATCCTATTGGCGTAATGTTGAATGTAGACCAACCAATGTTCAAGACTCGGGACAGTTTATATGAGGTTGAATTTTCCTTAATTTCTGAAAAAACTATCTAAACATGCATACGTCTCCTAAAAGAAACATGCGTTTGGTGATACATATTTAACTTGATCTCAATGTTCTCTTCATTGGATTCTCTCTTATTCTTGACTTACAGATTAGCACAGGCATTTCCTTTTTTACATTGCCTATTACTGATGTGAATTTTAATAAAATTTAGCATAGACATTTCAAATATTTACAAAGATAAACAAGACTAATTGAGTCAATGATTAAGGTTGGAAGTCATGACGGTTTGCAAACTGCATTTTTGTTCAGTTTCTGGATTGATGAATCCAACAATAATCCTATTAAAACTTTTATATGGAGAGGTTATTATAATACACAATTTGGCTTTCTTCAGTTCATACTATATAGGTTTTTAGCTTTACTAGTTCACACTCTACTATTTTAGACATCTTTCAGGCTTCAAAATCACTCATCTCCTACCATCTGAAGCTAAAGTGAATAATCCCCTGATGGAGAACTTTGGATAAATTGAAATATCTGATCTTGTGCATATAGGATGCTCTTTGCAGAGACCTGGATCAATGGGAAGGAGGGTGTCTTATGTGATTGTAAAAAGGGCCTGGACAGAGATACTATTGCAAGGGTCTCATGGGTGGAGGTAAGAGCTCTCCTTGAGATCTCATGAATCTGCATACTGAGGTGGCGTTGCTCTTTGGCTGTAACTTATTTCTTCTGTGAGCTCTACAAAGTAGGGAGGTGATCATCCTGTTGTGTGGGTTGATGGGAGTTATTCTAAGGCTCTTCCATTTGATACAATGTCCATTTGATACCCAACAACTGGAAATCAAAGATGGTTTATAATTTATATTTCTCCAAAATAAAATCTACAACAATGCAATAAGTCTATTTCTTCAAAAAAGTCAAAACTTCGAACTTTTTGTACGAGACTTGTTTAAATAGGCCTCATGGCTCCAGTAGTTCATTATGATTTGTTACAACAGAAATATGAAAAACATAAGATAAAAGATAATAAAATATAATTGCTGAAAGGTTGGCAGGTCATATATTGGAGGGATTCATATTGGAGGTTTCAAAACAGACTTTCCACTGACTATGTATACCGAGGATTCAGGTGATCAAGTCTAGATGGCCATAATGTATGCTAATTTGGCCCAGGTAGACCCTATCTTCTAGGACATAAAATTTTGCGCTATTCTTGACATTGTTTCTTGGGCCATGATGTGGTTGCTTCATGGTCTAACTAGAAAGTTACAAATAGCTTCCATATCAATTTTTTCCAAACTCTATATAATTTTGAAAAATTTCCTTATATGAGTAAATACATCAATGACACAGGTGTATTTCCTTTTTGAACCTATAGAAATTGGAGGATTGGGAATATATACCTCCTTAATGATATAAAGTGATGAATCAACCAATTGTAAGCATGCTTGTTCAATTTATGTGATCACATCCTTTGACTGTTATAAAATTGAAATTGAAATCTTAGATGTTGACTTCTAGAAGGCTATATGCAATATATTTTCCTTTGCATTTCTTCTTTGAGAGATTTTTTCAGTGATTGTTTCCAGGAGCTTCAATTATTTCCTGTTGGCTCTGTAGCAATCTTAACCATTCAAAAATCTTAATTTGAGCCTTCAAAATTTGATCATTAGCTTGACGAAATTTATTTTAAAAAAATTTGATGTCTATCGGACTGCTACTGAAGCTATTGATTTGCATCTGAAGCTCAGTGATCATAGCATCATTTATTTTATCCAAAATTAATCTTGTTTCATTTTATTTATTTGATTCTTTAATTGTTGTTTCTGTTGGTGTTGATGGTCTTCAAAGGCCTTAAGCCTTGTCTATTCTTGCAATAGATTCTCCTTTAGGTTCAATTGTTGCTCTAAGTGAACAATTTGTTCACTTTTTTGTTTAAGTGTTTAAATGAAATTGTTAACAAACTAGAAGTTAGTTGGGGTAAAAGCATCCATTTTACCAACTAGTTCTCGGGCCAACTGTTCATAATTGTGCTTAGAACCATCTAGGATGATGGTATACAGACCCTATGGTAGGGAGATATTCTAGCTGATCTTAATTTATTTTCCTTAGCTTTCCCTTGATAATGGTTCTTTTCTTCAGTTTGAAGAATAAGTCTATAGGAGGTATCTCTTCTCAATCAATTGAAGATAGAGAAGAAACAAAGGCAGGATCTTGAGAAGTTTTACCTAGAATTATTGCAATAGAATTTTTTATTAGACTCTTGAGAGCATAATCTTTGAAGTGTCTAAACATGTTGGTGTTTTGATGATAGGGGAAATGGTTTGTAATGGTTTTTTTTGTTGAAGTTTAGTTTATTTTCCTTTCTCTTCCTGTACTTGGGCCTATATCATTTTAAATTGTGACCATTCCTCCTATAATATTATTTGTTCACCCAAAATAATTGTTTTGTTAGAAATTTCCTTCTTGAGCACTTCCTCTAAAAATGACTATAATTTGATAGCAATGATTGGGAAATCCTTTACAAATTTGGAAGATACCCATTATGCAGTTGTACAAATATTTGTTTATTTAGAGCCTTTGTTGGGTAACTAAACTAGCAGATGAATTGTCAGCTTCGGGTAGAATATGTTCCATGCTTTGATTTTGCAAGCTACTTGGTTCTTCTATTTATTTGAAAATTTAAGAACTTGGTTGAGAAATCCCGTGGGAGATATTCAATCCTCTATTGAAATTCTGAATATGCGTTTTCCCTTTTGAATATGTCATCAAAAGGGGATTCTTCATCTATATATTATCTAAAAAAGAGTACGATACATAATGCTAAGATATAATCTTTAAGGGGTTGTGAGCTTTAAATTTCATCCAATACAACTTAAGGTAAGAGAGTGTTGCATCTTCCTTTCCACGATGAACCATGTTAGCAATAAAATATGGGCCAACCTATAAGGGGAAAGATGACCAAAATTTCTTGGATGTTTTTGATAATTTTGTAGCGATTCCCTTTTTGGTTGTTTGAGAAGCCACATCCTTATAAACCATATTGTATGTTGCATACAAGTTAAGGGCATGAGGAGGGGTCTAACACCCATAACTTTTGATATAGGAAAATGTCTCCTCTACGTAACAATAATTAGTCTATTCAATACTTTGTTTTTCTTGTTGAGAGAACCTTGGGGGTAATGAATTAAAAAAAATATGAAATAATTGGATTATTACAAATTGGAAAATTTGATAAAAATTATCTCCTATATCTTCCCATAGTATTGAGTAGTAAATATGGATAGGTTTAGGAGTCTATTTGGTCTAGTGTAAAACTAGTTGGGGAAAGAGTGGAAAAGTAAAGGGAATATGTGATATAAGTAGACATATAAAATGGAGGCATTCCTCGGCCATACATAGATTTCCTGTAGGATTTGATATTCATATATATGACATGCCAACCTTTTAATGTTTGTTTCTGTTATGTGATTAGATGGTGGGGTATATTTGTGAACAAAAATCCATTTTTGGTGAGGATTTGTTGAAATGTATTCTTAGAATGGATGAGACGATGCCTGATGTTGAAGGACCAATGGACTCGATTGATCCACCTCCTTCACTGGGAAAGAGACCATCATGGCTTAGGAACACTCTCGAAGATGCTGAGGGACATGCGGCCCCGAGGGGGAAATTCCGTGAAAGCAAGAAGCCGAGTAGATACCAAGGGTATCTAGCTGCCATGAGTACTATTGTACAATCTAAGCCTGGATCCTTTGAGGAAGCCATAAAGCATCAAGTATGGAAGGATGCTATGCACGAAGAGTATGAGTCCATAATGAAGAATGATGTCTGGAATGTGGTTCCAAGAACGAAGGACAAATCAGTTGTCACCGCAAAATGGCTCTACAAGATCAAGCATGGATTTGATGGAAGTGCTGAAAAGTTCAAGGCAAGATTCATTGCCCGTGGCTTCTCTCAAAAGGAAGGAATAGAGTATGATGACATATTTGCACCTGTGGCACGATATACCACCATTTGATCGATCATAGCCCTTGCAGCTACACAAGGATGGAGTCTTCATCAGATGGATGTAAAGGCCGCTTTCTGCATGATGCGATAAAAGAAGAGGTGTATGTGGAACAACCTCTGGGAAACGAAGTCTAGGATCAAGACACCCATGTTTGCAGGTTGAAGAAAGCCCTCTATGGGCTGAAGCAAGCACCCAGAGCTTGGTATGAGAGGATAGATAACTACTTGATGAAGCTGAGCTTCACTCGAAGTAATGCTGATTCGAACCTTTACTTCAAGGTTGTCCAGGGGAAGCCTCTCATTCTAGTGCTGTATGTGGACGATCTCTTTCTGATAGGTGCTGACCCTCTCAGTGTAAGAGGGAGCTCGCTGCTGAGTTAGAGAAGAAAGACCTAGGACTGATGCCTAGGCCTGGAGGTATAGCAGAGACCTGGCGAGATTTTCCTTTCTCAAGGGAAATACATTATGAAGCTTCTGGTATGGTGGATTGTAAGTCCGTGTTGACACTGATGGAACTCAACTTTAAGAAGTTGAGTGGCAGTGCTGCTGGGCCCGTGTTAGAAAATCCTACTGAGTGTCGTCAACTCGTAGGCGGCCCTGATATTATTAGGGAACATCCGTCCGGATGTATGTTGTGCAATGAAAACTTTAAGTCAACACATGGTTGATCATAACATTCACTGGGTTGGTGCCAAAAAACTCTTGAGATATCTCTGAGGCACGATAGACCATGGGCTGAGATATACTGCCGGGATTATGACACTCCATGGATATAATGATGTCGATTGGGCTGGCAGTGTGGTGGATCACAAGAGCACATTTGGATGCTACTTCACATGTAGATATGCTTCGGGCAGGAAATTGAAGTCGGTAGCCTTGAGCACCGTTGAGGCTGAATACATTGTATTATGTATGGCCTGTTGTGAAGTCACTTGGTTGTGAAAGCTCTTTAGTGAGTTGTTCGAGCATGTGCTAGATGCCACCATTATCCTTTGTGATAGCTAGAGGGGGATTCGTTTGTCATAGAATCCTGTGTTCCACGAATGATCCAAGCATGTTGATGGCTGGTACCACTATCCGAGATATGGTACAGCGAGGCGCCGTAAGGCTCGATCATATAGGAACTGATGAGTAGGTCGCGGATATTCTCAGAATTCCCTTGGGGAAGGTCATGTTCCTAACCTTCCGTGAGAATCTTGGTATCGTGGAACGACCCTATTCTGAGGGTCCTGTTGGACGATGAGCTCTGGGAGCTCTGGGGGGCTTTGGGGATAGCTTCTCGGAGCTATGAGCAACCACAAGGCTAGGCTTGTTGAACCTTGTTGGTGTGCTTGGACCCCACCATTGTGATTATTGAGTTGGTTCACCTCACATTATCTATGCCCCGTATGCATCCTACCCATTGAGTTCAGGGCTCATGGGAGGTACCTTTCATTTGGCCAATGAGATGGGAAAGGCTAGAGACTAGTAGCAAATATTGATGGACGCATAAGAAATTGCCGTACTCTCTATCTAGGATGGCATGGTCCAACCACTTGATCTGGGATCAAGTCTAGTGAGGTTTCGGACCTCCTGCTGACTTCGGGTCAGATGAACCAACTTTGGGTTGGTTGGGAATTTTCAGAGTCCGAGCAGAGGTTTTGACTCTCCGGGCCTAATCACACCGGAATGATGTCTTTGCGACTCACCCACTTCGTTTCAAAATAAAGAGGCCAACAAAGTGTTACGCTTTATGACGCACGATGTTTGATTGCACTGGTGGATGGAGTTCTCCCTAGTTGAGAGGGAGTGTTAAATTTGGACAACTAGGTCCAAACTCCATCTTGTGATGCTCAGATGAAGATTCCAATATTTGTATTGGATTCCTCTTTCAGAGAGGTGTAAAATCGATTTAAAATTGATTTTAATCTGATGAGCAGAACATTTATTTTGAATTTATTATTTATAATAAATTTAAGTGCAGGTCGGCCTTAAGGTTTTTACCCCCAGCAGATGTGTCACACACCTCTCATGATTGGTATTTATAGGGTCAACGTTGGAGCATTTTTCCACTCAACTCATCACACATCTCCTCCTCTTATATATTTGAGAAGCAAATTTTCCATCTTACACGGGAGAGAAGGATGAAGTTTTACCTGCAATAAGAAGGACGAAGCATTACAGCAGTATGATGCAAATTTATCAGCAAATTTTCCTCAGAGCAGGCTTTGTGGAAATGGACTTGTTGACTTTGGTCAACACATGGTCCGGACAATAAATTTGGAGGAGACTTTGATCTAAGGAGGCCGTACATTTTCACACAAAAATCGAGGTCAAAGGTTGACTGAAAGTGGAGCTGCGTTGACTTTATTGCTACTGCCCTGCGTTGACTTTTATGGGGCAACATTGACTTTTCTGGGTTGACTTTTGAGTCGACCGTGTGACTGTTTTGATGACTGTTGTGACACATGCTGGGTTGGCTGACTGTGAAGTCTTTGTTGGTTGAAGCATCCCGTTGACCGCCGTAACGCACCAACACTTTTATCTGTTTCTGACTTGTCTTCTGAAGATCACTGGTATGTTCTATCAGCATTTTACTTGATTCTTTATGTGATTGCTGTTGGTAAAAGTAAAGTTGCATCAAGCATAGAACATCTATGAAAATTAACAGAAACCTATCAAGTCTTTCCATAATGAACCCTGGCCCTAGCTCTGTATTGCTCCAATTGAATTTCCCATTAAAAAGGTCCTATTTTGAAATAAGGTCGTCAATGTTCCTAATGGTTAAGAACATGTTGGTTTTTTTTCCATTTCACTTATTAAACCTATAGAAAGGGTTCATTTTATTGATTAAACAAGTGTAAAGATACCATTCCATTGATTTACCCTGCAAAGGGCCCATTTCGCTGATCTAACCCATTAGATGATTTAACGCTTGCAAATTCTTTTGCCCATGCTTGTTCCATGCATGTAAACCCAAATCATTGGCCCACCTAGCAATGTGGCCCACTTGGTGTCTTAGTGTAAGAACACTCTTAAAAATCCTTAGCTCCTCATCAAGCTCATGAAATATTACTTGCAATCATTCCAAATTGTTTTGACAATTGTTCAGCTAGGCAAAATAAAGGAATTTGCACCTATGATTAAATCATAAATCATTAGGGACTTGGATGTTGTGTATATGTGAAGTTGTTTCTACCTATGCTTGACAAATACCTCATGAGGAGCTTCTCCTTCATTTGTCCTTGCAAGCCATTTAGTCACTAAAACTTTCCTTGGAGCATGGTTGTTAATTAGCCCAAGTCCTCCATCTTCTCTATGGAGGGTGTAAATGTCACTAGTAACTGACTAGTTGCCTTCCTCCTCACTTTTATTATGGAAAATGAGAATAAAATATACTTCCATATGAGAAGAGACTTGAGACCTGCGTCAAGATGTAATCATCACACATCTCTAATACAATTTTCCTTCTTATCATTACGTGGTTTTCATGTATGATCTTTGACATGTGCTATGAATGCTATCTTTACACATGAACAGTAGCTACAATGTCAGGTACCCTACTTTGCAGCTATGCCCTCGAGAAAGCCAAGTAAACAAGTCAAATTAAAACACAAATTGGGTACTAATAACATGATCGCTAACAGTCCACTATGGATGAGTGAAGTGTTCTTGATGCCCTAACGATAAGTGAAGTGCTATGCTCTTCTTCATTCCCTAATGATGAGTGAATTGTTTACTCAAAGGCTAAAGCGAGTTAGCTCAAAATCTTACATGCAATGAAACCAAAACTTCAGGGCATTATGTTGATCCGCAAAAAGAAAAAAATGAGTCAATTTGTGTGCACATCAAGTATGAGGCATTTTAGTTTAAAACTACAAGCTGAAAAGTGGATTTATTCAATACCAAAAAATGGCTTTTCAAAAAACAACGAAACATATTGATGAAATAACTAGTAAACTGTTTCTCACCGGAAGGAAAACACTATGACTAGGACATTCACAAAATAAGATGATACAATAAGCAGATGGCCTAAGCAATAAAATTACAGACACTTTATTTTTCATGATTTGCTTCAATTATCAGTAACACTGGTACTAAACATGCCAGCATTTCAAAAAAATTTGAATTACATGAACCCAATAAATACCTTTGCACTGTGCAGATGAAAAGGTGCCTCATTTACACAAAAATTTTTATCAATTTTTTCATTTTCAGTAAATATACAAGCCATGTTTCTATAGGATACGAATAATTCTAAAATATCAAATCCTGAATGTAGACAGGAGTTAATTTAAGGTCACAGCCTAGCGAAAAGCCAAATCCGTGCAACGAATTGACTGCTTAGTATAAAAAATATGTACATACCCAACCCCTATGGATTTGAACCTGTTACTTCCAAGGTGGAAACACATGTTCATAACTGTTAGACCAACTCATGATATATACAAATCCTTTGGTTGAGATTTAGCTATACCCAGTGCTGTTGATCGTAATGTATAGAGCAACTACTCAAAGAGGACTTTAGGCTGAAGATAAAATAGGAGTATTTTGACTCTGCAATTCCAAACATATGAAGATTCATTTATGCCCTGCAAGGTTAATGCCCTTGATGAGATGCATTGGAGTGATGCAAATCTTTGGAGGAAATTGAATGTTTGTATATATGATTTTTTATATGACAAAATACTAGTTTATTATACAATCTAAGTAAAGTGGATTGATTTATCAGTTTTTCCTTTTAACTTGTTAACGATATCTAACTGAATGGTATGTTCGATAGCATTAGTCTGATTAGTTACTTAATTTAGTAAGTAACTCAGAAGTTTGCATCTACAAGTGCTTTGATCAGATTGGTTACTTAATCTAATAAATAACTTCAACGTTTGCATCTACAGTTTTCCAAGGCCAATTACAATAGTATGGAAGCCATGATAGTAGTATAATATTAACTCAACATGTCATTTGTAACAATTGAATCTGGGTGGGTAAGCATAATCGCTCCTTCCAATCACAAGAGATAAATCCAATTCCAATTGACTCTTTCATATTTTAGTTTGTCCACTATCATTTTACTGAGCTGTACAATGCATCTTGCTTCTCTCAGTCCATAAATCCATATCCAATTAGCTTTTGGCTTTTTGAAATTGCTCAAATGATAATACATGCTACATATTGCAGCTAACCCTGCAACAATCCATATCCAATTGATCTTTTGTCTCTTAAGATTGCCAAAGTGATACCACATCATAGAGAACATAGTGCATATATCTTCTCTATATGCAACAATCCATATCCAATTCATTTTTGTCCTTGAAGTTGCCCAGGTTATAAATGCATCAAATACTGAGAAATTCTACATATGTAACCTTTGTCTAAATCTTTGGTGCATACTGAAGCAGGGCTAAAATGGCTTTGTGCTAAGTATATATATTTTTACATAGATAAGCTAAATACATCGTGGTGGGGTATTGATCATTTTTTTAAGGGGTATATGTATAAAATTTGGGTGTTTCTCAAAGATTGTGGAGTTCAAAGCAGTATTCCGAGCCTTGAAGTGATCTGTGGTATTCCTGTTCTAATTATGCAATATTTCTTGTTCACAGTTATGGTACGCATTAGCCAAGACACTATCAGAGAGGGTTGCATGGGCACTGGCCATGGACAGAGGGTTGAATATGGTGACAATCAACGCATCTCTGATTGTGGGACCTAGTATCACATACAAAAGCTCAGGATCTACCATTGCATATCTTAAAGGTGAGGGTGAGAGATCTGCATACCAAATAGACTCTGTTCTAGAACGTACAAATATGGTATAGTAATCCCTTGGAGAGGATCTAATCTATAGAAGTGAAAATATTAGCTAGTTTATTTACAGTTGCTAGTCTTTGTGATGGCAGGGGCTGCACAAATGTATGAGAAGGGAACTTTAGCTAGTGTGGACATAAAGTTTCTAGCGGATGCTCATATATGTGCTTATGAAGATCCATATGCCTATGGGAGATATATCCGTTTCAATCAAATAGTCAGTAATGCAGAATATGCTATCAATTTAGCACAAATTTTGCGACACCTGATACCGTTCCCTGACACCTAATACCGTTCCCTGATAGGTACAGAGCAATTAGTTATTGTTCAGTTATTAAAATCACTGAAGATTCTGTATCTTTAAGATTTAAATTGGGTCGCTTACCTATTGATATTTTATCTTTAGCTATTATGTCACAATGAAATTAATCATACATAGATACTTGTTTGCCACACCCAATACCGTTCCTTAACAGGTACAGATCAATTAATTATTGTTAAGTTATTGAAATAACTGAAGATTATGTATCTTCAAGATTTAAATTGGGTTGCTTACTTAATGATATTTTTTCTTTAGCTATTATGTCACAATGAAATTAATCATACATAGATACTCTCCAAAGATAATCATGAATTCATTATTTATTTGATTTTTTTCATAATTTGGTAAGAGATTTGAAAAACCAACGGTGTACCAACAATGTCTGAATAATAAGAAGCTAACTGGATTGATGGTTGGATATGGAAACCGTGCAACCCTAAGCAGCGAACTGTAAGGAAAGGGGGGGTTTCCCATGTTACAGCTTAACAATAGCCATGAATGAGGGTCACAAGAAAACTTGGGGAGTTTACATGTTCAAACTATATCCATTTTTTTACATACTGTAATGTAATTTTCACTTCAAGGTTTGGATAGGTGGCAATAAGTCAATTTCCATAACGACCAGCATTAAAATTTTAGCCGGTGACTAAGGCTCTCTACCATATGCAGTTTTTTTCGTTAATTTCTGATGTAAAATCAGTTTCCTGATTTATGGAAAGGACAAGTGCAAGACTGCAAGTAAGTTGTTGATGGGCTATTTGGTGTGTGAATAAAAAGTGGGATACCCCACACTTTGGAATTGTTTTATCATTATTAAAGTTCCTCTTGTTTTACCATTATGGGAAGTTGCACTTTCTCTTATCATGAGTTATGTTATGAATGGAATGAGAAGTTACACTTTCTCTTATCCTGAACTGTTTTATGAGTGGAGTGCATAATGTTTGTTTGATAGTATTTTTATATATTGGGATGTTGAATTCTTTAATTACAAGATAAAAAATTGAACACTGCTTTGCCTGGTCAAAATTTTATTTTTAAAGTTTTTAGTCAAGCACCGTCGCCGATCAAACTTGTGAGAGGCCACTGTTGTGAGAGGCCTGGATTGTGTAATAGTTGTGTAACTGTTGGTGCCTAATGGTGATTATATGCGTGGAGGAGAGCCGATCTCCATTGTTGCATTGCACTGTGGAGGGATGAGTTGAGATTCGTGAATTTATGATACCGTCCCCTCGAATTCCCCGATCCATTCCCACGAGCAAATTTTTCCATGAGTTGAGTCGGTTTGGATGTGCGTAGCAGACAGTGAGGCACAACTGTCGGTTTGGAGGTGTGTTGGGATTTTCGTATTGACTCTGCTCGTTAGTTATTGGCGTTTTAATTTTTGTTCGACTTGTTCTACTCAATGAAGAAATCAGCAGAGGCATGGGCCTTTTTGTTGGAGGATCGTTGAAACAAAATGATCTGCAAAGATCCCAATTTGTTGAAACTCCTCTCCAACCTCAATATCAGTGCTAGTAGTAGCATGAGCAACAACACTACGCTTAGTAGAACTATAAGAACACGTTTTCCAAACTGCACGAGAACTAATTCCCTCACGAGTCACCATGTGCCATGCTTGGTCTCGGTGGTTCTCTTCCTTCTACTCTTGGTTCAACTACCATATCTTCATTGGAACCAACACCTCGAACTCCACTAGACAACAATTCACCATTTTGTAGTAGTGATTCGCCATGATTTTACAAGATAATATAATCTCGTGAGAGATTCGCAAAAAAATTATATATACATATTATATTGTTAATAAAATCGCCTTCCATTTTTCCTATGTATCATGGGGATTCACCCATTTATTATATATATAAATTTAGGGGGGTTCTTAAAATTTTCCCTGGTCTATACACCAGCCTAGATCCTAAAGTGATGTCCCTACACTCATAATCCACTAGGTGTATTTGTTCCTGCAAAATAGGTCGTCAAAGCTTTTGCCACAATGTTTTTCATCATCCAACATAGGTATATTGTCCACTGAAACTGGGTATACTAGCCTCTGGAGTGGCCTGGGGCCGAGACGAGGTCCTGCCATTCCTCCATATCTAGCTCTGTACTTTCGAACAACTGTTGTAAGTAAGATTCCCACCCTGATATTACTGAAAAATCTGAGATTTCATGTTGGCTTGGTAGGCCTAGGTTGCCTCTCAAATTAAGCCTGTGGTGTTTCAACGACCTCAACCCCTAGCTGACTGTGGTTGGGATTTTCATCTGCCACGCCCTTGTCCACTACCCGGACTCTGACCATGAACTCTCCATGATGTGTTTCCTATGATCGAGGAGGGTCGCGCCATAAGGTTATGCTGCAAACCACAAAGGTAAAAGATAAACCAATACTCAAATGCCAAGACCACTGCCGCCAAGGACCTCATCCTAATTGGAGACTAGCACACAGGAAGATGACCTAACATAGGGTCCCAACAAATCTGAGGAAGATTCAGTCCTGTAGAAGTGAAACACCAAAATACAGGATGATCTGGAGGTATTCCCAATCCACACAGTCATATGCCTTTGATAAGTCAACCTTCATCGCAATAACTTTTATGTTCTCTATGTGAATAGTATGAAAATTTTCTTATGAGATGGCCACGACATCATGAATAATCCTGTTGTGTAAAATCCCAAACTATTCCTTTGAGATATGAGTAGAGAGACACTTCTTAATCCGCACAATGATGACCTTTGATATGAGCTTATATAGAATGTTGCATAAAGATATGGGTCGAAAATCATTAAATTTTGTTGGAGTTGGTACCTTAGGAATTAAGGCAATAAACATAGAATTTATAGAACCTGTGATGTGGCCATGTAACCAGGACTCCTCGAGTAATATCTCTCCCCATAAGTGGAAAAAATGTCAGGAAAATTTTTACTGTCCATCCATCTGGACCCGGGTTTTTGTCATGAGCAAAGGTCATTAGAACATAAAGAGTTTCTTCCTTGGAGACCTCCCTTGATAGTGCTGCATTCTTACCCTCATCGAACATGGTGGGGTAATCATGGGTCAGCCATAATTGATCATCCACATGATCACCTTCCCGAGCTTTAATTTTTTTTTGGAAATGTCTGACAACCTCAATTTGTATCTCCTCCATGGAGTGAAACTCCTCACCAGTATCATTAATGATATTCCATATACTATTTCACGATCTTCGAAGGTTGGTGATGTCATGGAAGTATTTCGTATTTCTGTCACCAGCCTAAAGCCATATCGCCCTACTCTTCAAACACTAGGTCTGTTCTTGTATAGATAAAATCTTCCTCCTATGATCCTCCAATTCCTTTAGACGCCTCCAGAGCATCATATTGTTGCCCCCTAAAGCTAGAGTATGTAGCATATCTCTGATTTCAATATTTATAGAAGTAAGTTCAGTAATGAGGCATTTCTTCTTTCCCCTCTCCCAAATCTTTACCTTAACCTTCAGCCCTTTAAGTATCAGTCCCATCCAAGTCATGGGAGTATACAATTTTCGATCCTCCGCGACTTCCAAGTGTTCAGTGACCAGTTTTTGAAAATCCGAATCTTCAAGCCAAATCTAGTTGAATTTGAAATGCAAACCACGTGGAAACTTGACCTTGCACCAGCTAAGAATAATGGGGCGATGGTCGAATATTGTAGTATCATCCACCCTTGAGTGCACCTTCCCCAGGCTTTCCAATAATTTCTCATGTAAAATAAGTTTATCAAGCCTTTTACCAATGTATGCATCACCGGTCCTTACGTTGTACCACGTCAGGCACAACTTGTGGGGTTGTATGTATCGCAAATTATTCTCCATAAAAAGGTTTGTAAGATATGCAGATATAAGATCCATCCTGCATCGCTTCTCCCAGTGTTCCTTTGAGGAAAGGGTAGCATTAAAATCCCCTGTAATAACAAGAGAGCCTATTTTGACTATATCACTGTCTTCTATTCTTTTCCAGAAAAGATTTCGATTTGAGTAAGGTGCATATAAATTTATAAAATGTATACACTCCTTATAACCCTGGATGTGGCCAGACAATAGTATTCTGCCAAAGAAATAATATGCGCGGAAACTAGCTAGCATAGGATTCCACATAGTTGTCACGCCCCCGGATAGACCCCGAGAATCCATCACCACTATGTCCCATCTTGGATACATATTCCGAAAATAGGTATACATCTTATCATAAGAATTCATGGTCTCTTGTCACAAGAACATAAATGGATTGCACGATTTAAGAAAATTCCTAATAAAGAGATGTTTATAGTGGTCTCCCAGGTCACGAATATTGAATGAAATAAAATTCATCATGAGCCACCTTTCCTGAGGGACAGTGCTCTAAGTACCCAGCTGAATATGGTAGAAATTCGAACCTCGTACATTCCAGGGTTCCCTGATGATGTAATATCTCGAATAGGTTTGTCCCCCCCCGACAACCCCCCTTGCGACGCGTCATGAGATTCAATCTTGAGGTAGGGTTAATTTGGAAAGGAGGCATTCTCTAATCGCATTGTTTGACCGGGATCTTAGATAAATCCAGCGAGGGGCTGTGTAATAGAAAATCAATGTCACTGTCAAATGAGTTGTGGGGCGAAGTGGCAAGGGCAGGATCTGATGGGGACTGTACCACAAGTTGTGATCGCCCAAAGGTGGCCGGAGGGGGAGATTTTGAGGACGGGAATGGTCCAATGTCCCCAATCGGGTCATCCAGGAGAGGGAAAATAGTATGGGACAGGATTAGAGGAGCATTTTATTCACAAGGGGTGTGTGGTGCACGAGCATTAGTTGATGGATGAGGGTGTCCAGTCAGATGCGCGAGGTTCCCAGTGGACACTAATCGACGGATAAGGGGAAGGGGAATGGTCAAAATCTTTGGGTTATCTGGCGCTAGTGACAAGGGGGATAATGTAGAATCTACAGACATATCAAGGAAATGAGTAGGAGGAGGGGTTGTGTGATATTGTTCCATACCCAATTTTTTGCCCACCGCGGGTGGTGATGCCGTCTGAGTAGTAGTCTTTGTCATTGAAACATCATTGATCTTCTATGATCGCCTCCTAGAGTGACACCTCGAGAAGTTTCAAACCAGGTGGCATGTTTTGTGACACAATAGGCACCGACAGGGGATGCTCCAATAGTCAACCTGTTGGTGGTGAATTTCATAGTCCCATGCCAGATCAATTTGAGCAAGAAGACCACCAGCAAACCCCAACTCAACTAGAATCCATGCAACCCATTTATCAGACATTCCAAGTCCCCTAGGATCAGTGTATGCAAATCTGCCAATGGAATCCCCAATGGTAGAAAGGACCTTCAGAGTCTAGAATTCCAGTGGCAATCTCGAGAGTTTAACCTATACTAGATGATTGCGTGGAACCTTTGACGTTGGATTAAAACCAATATACCAGGTATGTAATGATAGGAAGCATCTACCGCGTACCCATGGTATTTTCGGAATCTGTGCAATGTCCTCCATATTCAAGAAGTGAAAACTATACTAGTCGTTCAATAATTGACACACCTTAGGCATATATCCAAGAATGCGACACCACTCAATGTTTATGCAATTCTGCATATCCCTGTCGCGCTCTAGGTCAAAGTGCCATCGCTCGATCAATGCCCTATTACGAAGGCTTGCAGCCCTATCCCACATGACATCATAGCCAAAGCTCAAAAAATTTGTCACAGTGGAAGGACGATGAGGTTTATCTCGAGTTCTCGTGTGATGTCAAACTGGTATCTGGTCTTGACATCCATGTTTTGTGTGAGGGTTGTATCACGAAGGAGATCCTAGGGTCCCTGACCCTCGACGTCTCGCATGTGTTCCAGATGTCCCCTCCTATCTGACATCCACTTCCGATTGAAAGGCCTCCAACATAGCCTCCTGTCCAGTGATGTTTGCATCCAATGATGCTAGGTATTCATTGGGATGTGCCATAAGTGTATGTGGTCAGGTCCAGCGCACATTGGTGAAGGATGGAGGAATGACGACACTCTGCGTTAATGCAAATATGTGAAGATAGGGAAAATAACATTCCCCAACGTTCAACCTTTATCAGATCCTGCAAAAAGGGGTGGTGTCGAGGTGCCCACAACCTTGAGGTTAGTTAAAGCGCGCGAAGATTTATCTCCGACCTGCCTTAAGTTGAGCACCCGTAAGTATCACCCATGGGAAGTGAATATAAAACACTTATAGTAATTATGAAGATGTGTCTGTCAGCTTACAGTTATTTCTACTACATTGTAAATATATGTCTATCACACACTACTTTCTTTGGCTAGAAAACCTTCTAATTTTTGGAACTACGACTCTGGCACTATCTCGACTTAGACCTGCTTACACTCCTTTTACTGTATTTTTTGTTTTTGTGTTGTGTAACCGGTCCGAGAGTTTTTTCCAGCCTATGTGCCACACAGGGGGTCAGGGATGGGGACAACTTTTGATATGTTTGTCATCCATTGTTTCTTTTGTATTTTTTGTTTTACATGGGTGGACATATTTCTTTGACTTATGTTGATGCCTGATGTGTGCTGCTTCTGCATATTGGTCATGACACATGATTGCACTTGGCTCGAAGAATACCTTTCTGTTTATAATGTGTGCTACTTTCAACAATGAATTTAGTAATATGTTTAAATGCTATGACATATGCACTGACACATTATATAAGCCAGATTTTTTTCACACTGAAAAAAATTATTTATTATTATTATTATTTTATAATAATACCATGTAACATTTGCATAATAATATATTCGTCATTAAACTATAGAATACAAGTGAAATCAATAATAAACTTTCCTCGCATAACAAAATACAAAATGTTAAAAAATGTTTATAACTTGCAACAATCGATAAAGCCAATTCATGAAAACAATAATAACTTTTTCCCATTAATTGTTAAAAGGCCATCGATAAAACCAAAACTTACACCAAAACTGAATTCAAATTGATATTTTCTCATCCAACTGAAACACTTGCGTGTAAAGAAGGTGCCCACAAAGGCAAAGAAACCATCAATAATGAAAAAGAACTTGAGTATAAATATATATAGGTCTGAAGCATTTAAATAGCTGTTGTTAGGTCCTCGTAATTTGTTCGATTGGCAAGACCAAATGTACAAGGGTAACATCAAACCAGTCTTTGGGATCCTAGGACCTAGCCTTCATGAACTCAAAGAGGGCTCTCTCTATACTTGTGTAAAAGATATAACTTGCATAATTCTAGGGTTTTGGTTTTAGGCTAGCTATAAAGATTAGGGTTTGTTTGTTTGTTTTGTTTGGTTGGGTAGGTTGTCAAGCAAAACAAATAGAGTAGGATAGGTTTAGACCACTGGGCTATGGAGTCTGCAAAAGGTCTAGAAAGGTACAACAATAGGTCAAGGATGCTTCGGAGGGCAAGTATAATAAAGCTAAATGGATCTTCAAGGCTTAGTGAGTGAAGTGAACATCAAATTGTGAACAAAATAGGTGCAAAGGGCAGTTAAGAATCCTTTGTGAAATACTACAACAAGAAGGGCATTTAAGATCACTTAAGCATAAAGAAAAACCAAAGACAAGGCATACCATACTTCTTTGACCAAACTCTAGCAAGTAAACATCTAGGCAACAATTCGGCTAACCTTAAAGAGTAGTAAACTTGTAAAGTCTCTAGTGATTTTACCTTCAGGCAAAGAAAAACATCTAAGATAAACATATAGTAATGATCAAAGAAAGGGAACTCCTAAATTCCTTAATCATACTACAGAGACCTTCAAAGCAACCATTTAATATGAAACAAAAGGGCAGGACAAACCATAGACCTCTTCAACTAAACCCTAACTAGCAATACTTCAAAATAAAGACCTTGATAACAATGTTTAAAGTGATTCCAAAGGGAAGGGCTAACCATAAACCTCTTTGACACTGACTCCATTGAATCATTCTTGAGATAAACAAGCTGAGTGGGATTAGAGAGCAACTAAGAATTCTCTAAACTTACCTACCAGAGGAAAACATGAGAGCAAGAGAAGCAGACAGACTTAATGTGCTTTTGACAACATACCTTAAGCTAAAATTTATGTTCTAATGCAAGAGAAAGATGAAACAATATGTTAAACATAAGATAACAAGTACAAAATGAGAAGGACATCACCATTAGCCATGTTCATGAATCCTGCAAAGTGCTTGTCTCATTGATATTCAATTGAAAACCTTCACAATGCTCCAAAACCAAAAACTCCTCACAACTCAAAGTCTATGAGTTTTTTTTTTTTTCACAATCAACCAACATGTATAATGAGGCCTCAATGTTGTATTTAACAAGAAAGGAGGACCAACACCCTAACTAGGGTTTCCAAAATGTCATCAATACATCATAAATGTCAAATTTGTCCATTAAGACCATGCAAGGCCCATTAGGGGAATTTTGAGGTCTAAAATGGGCCTCCTAAGAAAGTGTACAAAAAAAATAAACTTTATAAAAACCATGGGGGATGATTCACTATTTTTTTAAGTAAAAGGGTAAAAAGATTAAAAAATAATAAAATAATAAAACTACTTTTTCAACTCGTATTTTCAACTTATCTCCCAAATTTTTTACTCAAATTTCAAGTGAAAATACTCATTGGATGCAAAATTTAATTCCTCACCCAAGGAGTACCCATGTTGCACACTTTTGATGGACCCTATACTCGAAAAACGAGAAATACATGAAAAACTTGATTGCAATCATGTTTTTCATGTATTTCTCATTTTTCATGTAGCAGAATCCATGGAATGTATGCAATATGGGTACTCCTTGGATGAAGAATTAAATTTTGCATCTAACGAGTACTCCATCTCGAGATTTGAGTAAAAACTTTGGGAGAAAATTTGAAAATACGAGTTGAAAAAGCAGTTTTTCTTTTTTTCCTCTAAAATTTGATGATGTAATCAAATCTTATTTTATTATTTCCACTATTATTTTATAATTTCCTTAGGAGGCCCATTTTAGACCTCAAAATTCCCCTAATGCAAGGCACAAAATATCTAATGCAATAAATGAGAAATAACTTCTAACACCTCATTTTGGAGTGATTTGCCCAAAAAACCTCAAAATATCTATTTTCAATAAATTTGTGTTTTTTGTTGACATTGCAGGCAAGGGCACAACATTGAGGTCCAAGGCCGCAACACCTGCACCGGAAGAATAGGTCATCTTGCAGCTACATTTTGAAGGCCTTTCCGGTGTCCAAATGAGCTCCGTGATAGCTCGTTGGAAAGCATGTCAAGTATAATTTCCAAAACCGCCTTTAGTTTTTAATATGGTGTCCATTTTATTGTCTAAAAACTAAATCTCCCAAGACTTCTCAGGGTGCAGTGCCAGCTCTGAAAATAGGGCAGAAAGATGGTTTTTTGGGAGTTTTTGGCACTTTTGGAGGACCAAATCTGCTCCAAATGATATGAAAATTTGTGTGCAGGATACCCTTGCCCTGATGAATCTGAAAATGTAAACCACTCCTTAAAAGAGTGCCCCAAAAAAGAGTGCAGCACCAGTGGTGTTGTGCCTTTGGCCCTTTAAAACAGTCAAAATTTCAAATTTGCAAAAATAGGCCCAAAACTGGATTTTGTTCTATTGATGATGTTTGGGATGCTTGTAGGGGAGGAATCAGTTAGAATTTCAAGGCTTTCTTTGTTCTATTTCCCCTTGGGTATATTAAAGGAAAAAGGCTCAATGTCCATCATTTCAGTCTCTTTAGTCTCATTGTCATGTGCTCTATTGTCATTAGTGTCATCAAGGTTCTTTGAGCCACTGTCAGCATCCTTACTGCCATTTCCCTCTCTGCTGTATTTATCATTGATGTGCCTCACTAACCTCTTCTTCATTGTTTTCTTCTTTATTTACATTATCTCCCTCAATGCCTTCTTCTTGACAGCCACTGTCTCTAACATTGTAAAACCTGCCTTGAGAGACCTTAGGACTACAAATGGGAATAAGATAAAGGGATAATGGGATGGCAGCCTTTGCAGTGCAGGGGATAAATGAATGAATGCTATGGCCTGTTTCGATAAATTACAACCCTTAAACTTAATGTAATCACTCTTGTCAATCACTGATTTTCTTTATAGGTAGATGGAATGAGGTTCAACAGTGATGTCAAGATCAAGCTTTAGAGTAGCCCTTTAGGGTTTCCTTATCATTAACTAAAAATCATCAAATAGCTTGAGAATTCAGTTTGGGCACCCATGAACCTTGGAGGAAGTTTGAAAACAATTTGAAGCAAATTAAGTGGTTGTTTTGCTTGGAGGGCCTCCCGGGCCAAGCGCACAGCGCCTAGGCCAAGGGCGCAACACCAGAGGAAATTGCTGTGGGTGAGTCGGGAAAGGGCGTAGCGCCTCTTTCCAGGCGCACAATGCTCGTGTAAAATACACAGGAAAAACTTGATGAACGCGTAGCGCCTGAGTCCAGGCACGCAACGCTAAGCCAGGGGCGCATCACCAGGCAAAATTGTCCGATTTTGCCTTAAAAACTCAAATTTTCTCACCTATTTGAAAGTTTTGATTCTCTACAAGGCATTAATGATTCATTCAAGTGTAAAGTGAGTTTGTATAGGCTTATGATCTAATCTTAATCTTGACAAACCCATTTTCTAAGGTTTTAAGCCCTTTTCTCTTTCACTGATATCCCTTTATGCCATTTTTCTTGTAGTTTGCTGGAGGTATGAAATTTTCTTTCTTCTAATCCTAGAGCCTTTGACATGTTTACTTTGACACAGCAATAGCCTTAAAAACCTCCCCTACTCCAATCTTGGAGCCCAACATCATCATTTTCTCATTTAGACATGGCAAATGCATAAAACACCTTTGGGAAGATTCCTCGTAGTAGCATTGTCAAAACCTTCTTCTGTCTATACCATGGAGTTTTAAACCATTTTTCTAACCTTTTTTGTCCAATTCTGATTTGCAGATGCCTAAAAAAACTGACTTGGTCTAATCAAGCTCAAAAACCCTTTTTCTCTTTAAGACCAACTTGTTTCTTGTCTTCCTCTACTTGTAGTTTATGATTTGATAAGACAAACTTCTTTGGAAACTTTCTTAGCAAAGGTAAAGTAGTGCCTTAAACACCTAATGATGACCTTCAACCATGAAAAACACTAATTGACCTAGTGGGGGGTTCTCTGACCTAGTCTTTGACTGAAAATTGGTTTGGAATCTTCAAGTGTAAAAACAAAGTATTGACAAAGTGATGTATTGAAGATCCAAAGTCCAGTGTACTTGATTTATACAAAGAGCCTATAGAGATACTTTTGAGACCATCAAATACTCGAGGAATTTGGGGATTATGGGAATGAGTGATGCTATAGGTAACCCTAGATGTAAACTTGGAGTTATGGGCAAGGGAAAAATAGAGTAATGAGTTCATAGGCAGGAAAAAGGATGGAGATGAGTAGCACAAGCTATTAAGGAGTTTTTTTAGGAGTGGCAGGATGACCATGAAATGGAAAGCTGATGAAATAGTGAAAAAAATTTCCATAAGGATAATGAAGGCAGTGAGATTTCTAAAACTCACAATATTCAGAGAATTTTGTCTTTATAAATCTAGAGCCAATATTTAGTAATCTACAGATAGTCAAAATTACTGATGACTAACAGTGGCTCCACTTGGGGAGGGCAGCTCATTTTTAGGAGGTGTCCAGGACCTCAGAGTTCAAATCTCTGAGTTTTGAAGACCAGTGCCTTACTTGTACTTGGAAGATTTTTCTTCTTCATCTCCTGATGTTCTCTTGAAGTTATGATCTCAAAATCAGAAAGACATGTTTGCTTCAACCTCATTTCTACCTACCCATCATACCTTCCCTAACATTTTTTCTCCTTTTGGGTGCACTTGGACTAGAAAACCCTTGACATTCTTTTCTTTTGAAAGCATAAAAAATATCTACTTATACCCTTATCACTTCCAAGATTTTAGATTAGGCTAATGAACTCTCTTATTCTCTACCTAGTCTACTCATTTGTCAAAATTAAGTTGTTTGACCAACTTTATTCTCTAAACTATTGACATGAAATTCAAAACATGATCAAACCAAGTTTAAGCAATATGATTTGTCATGAGCTATGGCATTTGGACAAGCTGCACAAAGACATTATTTTGTACAATCAAAAACTAGAAAACATGAGGGCTGTGATTCAGAAGTTGTTATACATCTCTCTCCTTTTCTTTGGTTCAAATTTATGCTTTGGGAACCAACAATTTTTTCCACTGACAAGCCAAGCTTAAATGATTTGACAAGTCTTCTTTCACTAACCTATCATCATAAATTTAAAACATGTTTAGTCATGATTAGGCTAGATGACTGAACAAGACTTCTTTTTTCAAGTAGTGGCATTTAAACTTGCACACTTTCAGAAGTACTCTTTTTTGGTATGGGGTTGTACCTATTATTTTTCCTGCCCTCTTTTTCTTCTTTTCTTTGTTTTTGTGTGTTTTCTTTTTTTAATTTTTAGATCAACATTCTAATCTCCCCATAAACTTGTGATCTCTTTTTCGCACTTGAAATCGATTGACTATCGTATAAAATCCCTGTCTTTTGGGTCACTGCTAGTCCTCTTTGGAACTTTTATAATGGTCAATATACAATTTGATCGACACTTCAAGTTGTTACAGAGGTTTTTTTGTTTTTGGTACATGAGGTTTTAGGGTGTTGGGTAACGGAAAATTGGCAATGGGCACTCTAATAGAGGCGGGAAACCTTCATGCTTCCTGTCCTAAACGCGAAATTAAACTCTGTTTAACCTCCACAGGGCAACTCTTTCAATTGAAACTGCCTTGATTCTCTGTCAAAGAACATAGAGTTTATTCTGTTCGCAGGTTTTCTGAGTTAATCATGGTGTAGTTATGCATATGCATTTGTTTGAACTGCAGCTTGCGGGGTGCCTAATTTGGTTTATAGTAAACTCTCTTAGACATATACTCTATCTCATGTGTTATGACCCGTGTTACCAGAATTGAAAATTATTGTGTGAGACTTCTTTGCTGATTTTTTCCGAACCTTGCATATGTTTTTATATAACTGCTATTTTTGAATTAACAAAAGGAGAGCTGCGGCCATACCCGGACAGCCTATTATAATACTCAGCGAAGATGCGATCTCTTCCCCAGCTTGCCTTTCATTCTCCAAATCAAATGAGGCGAAATGTGGACTCTTCTTGGTCTAGTTTTCTTACTCTGACTTGTACATATGGTTTTATACCAGTTAAAAAGTTGACTGCCTTAAAGATATATTGAACAGACATATCTTACCATTATTTGAGCTGTCTAGGTATGGCCGTAGCTCTCAAAAGATGCGATCTCCTCCACTGCTTACCTTTCATTATCCAAATAAAAAGAGGCGAAACGTGTACACTTCTTGGTTCAATCTTCTTACTCTGACCTATACATGTGCTTTTATACTGCTTAAAAGTTGATTCCCTGAAAAGACACATCGATTGAACATACTTGTCAGCCGTACAGAGAGGATCCAAATTTGGTTGGTGATGCCTGTGAACCCAAGATTTTTCCAATCGTTTTACTCGGTGACTTTTTGTCAATCGTTTTTCCAAAACTTTTTAGAATTTAATTTTTCAGACCCTTTATGAATTATTGCAGTACAAGCTTTTTGCAACATCGCTTGTGGGCATGACTATTTTTAATTGTGTTTTTGCTTTCTTCTACTACTGTTCCATTATGTATGCCCTGGTTCTGTTATTCACCTTTTACATGTATTGCCGTAGTATTAGAAGTATTTGGTTTCGCCATAAAACTTAATGTTCTTTTTGCTAATTTGGCTACTGGCTAGTTAACTGACTTGAATGACTGTTATCCTAGGTTACTTGGATATAGATATGGTTATGGATACTGATTCGTATATGTATACAATAGAATTTTTGAAAAGTTTGGATACAGTACACTTGGATAAGATACATATAAAACCATATGTGCAAAAGAAAACCATGAAACATATCCAAGATTGTGTAGACACTAGATACTGCTTGCAACAATAACATATAAATGCCATTAAGGATATTTACTACCCTTTGGACATTTAACATGTTGTACTTGAAAAGTTGGGTTCCTCTTTCATATATAGGCCTACACTTACCCTGCGTCATTCAAAAAGTCATGGAGACTTTTAAAATTGGAAAATGCCATAATTGTTTGTCATTTTCTATTCCAATAAAATCAGTGCTAGTCGGTCCCCTCATTTTTTAAAGCACCATCAGGAGTTGTTTTATGGGTTGGACCTTTGGGCAAGAAGTTGCTCTACGCCCATGCTCAAAGGAGAACTCACAATGGAATGTGATGTGTTGATAGTCCAGAACCTGGGAGTAGCGGTGGTCACCATATCTCAAAACTAGTTGATTTGGCAACCCTTTGCCCCAATACACAAGTGGGCAAAGTTAGCAGGAGGTTTAGCTCCAATGGCGTCACTACGATAGAAATATTCATCCAAAACATCACTAATGGAGTTCAAGGACTTGTGTTTTTATAATTCCAAATGCAGATTTGACCATTGAACTTAATGTTGAACCATTGTTAAGGATTTAACGATTGGATTGAAATTGGGGATTCATGTCTACACGAAGAAGCTTTCAATTTTCACAAACCATGGGCCACACATAACGACTTTTATCTAGTGCTCATAGGCATTGGACTCAATCAAGGATGAAGAAACTTTTTGCAGCTGGATGAATGGCCTTAGATTTCAAGAGAAAGTGACTACATGATGATTCAATCCATGCCTATAGCTATGCCAACAAAGGCCACAACGCATTAAATTTGCAGATCATGTCATGGGCCTTGAAATGTTCAATCCTTTGCATAAGCCATTCGACCTCCAGAGCCACATTAGGGACTAAAGTCGCATTTTCCACATAGGCGGCTATGGAAATGGGTGATGATGGGGTCCATGGTGCAACACTAGAAGCAAAGTTGCTCATGTCAAATTTAAGTATAAAGTCTTTAAAAGAAGTGTTGGTATTTCTTTGCCTGATTGGCATAGGCTTCGAATTACATTAGAAGGAGTGGGTTCACCTTGTTTTTACTGTTCAAGTGCATTTATAGAAGCCTTGGTGACGATAGAATAAACCTTGGTTACATGCAACACCTTCTTGTGGGTAGATGCAGGGGTTTGGGATTGCACATTATTAGAGGAGACTCTTGCTAGTACAAGCAAGAGAGGAGGACGTTTCCCAGTCTTAATTCCCATCGATTCTGTACAAATCAAGAGAATAAGGAAGGGAGATGAGCAACAACCCTAATTCTCAAGTCTCTACATGATGAGAAAAATCAGGTTCATTTTTTTTTTGTTAAGCTCTTAGAAAATAAACACACACACACACACACACACGTCACCATGTTTTTTGAACAACATATTAAATTCTAACATGTTTTTAGGAAGTTCTAACAAAATCTGCTTAATTCTCTTTGCGGAACATAAGAGGGACTTTATCATATTTTTTTGCACCAACAATATTTTTTTCCAAATTCGCTGAATTTGAATGAAAGCCACACAACTTAGTTCCAAACATTGGAGGGAGTGGGTAATCTAGGAAATGACCAAAAAAGTTGATAAAAATCTACACAAAAGCATAATCACCAAGAAAAGTTACCCTCTAGTGTAGAGGGCAAGAGAACAAAACAAAGAAATCATAGTAGATGACCTTCCAAATAGGTTTGGCAAAGCCACAACCCCAAATAATATGCTTCAAGTCTTTCTTTTTTCCTACAGTGCACATAACATCCATCAATAAAAGTTAAAACATGTTCTGATTAATGTATCTTTGCTTGGAAAAACATGCAAGGGAATGAACCAACTTGTAACCCTAAGCTCAAAGGCTCAAGGATCCCTCCAGAGAGTGTCCACTCATTTTATCTTTTGTCTACTGAATCATTTATGATCCATGTTCGATTTTCCGTATGAAAAATTGATGACCTTTGTCTAGTCCAACCATACATATCATGGGTTCATACCTATATATGGGCTTGTCATTTGGCCACAATTCCAACCAATTTCTAGTAAGTTTAAGTTCACTTTGAATGTGTCCCTTGGGTCAATGACTTAAATAATGTTCACAATGTTATTTTTATATTTCTTATAAGTTATTAATTATACAATTCCTATCAAGGTTCCTCCACAAAAGGAAAATCATCATTGTCCCCATACCAAATATCTGACCAAGTGAATATGCGTTTTTGGCAAAGAATTTCCTGTTAGCCTCAAGAGTGAGCCCAATGCCCATGTTGGCGATTTAAACACCATATGTTGCTGGAGCCTGGAACTAAGATCTCTGCTTGTTTATGCCCATGATAGTTCTAGGAGAGGTTTTGAGAGACCACTTGCCAATGCCTTTAAGATTCTTTTAAGCATAGGAGAGCTCTCAATATAAAATATGAGGCACTGTAAACTATGTCATCCAATGTGAAGTAACCACTGAAGACAAACATATGTGAGGCTATCATGATTTGTCAGTTTCAGAGAATTTGTCATAAGCATCATCTTGCAACCCTCTAACAATTCATTTAGCAACTAGAACCAGTCCCCGTGTGTGAACATATGCAAGTCCCAACCCTCCTTTGTCTTCCAAGGTACAAAGATACCAAGAAGCCAATGGGAGCCCCCTATTTGTACCTGGTTTTCCTCAAAGATAATTATGAAGAATATTCTCTAGCTTAAGAAAATTAGACGCATTGGAAAACTAGTAAGATTAGTAATATACATGTCCAACTGCAAGAAGCTTGGAGATTTTTAATAATTTTTCCATTTAAGGGAATGCTACTATTAAACTATTTCCAAATTTCATTCTTTACTTGAGACAACATCCAATCCAATGTTGCTTTAAGAGAAATGTTTAGTTAAATAGGGTTCCTAAATATCTGCAAATGATCCTTGGAAGGACTGCTTTCCAGGCTGAGTTCATCCAACCAGGGACTTTCTGAGCTGATAAAGTAAGTCTCACATAATGGTTTATATCATATGATATTACATAACTTAGGGCTGAGGTAATAAAGTAGTGACCTATGGTTCAATTAGCCACAAGTAACTCAACTCACTTTATGGTTGCGAGTAATTTTTCTAACCCATGTCTTTCGTCTGAGACTCATGATTTGTTGGAATTTCTTAATAATGGCTTTTAATGCAATTTCGGAAATTTCACCTCAACCTTGAGCTTTCTTAGATCTATTTCCTGTGAACTTTCAAGATTAAGGGTTGAATTTGAAATATAAATTACAAGAATTCATATTTCACTTCTGTCCAACCAAATACACATGCCAGCCAAGAGAAAATAAATGTTTAATATTTGTACTTCAAGGGAAATATTTTAAGGGCAAAATTTACCTTTGTGTTTGTTGATGAAATTTGTTGTTTTGCTTTTTCTAAATTAATTTTATTTGCCAGTTAAAATACCAGTGGTACAATTGATCCAGGTGGATATTGGTGGCCATCCGCCTATTCCACTTGGACCTCCACCATTGTTTCTTTCAGTTTTTCAGTTTTTCAGTTTCCTTAATTGTAGCACAATTTACTATTTTTGGCAGTTTTTCGGGTCCTAAACTTCTGGAGCCGTTTTGAGGAGCTAAACGACGCTTTTTGGGAAATCTTGGTCTAGGCGATGTGAGTTAAAGACTCGACATTTGCTGTCAGCAATTGTAGTGCTTAGATAGATCTTTCTAACGAGGTATCATGTGCGTCAAACGAAGATCGTATGCCAAAGTTAGGACCCTGGGAAATTGATGTACTCGTTTACCCCAACGTGGCCCATAATTTCGTGTTTCATCTCCTAGGGTTAGGTTTTTGAATGTTTAGGGTTTTCCATTGTTTCTAAATAATAAATAGGCCTTCGAGCCTCATTGTAACATAGTTCAAAGGCCTGTAGCCGCCACATCTCTTCTTAGAGATAAGCTACCAGTGCCCTAGTTAGCTTATTTCCATTATGTCTGTAAGCATATTTCAGTTATGTGATATTAATGAATTGAAGTCTTATTTCTGCTATATCTTTGCATTTATGTGTATTTATGTATTTTATTGCATTCCGACATAAGTCCAGATCAGTGGTATCAGAGTAGTCTACTTTTTCTCGATCCTTCTTTGCATGTCCCCAACGAGGTCGGGGTATAAGGAGTTAGGGCTCGATCTGGTTGAACCTTTGCAAGATCAGCCTCACAAACCCTGACGACCACCCATGGGGGACGAAAAGAAAGACGAGGGAGCAGGAGATCCTATCAAAATATTGCTGGAGGATGCCCTCGAGAAACAAAGGAATGCAATGATGGATAACTTTGCCCAAATTCTTCAACGACTGCCCAACGACGGTGCATCTACATCTAACAGTCACTTTGGAGGCGTAACTCCTTTTAATGTACAAGTAAACTTTGACATTCCCATATTTGAGGGCCAAATAGATGCAACCGTCGTAGATAGATGGTTGAATCTATTAGAAGGGTATTTCTCGGTTCATGACTTTTCCAACCGGGAAAATATTACTTTTGCACTCCTCAAAGCCGCCCCTCATGTCAAAGACTAGTGGGAAACCTGTTGTGAGCAAAAGGACGAGAGGGAACCCTCTCTGTTTTCGGCCACACGTACTTGGAATTCTTTCCGAGATGCCATCAAGGAACAATATTATCCTGTGGGGAGCTATGAGGACAAGTACATAAAATGGACTATGTTGCAGTAGCAAAGGGATCAAGATGTGCATAAGCTGACGAATCTGTTCTATACACTGCGCACAAAATTGCGTAACAAAGATTCAGAGAAACATTTGGTGTTGAAGTACCGCAGTTGTCTACACAGATACATTAAGGGGGAAATGGAGTTCCTTGACACCAGTGATCAGATTTGAAGGGAAGGTTCGAATTTCAATTAGAAGGGCATATATTTATGTCGCCCTTCCATGATGAAAAGCTTTAAAAAAAAGCATTTCAATTGACCACAATATATTATTTTTAAATTTCATTTTCAGAAAGACAAAACCATAAATCTTTATGTTAGTAAAAGACTGTTACATATACAACAGTGAAGGAGGCTCCATCTTGCATTGCTTAAATCTCTCATTGGCAATGTCAACATAAGTCTTGAAGACACTATTATAAGAATCTGGATGGATACCACCCGAATATAGGAGATTCTGACGTGTTAGATTGTGTAATGCAATTTTGACTTTGTCTGACAAGGAGCAGCAGTGTGGAGGTCTGGATTTTGCTTATCGAACTTTTTTTTAATTTGAAACGTTGTTTACAAATATGAATACAACAATGAAAATTTGACCATGGTGGACAATTAGTCAAGCTCATGATGCCAAACCATGATGCTGTAAGTTTGGCATTTAACATTTTTAAATGTTAAAGACAAATAGTCAAAATCACTGACAACTTAGTATGCCATGTATTATAAATCATCATTCTATGTTCACTTTTGTTAATAGGGTTATGTCACATGATGATCTCTCTTCTTTGGCATTTACTTGTATTGAAGATCACCATTCTAAGAACAGGGAGTCATTTTCTCCAAAAATAACCCTAGCCAAACATTGACAATGCATCAAGGATATCTTTCTATGCTTCATAAGTACATATGTTCTACTTCTAAATCATGTCTTCGGAGTGGTCGTTTTGTTGGAAAGTATTCACCAGTTGGTTTCATACCAAAGTCTGGTTTCATAATTGATTTGAGTGCTACTCACTCTGATTCATAAACAAAGAGTAATAAAACACAACAACTAGTTAAAAAAAACAGCTTGGAAGAAAATGAGGAGAGGTAGAGACTAGGTAGACACTGCATTAGACAACCATTCTGCATCCCTGACAAATAGAGAAGGCGAGAATGTAATTTGCATCTCCGTATTTTGGTATTTAATACTTTCTGGAATTTTCTACCGCAATAGGGTTTTTTGAATTTTCCCAGTTCAAAAAACCATTGTTCTGTGTGATCAAATATTTTGAGATTGCTTAACATTTACCAACTATGAGCTTAGATATTCATTGATTTGAAATTTGGATTACCATGACAAATGTTAGCATTACACTTTTGAATAGTTTACAAAGGAAGAATCACTGAAGACTGATGTCCATTACACTTCTATGGAATTTTTTCATGTCATCCAGTCATTTCTCTATAGAATTAACTTATTAAGTGATTGAATGTTAACTTGAGTAACGACCCAATTTTTCTATGTTCATGGCAGTGTAATGTAGAGAACTTTTGTATTCTTCACAATATAAATATTTTGAAAACTTGTTTTTCTTATCAAAGGGGAACACAATCATGGAACTGTTAAGATATGTACTGCAGGAACTGCTATGGCTTTTAGTATGGCTTCACAACCTGTTACAATGACTCTGACATACTGGGCACCATGACAACCATCTGTGAATATGCAGATTTGTACAGGCAAGGAGTGGGTGGTGTAATCCCCCTTGCCTGCATTTCATATTACCATCTCTACCTTTGAGAATATCGCCATGTGGAAAACCAACACCATGAAGGTCCAGTACAAGTGAATTAAGTGTGTGAAGGGGCGGGCAAAAATGTTCATCATAACTAGAACTAAAATCAATCTTGCATAAGGGCATTGTTGCTAGAATGCACAAGTTCAATTATATAGGGTTTTATTGATTGAATGATGCACTCCAAAGTCCTTATAGAATAGTTTTATTTTCTCTCTATGCTTGAGTTTTTTATTGCATATGCTTTATAACAACATTCAAGCAAACCATGATGAGAAAATAAGTCTCCACAATTATCAACCTCACTAGTGAACCAATGGTCGTCGGAAAATTAAACTAAATCTACCTAAAATATATGTTATTAAAGTAGTATACATCTTATGTTCTCAGATATCTTTTCGTTTCTTTTTTGGGTTTGGTAAATGATCATCTATTAGCTGCTACAACCGAGGGATGCGTATTCATTCAAATTCATCAAGGGTTTGCACTTGCCCTCATCCGTTGAGATCTTAGTGTCTTTGTGGGCCATCAAGATCGCTGGAACTTTCACCTGGTCCTGGATGCGATAGTAACTCGGTTGGCCACGTCAACATGCATTCCAGGGGTTGTGAACCCGGATCTGAGCACTGAAAGCCCTTTGATTTAACCACCTAACAACAACCCACTTGACTATACTAAAAAAGCTAATCTATTAGTATTTAATGTAATTTACTGGTGCATGAATCTTAACAAGCGGCTTGCATGACCCGATGCCAGAATCTCTGAACAATTTTTTGCATTTGGAGTAAACCAAAAATCAAATAAAAATTTCCTATGAACACTACGGCAAAGAAAAAAGAGGGAGGGGCAACGTATAGACCTCTGCCTCAAGAATCATCTGATCCACATAACTCCTTAGCTTGCTAACCCTAAGAGACTCTGTGAAGAACCGAAATTGCTCTTGCCTGACCTAATAGTCCACATCAAACACCACGCTAGGACCAAAAGTGGGTACATTGAACTGATAAACCTCTTGTTGGCTCAAATTGGACTCTGGGGCCTTGAAGAAGTGTTGTGACACCTTAGGGCCAATGAGAAATGTGACATTTTTTTATTAGGAGCTTGATGGTAAACATGTTCCCCAACTTGGGGTACTCTTCTCGGATCATTACGATGGGACCTTTGAAGAACTTCATCAGACCTCCCAACAATAGGCCATGCAGGGACCATGGGAGGAAGATTTTTGGAGGATCTAGAACCCAATATGTTTGATACAAGTTTTGCAAGTACGAGGGTTGCTAAGATCAGGAGACCTGCTTGAACATATATGTTTTGAATGAAATCCATCTTGATATCGGATTCAGAGGCCTCTTTTATACCAGATTTGAAAACCCACTTGATAGATTTTTGAAATGCAGATGCCCAAGACTTCACATTAATGAAATTTTACTCGAACCGATTGGAGGATGAGCCCTCGCACCTTCTAACCATCCCAAATTCGTTGAATCCTGAATAGCTTGAATCCTGCACCGCAGGCAAAGAATACTGCGTGAATATTTTCGAGCATGTTTTAAAGTATTATATCATTTTTACGGGATGGTGACTGCCTGGATCTGACAAATTGCGATATGCCCACAGGTTCATAGTTGAGCAACTACGGTTTATGGTTTTTCATAGCTATTGTTATTTTGATGCAAGTGAAAGATTTTAATTTGGGGTTTGGGTTTTTGCATGACAGCTTACCACCAGTTAGTCCTGACCTGTCGCGCATTAATATACTTAGGAATTTTAAAAAATGTGACGCGTGCTGACAGGGTACAATACTTTTGGTGACATTTTATAATATTATTCATTTTTTTTAAACTTGTAAAAATCCAAATTTAATTTTTTTTCACTAATAAATTCCTTTCCCTACTTCTTTGACGTGCTAGAGGCCCTTTGAAGGGCTTTAACGTGTTCAATTTTGCACACTGCTCGACACCTCCTCGCTTGGTGCAACTTACTGATATGCTGCCAAGATTGAGAAGAAGTTCAAACAGAAGAAGCGAGACTTTGGATCTGCAAATCAGAATCAAGGGAAAGGTGCCCCCAAACTGTTGAACAAAGGACAAAGCCAAGGCAGGGCAGCCCACGATAACCCGCCAAGGCCACAAGAAAAGAACAACACCGCGAAGCCAAAAAAGGACATGGGAAAGTGGTGTGAGTTCCATAAGAGCGCCACTCACAACACAAGTGAGTGTCAGGCAAAGCAGTCACTAGTGGCCGAGCTGAAGGCTTCTGAATCAGAACCCGACAAGGGGAGTGACAAAGGGAAACAAATTATCGATGTAGAGCCCAACGCCACCATTGCCACCACGAAGATCCAGAAGGAGGAACTAGAAGATCCAAAGGAGGACGAGCGCCTCTTCCATTCCCAGATGTGGGTAAAGGGTTCCTCGTTGCAGTTCATTGTCGACAGCGGGAGCCAAAAGAACCACATTTCAACAGAGGTTGTTACGCGGCTAGGCTTGCCGACCACATCACACCCATAGTTGTACACCATCGAGTGGCTTCACCAAGGATGGGATCTTCGCGTCAACCAACGGTGCCTCCTTCCCTACAACATCAAGCCCTTCATAGATGAGCTATTATGTGACATTGCCCCTCTTGATGTTTGTGATGTATTATTAGGCCAACTATACTTGTGGAAGCGACATGCTGTGTATGAGTCCCGACCTCGCGCTGTTTTTGTTACTTTGGGCAAAAAGTTGTATAGGATACTGGAGGTAGCACCGCTTGCCGCCATCACTTTGGTTACTGCAAAACAATGCAGTAAGCTCATTTCCAAAACCGGGAATTTTTTTTTCCTAATGATCTGCCCTCAGGGAAAGAAGAAGATTGTGTCCACGACCTCCAGACATGGCTCCTCCGCATGACAACAACAAATGGAAAAGGTCGTGGAGGAGTACGGGGGCATCTTCACCTCACCTACAGGGGTGCCTCTACACTGTCAGGTCAAGCACCCCATTGATTTGACCCTGTTAATCAAAGTTGTCATTGATGTCAATATGGCATTGGCTGAGATGGAAAATATTCTTGTGATCTCAATGAACCTCATGCAATCCCTAGGTGCTAAGGATGCCATTAATAAAGATGCTAAGGTTGCTCTAACCTTATGAAGATGTCAAGCTATTAATGATGCCATTATGAAGATGTCAAGCCGCTAATGAAGAAGTATTGTCCTAAATATCCATTGACCATAATGCCCTAGTAATGAAAGAACTAACCATGAAGGTGTCAATTGCCAATTATGTGCCTAATATACAAGCCCTCATGTGAAGACACCCTAAACTCTGTCCTAGAAACTTAACTTGATGATGACATGAATGATGGTACACTTTATGAATGGATGTTGCATAATTAATAACATATTTGTGAAAAGGTCTAGTCTTAATCTCAAACTTGTACCAGTCACATTTTGGAAGCATTTGGAAACCTTGGACAGTGACATTTTTGAAGCGTTTGGAAACCTTGGACAAAGGAGTCTTGGAGCATTTATTTTGGAGAAGGATTGAAGCCAACAAACTAAAATGTCTAGGAGCACCTACTGAGGAGCTTGTGGAGAAATATCTTGGTGGGCAAGCTTTGTGAAGACACCTTGAAGGTCTTGGAGATATTATTGGAGACCATGACGAGTTGAAGCAATCATGAAGTGACCTTGAAGATCTTTGTTTGGGTGACATGAAGAGCTTTGGAGACACCTTCATGATAAGACAAGGTTGTCATTGATGAAGTGACGCGGAGACTAAGTGAGGGGATAACTGAAGATTGTCAGGGCTGGCTGAAGAAGACATTGGGAGCCATGAAGTATAACCAAATATATCTTGATGAATTGAAGCAGGAGGTTGGAGCTTCATAGAGACAAGGTTGGTGCCTGTACCGGATATAGGGTTGGAGCCATTGAGGTTGGTGCCTCAGAATTGACAAGGTTCTTGCATTTATTTTCAAATATCAATCATTTTTAATCCTTGGTTGTCTAATTGCATGCCAAGGATCCATCTATATGTGCTGATTTCTTGTGTTAACTTGCAGATTTTTAGATAATATCTAACGCATGACAAATTAGGGATGTCCCCCTGAGACTTGAAAATCATCATTCTGAATGGAGAGGTGTTGACATCCTTCTCCCCTCCCAGCATCCGTGAAAGAGAATATAGAACTTATCATCACACAAACTCGCACTTATTGAGATAAAATACAAAAGCTCAAGTGCATGTTGAGTGAAACTAAGAGGGAGGCCACAATCACCTCACCAACCCTCTTCTTCCCTTTAGGTTGGTTCTCCTCCAGCTCAAGGGGGGTTTCCCAAGGTTAAAATTGTTGATATTATGACAATAAGTTTCAAGGTGATATGAAGAGTAATCCTGCAAAATGATTTGGAATTTGTTCAAGAAAATAAAAGTTGTGGGAGGAACAGAGACTAGTGCCTTTTCATTTGGCATATGGGGTAAACTAAGGTCTCACTTGAAAAGATACAAGTGGATCTAGGATGATGACTAGGGTCGTCCACTGCAATCCCTAGACAATTCACCTAGTACATTCACAAGCTTCAAGATAAAATTTAGGGGAAGATTATCTGCTTGAAACCTTCCTAGGGTTTAAAAGGAGTGATCTATTCAAGAATAATATAAAGAAAACACACCCTCACCACTATATAAGTACATGCACTTAATGACATTCATAAATAAATCCACAAGACTTAGAGAGATCACTTAATAAATCATTGTGCATCCACAAACCCTAGCCATGGAAATCCATAGAAGTTGGAAAGTCATCTGTGAATCATTTCCTTAATGTGGTGCATTTAATCATCCATTCATCGCTCCAATAAACAGACAAAATATCTCTTACCAACTTTCAAAAATTTTAGAATTTGCTAAGGATTTCTCCCCCAATCCCACCATGAGAAAATAATGAGGAAATGCATCTCTATTTATAGGGAGATGCCCAATTTCCTTTACAATAAAATATTAATATTTCAAGTAGGTGTAAAATACCCTCTTCTCTAATTAATTAATGTAAAACACATAAATGGGTTATCTATGCCTCTTGTACAAATGAAATGAACCCCAAAGAATGGTATATCTGGAAATTATGGCAAGTAAGGGCTTCAAGATGCCATGTACAACCTCCAAAGGCCTCACATGGGCTTGTCTTCTTCCAGTTTGGGTTAAATTGTTTGATTGAATTATTATTCAAGACCAAAACAACTACCACTATATTATCTGCGATCACTGTTGGAAAGCTCCGAATTCTGGGCAGTTTCTTGTGAAAAAATACCTCACCTCAGATTTGTCATCACCCAAACTTTTAGCACAAAATACTATCAGTCTTGTGAAGCTCAGACAACAAGCAATCTCCTTGAAGGCACAGTTTAGGACTCGACATAACCATCAAACTAAGGTCTCGCTTGAAAAGATATAAGTGGATATAGGATGATGACTAGGGTTGTCCACTGCAATCCATAGACAATTCACCTAGTACATTCACAAGCTTCAAGATAAAATTTCGGGGAAGATTATCTGCTTGAAACCTTCCTAGGGTTTAAAAGGAATGATCTATTCAAGAATAATATAAAGAAAATGCACCCTCACCACTATATAAGTACATGCACTTAATGACATTCATAAATAAATCCACAAGACTTAGAGAGATCACTTAAGAAATCATTGTGCATCCACAAACCCTAGCCATGGAAATCCATAAAAGTTGGAAAGTCATCCGTGAATCATTTCCTCAAAGTGGCGCATTTAATCATCCATCCATAGCTCCAATAAACAAACAAAATATCTCCTACCAACTTTCAAAAATTTTAGAATTTGCTAAGGGATTTCTCCCCCAATCCAACCATGAGAAAATAATGAGGAAGTGCATCCCTATCTATAGGGAGATGCCCAATTTCCTTTACAATAAAATATTAATATTTCAAGTAGGTGTAAAATACCCTCTTCTCTAATTAATTAATGTAAAACACATAAAAATGGGTTGTCTATGCCTCTTGTACAAATGAAATGAACCCCAAAGAATGGTATCTCTGGAAATGATGGCAAGTAAGGGCTTCAAGATGCCATGTCCAGCCTCCAAAGGCCTCACAAGGGTTTGTCTTCTTCCATCAATGAGCCTTTTCTCCACTCAAACTTCACGAAATGATACTAACAAATGCAAAGCATCCATATCAGCTCAGCAATTATTGATCCTCTGCTACACAGAGAAAGCCCGTCACACTAAAAAAATGACTTTCTGTATAGGTAGGAGGACTACTTCTTTGGAGTCATCAATGTCAAACAGACCCTGGAGATAATCATCCACAAGTTTCTTAGCCACGCATAGGTCATGCTGATCTCAGAGAAGATAATCCAATTCATTGAAAATCTGCAATGATGAAAGGGGAGACACCTGATTAAATGCAACACGAAATGCCTCCATTTGTGGCATAATCCTAGTTTCAAGGGCTTCTTCATAATCCCCTACCCCTTCACAAATAATTGCTATCAGCTTCCTCTACAGAAGCCATAACACCATGCGTCTTATGGATCTACAAAGCACGTTGGTAGAACTTCTAAGCCTCTGAAAACTATATTTCCTTCACATGCTGCAAGTTTTTGCAACTCTTGGATCCATGTCTCTCATCACCTATTTCTGAATCTCCACCCTCATGATAACAATCTAGTGAATCCCTAGTCCTTCCCAACCTGGCATAGGTGTCGCCCATTTGCATATCAGTGTTACAAACAACTATGATTTCCCCTGATATTTACGATTTTTCTAGCGGTTTCAGGTTGTTGATGTTGTTGATATTTTCTAAGTTTCTCAGATCATAGTATACGCTTGCCAATATTTTCCAATAGTTTCTGATATTTCCCAAACATTTCTGATAATTTTATCTCTGGATCCTCTGCAATATATTTCCCAAAACAATATTTGCAACATTGCTGCATATTGCTTGCAAATGCTGCAAGAGTATAGTCAGGCTCATCATCCATCATAGAGAAGGTCTCAGGGTGTATTAGGGGGCTTTCCAAATTGGGCTTCTGATAAATTCTCAGAGCACTCTTGCAAAATGTTGTAACCTCCCTCAATTTCCCAGTCTTGTTGTATATGTCTGCAAGGAAAATATTAATTGCTGCAACACTGGGATGATTCTCACCTTTTATTGACTTATGCACGGTGAGAGCCTTCTGATAGGAAAACACAGCTTTATAATCCTTTCTCATTGCACTGGCACTCCCACATTGTATTCACAATGATTGAACTCTTCAGTCCAACTGACCTACTTTCGTGGTCATTTCTCAGATGTTAATAAAATTATGTGAGAAATGTGTGCCCACTTCTACATCCAAGCCATGAGACATCAATGCCATGCTTGCCAATACTAAATTCTACATATGCTACAACCATACCCCATAAAAAGGAATGGTTTATTCAAGGCTTTGTTCTCAGGAGAATATCTTGACGGTTTGTGTCTTCTTGTTTGCTAGGGTGTTTGCTGATAGATGAGAATATTCAATTCATGGGCTTTACGTCCTTATCTATAACAATCTTCTATGAATGGGTTTAAAACATCCCAATTTGCTGAGCTGATTTCACGTGCCATCATCATATGGCATGTATGGTGGATAATGGGAGCAAGGCAGAATACTGAGAGGATGCAGTTAAAACCCTAATCCAAGAAAACTCAGTACTTAAAAGATACACTTTCAGGTTTGAATAAAAAACTAAGGTCTCTATTATATTAACACCTTGGAAAGCCAATATCAGTGTGATTTCATGCTAACATAAATTTATCATATCTTCACAAACTGCACTACTTACTAATTCTGGACCAGTAGTTTGCCTGTTAATCTAATTCCTTCTTTTGAAGTTTGCAGGTGTATTCTAATTGAAATTGAGTTTTGGACCAAGATGGAAACAACTGGCATCTATTCAATCATTTACAAATATGTTTCATTGATATACTAAATACGACTATGTCAAACAGTAAAGCCATGAAGTGCAGAAGTTGTAATGCCCCACTTGATCCCATATGGAAAATTTTGATTAGCTTTTAATTAATCTGTAAATAATGAATTATAATCTTTGCGTAATATCTACATGTGTGAAATTGTAATTTATTAATCTGTAAATAATGAATTATAATCTTTGCGTAATATCTACATGTGTGAAATTGTAATTTTATTTTATTTTTACTGGTATGACCTCTATTATTTATTTCATTTCTAATATATCTTCTCAAATCAATTCTTAGATGAGGTATGGTCTTCCCTCATTTAATTCTAAAATCAAATATCTAGATTTTGTACATCCAATATGTCATCTCAATTTAACTTGTAGATAAGGTATGGCCTTCTCTCATTTAATTCTAAAATCAAATATCTAGATTTTGTACATCCAATATGTCATCTCACTTTACATTTTGGTCTTCTCCCATTTTTTTTTGAATAAAATATCTATATATGGTAGGAAAGTCAATGTTAATAAATGAGAAGGATAGGGGGGTAGTCATGAAATTAATGGCAAGTAGTTGAAGTGAATGAGAGGAAAAGATATAAAAGGGAAGGAGGATGAGAGGAAGAGGGGGGATTTTGGTCTTGTTTGGCATGGTGGGGGGATTTTGGTATTGATTGGCATTGTGGAGGATTTTGGTCTTGTTTGCCCTTGTGGAGGATTTTGGTCTTTTTTGGCCTTGTGGAGGATTCTTGGTCTTATTTTGGCATTGAGGACGATTTTGGTCTTTTTTGGCCTTGTGGAGGATTCTTGGTCTTATTTTGGCATTGAGGACGATTCTTGGTCTTGTTTGGAGTTGGAGGGTGTTGATTCCCACTCAGACACACTACAGCTGGTTGGACTTGGGCTTGGAGGGCTAGGGAGCCTGTGGAGGTTCCCTGGGCTAGGAAATCAATCCTAGTTCGCTGGGAGTTAAATCTAGTCGAGTATCCCAGTAGGAGCGTCTCAACAAAAATCAGGAGCATCTCAACCAAGCTAGTGATACAGGTATTCTTCGATTGCTAATTACTTATATAAAATGCTGAAATAAAAAGGAAATGAATTTGTTTAATATGTTGTAAATAAATTTTACTTATATCGTATCATCAAATAAATGTTGAGATAGAAATATGTTATTCTCCTTCATGTTGTGTTTAATTTCAATGATATATTGGTTTAGTTAGAAGTCTTAGACTATGTCTTCACATATGGTATCAGAGCTAAGTTGCAGCCCTTGAGGCCTATGAGCCTTAGCATGCATATTTGTTGAAGTCTATTACATAAGTTGAAGTGTTAAAACTTATTCTAGATTGATACCAAATATTTTATCACTACTATATTTATATACTAAAAACAAGTGCTCATTCCTACCTACAAAGATGTTCAAAATAATATAAAATTGATTTTTCCAACATGAATGAAGCCTAATGTTAAATTCGCAAGTCATTATCTAATTTAAATAAATGCAGAGATTTTATTCCTAAGTAAATATATATATATATATACATATATATTTACTTTATCCCAAATTAGTGTGTTTAGTGGTTTGCCACTCCATTTCAGCTGCGCAAGGGGCCCGACCATTTCGGAAACTCGCTGAAGAAAATTTCTGAAGCGCAGAGAGACATGGCGGTGATAATAATGGTGGTAATTGGGATTATAGTGGTCACTGTAATGAAAATAGTGCAAATGAATATTAGAGCTCGACCTCAACCTTCTCGATACAATACATAAAACAACTCTTCATGTTACCATCGGGCAAACTGTTGTAAAATCTCTAGAAATTTCACTAAAACCGACGACCTTTGCATTGCAATCATCTGACTTAAGACAATATTCCAGTCACTTATAGTCGTGTTTCCAATCATAATGGTGGCGATTACTTTTATGGTTAAGGGAAAACCCTTACAATTGCGCACAATTTCTCTAGAAATATGCTCTATATCCTACGGAACAGGGAAGGCCTTTGAAAGCTACTTTACAGAACATCTCCCAACCTTCATCGCTGGATAGGGGTTGCATTTGCATTTGCATGGACTCGTCTAGTTTCATTTCCTCCTCTAGTCCCACTACTGCGATTTGGCTGTGGATATGAATACCAGAGAATACTGTATTACTTCCTTTGCAATTGCCAAATGTCCGGCCCAACCCATCGATTTCTTCCAACGTGTTGTCTAAAATTAGAAGAAATTTATGCCCTTCAAATACGCAGACATTAAATTCTGCATTGCGTCTGGCACGCGACCGCCTCTGATACAAGAGCTCCGATGCAGTCGTCATACTGCTATTATTATCCTCTGCCCCTGAAGAAGACGACGAATCCCAACCAAAATACGCCCTTTCCCCAGCTCACCTCACAGAACCTCTCCATGGATTCCCTTGCAGATCCCTTCCAGGTCTCTCTAATTGTCTTATGTTGGGCGAGGGAGCTGAGCTGCTTGCAGCTTTCTAGCCGCTAGCATGCAATGACCCACAGGTGTCGGAGTTTGACGACGAAGCTTCAGGCTCTTGTGGGTCAAAATTGACGGTCCCATTCCAATTCTTTCAACACTCCAATTTTGGGTAGCCATTGCTGTCGTCTGTGAAAAATGCACGAGCAATTCGCAGAAATATCCTCTTTTGAGGATAGAATTGGGAGGGAAAATGGGTTTTAATGTCTCAGAAGTTTCGTATCTGAAGATGGGGTCGCCTTCATTCATTCAGTCATTCATTGCAATGAAACTATATAATGTGGATTGAATTCCATGCCAAACGTCTGGCACATTTGAGCAAGCTCCTGAAAAAATCTACCAGCAAGATTCTCTGGAACACGTGAAACTGAAAAGTTGATACAAGCTCGGTAATTTACTTTGCCCCCATCTACCATTTTCTTATTGAGCATATTCCACTTCCCCTCCTTGGGTTGGCAGTCCTTCTCCTTGCCAGAATCATGATATTTAAGCTGAGGAGGCGGCAAAATTCGTGCTCCTACAGAGGTAAGCCTATCACTAATCTTGATGCCAAATTCTTTTGCATAAGGGTCCTTATTATATGCATTTTTATATGCTGTCTGCAATATAGCATTCTCCCTATCTTGTGGCCACTGGCATATAACCCTCAGCAATGCAGTGATTTGTCTATTATTAACTTCTTTGAATAGCACTGCCCTGCCACTATTTTACAAACCTCCATTGGCAAGAAATTTGGCCTCTGCTGATTTCCAATGTGGAGGCATGGAAGTTGAGTATGTTGTAATGAAATATTATAATGCTCTCGAAAATATTCAACTACTGATTTTGTAGTTGAATTGTCATCCATGGGGAAGGTTAGCTCCTGTGTAGCTTGTGATGTCAATGTAAAAATTCGGTATTTCCAACGCATCTGTTTCCTGTGGGTCACCTCCACTCGAAGACCTCTTAAGGACTTTTTAATCTTTACACGATTAGTGTCAAACAAAAGTACTGCTTTCACATCCTTACCCAACAGTCGTGAAACAAAATCAACCACAGGTAATGGTTCAACGAATGCAGTTGAAGACATATCAATATTGAGGGATAATCCCATTTGGGTTGGTCTTATACTTTGCTAAAACCCACGCCAGCTTCCCAATCCCTCTCCAAGGGACTGCTTTGCCCCCAGGTCACCAGAATAAAATGATCTCCCAACAGGAATGTACCTTTGAGTTGGTAGCTCCCGAAGAACATCATCAAGAACTTGCGGGCTACACTTCAGAATCGCAGAAAATGAATGGAGGGAGAGACCATAGGGTTTCAATTTTATTTTGTAATCCATCTTTTCACTCTTGGATTTTACCAAGGGTCTCATTCATATGTATGTTATTGATAAACTAGGGAAGGAATCAAAGAAAAATCAGATTTCTTTTGCTTTTCTTCCACCCCATGGAGAAGCTTTTTTTTTGGTTTCTTTTTAAATACATTATTTTGTTGTTTCTAGCTTCAGATTTCTCATATGGAGTTTTATGATATCCAATTTCAAGTAGATCTATAGTCTTGACTCTTGAAAATAAGGACCTTTACAACACCTTTCACCGTTATGGCTTTGTGATTGGGTTCTGCATTGATATTGGCTCTACTTTTGACCATGCTCATTTGTTTTGTCTTCATGCCTTTGTTTCTTTGAAGTATCTTTCTTTCCCTTGACCTTGGAATAAATGCGAGGCAATTCTGCTAGTAAATTTCATTTTTGAAACAGAGTTGATAAAGTAGTAGCACGCAGAGCTGTTTCACACCTTACATTATGCTGCTTGTCTTTGGCAGCCTGTTTTGGGGTGTTCTCATATGGAAAAGAAAAGCATAACATGCATTGATTAATAGTGGTCTTCCATACGTTGTGAGTTCCTAGCAGATTGATGGACTTAGAGTTCTACACTACAACTTTTAAGTTTCACTTAGTCCTAGACTTGAAAACTGTGCCTGTATACATCATGCATTAACAAGGTCCAAAGGATATATATATATATATATAAAACAAACGGACGTACATAATAATTCTGATATCTTTCGATAACATGATTTATTCCATGAATACTTAGATTTTCTTTTGGTAATATCTATGGTATTTATGGTTCAAAAAAAAAAAAGTCATAATATTTTTAAAATATGTATTACTAGTTGGAAAATAAAAGAAAACATCTTATAGGGCTAGTTCAATTAGTTGAGTTCCACTCCTTAAAATCACATTGCTAATGAGAGCTCACAGGGTCAATTATCCACAACATTCTTTGAGTTAGGCTATCTCTAGTGTTAGCAATTTTCTAAATTTTGATTTTATCTCTAATTTAAACATATTATATTGGAAGCAATATCATGTTATCAAGGAATGGGAAGTTTAGATAGAAATGGTCTCATTTAGTAATTAAAATAGAGAATGCTCCTTAATAACTATACGTTTATCCTTATATATAATAAAAAAAAAAGCTGTCATAGCTGTAGTGGTATTATGAGTGTTACATTTTCCATATATATCAATGAGATTAGCTTGGAAAAATGTAGATTCGTTCAACACTAGTGTTGTAAGCGTTTGAAGAAATGAATGCCCTTCATATTTGTTTTTCCCTTGTAAGGAGTAGGGAATTGATAATTGTATAGAAAGTTATGAAAAATGAATACAATATATTAATTCATACCTTGGGTGATGACAACTTATATTATATTTGCAATGACGAAAATAATTTTCTAAGGAGAATTGGTGTGAGAACGAAAGTGTTAGGGAAGGAACATCATATTGTTTATTAAGGAATGAAATTTTCATTAGTTGTTAGATGAAAACTCTCCCTTGGTTAAAAACATAGTTATCTTAGAAACTTTGAAAGGGAATGAAATTCATGAGTGATTCATGCATGCTTACATATAATGGAAAAACAATGTATTTGTATCATCAATGAATGTGAAGTTGTTGAAACGAAAGCAAAAATTTAGGTCGGATTGTTAGTTATGTAATTCTTCATACACGATGCATAAAATTTCTTTGACCACAAGGTTCAATTTGTGACAGATGATACCAACAAAGTATACAAACTTCTCAATATAGTTATTAACATCTTATAACAATAAGCATCAATATGGAAATTATGTGGCACATTCGAGGATAGTAATAATCACTATAGATAAGAAGGTAGGGCGTAATAAAGAGTACTAAAGAGACAAAAGAAAAGAGATGACAATTTATATGAATAAGTATGAGGATCATGAACAAAGTGTTGAAACTTAGTTAAATGGAAATAGAAGTTGAGTTCTATATCATTGATTAAATAATATTGAAAAAAAAAAAACCATGAGTGATCCTAATAAGGATTATGTTATCGAAGTATAGGAAGGTGGGTAGCATTCTATAAAACAAGAATCTAAAAGAAATAGTAATAAAATGGACTAGAGATGGACTAATTATGAGAAAAGATTAAATATGTGATCATAAGTTCAGTCTTTGAAAGACAACATGACATACAGTAGAAGAATCGTGATCTTTTCAAGGTGACATTAATAAAGGGAAATACAACAAATGAAATAAATAAATAAAATTCCTAGAAGATATTGATTTAGAAAATGTGATGCCACAATCAATCTATAAAATTGTGTGGAATTGACTTGATATCAATATTAAATGGTTAGCGAGGGGGACCAAAAAGTAACTCATGTCAAGGGATGATAGACATAAGTTATCGACTTGATTACCCACTTCACCTTGCACCGTTGTCACTTCACAGCCTGACTTTGAGATGGTGCTTATGTTGGAAAACTATGGTTGAGTATGGAATAACTCCAATTCAAACAACTGCTATTGATAGTCTTGATTAAGCTAAGTGTTTACTTTGTTATATCGGTCACACATTGCTATTACGTTATGTTATTTATAATTCATGTGTGTATAAAGGCTACATGATTTCCATTACTATGGACATTATTGGTTGTCCAATATACTGACATATATATTACACACGAAATTATTTCAAAAGGAAACTAAGTGTGGTACATACATAATTTAATATTGGGTTGTCCATAAGATATGGTTGCGAAAAAGGTATTTATGAAACTAATGCACCTCATCAAGAAAGTTAAAAAAAAAAGGTTTTGTATTGCACCAAAGTGGTTGTGTTCCTTGGGTTAACAATCATTGTTTAGAGGCAAGTAAAAAAAAATACAAATAAAAATAGTAATAATAATAAAATGAATAAATAAAAAAAATAATCCTCATCGTTCTTAGTAGTAAGTAGAAGAAATTTCTACCAATGTCTAGTTAGTTTATTAGATGTTATAAATAGTAACATCCACCTCAACTATACAATAAAACTAAATAAGGCCACATTGTATCTGTGTTCATTCTATGTACATATCTTCTAGTGGGATCCTTGAGAAATCATGTTTTAGATGTGATAAACACATGGTTGAAATTGCATTAAGTCGTTCATTATAATTCAACGAGAAGGATACCAATATAGTGTTAAAATCCCTAGAGGAGACAATACTAAGTTAAAAACAAAAAAGAAGAGAGTGAACTAGATATTCAAGTTGGATGGAGTGAAAAGTTATGATGATCCATTGAGAGAGTTGGTAATTAGTATTTTGACAAGGTCCAAATAATGCCAATTATTGCAGCCATCAATGCAAATGATTAATAATCGATGCAAGTGATTTATGGAATGTAAATGATAATGGAAACCCTATAAAAACCAGAATTTAAAATATTAAGAAAGAGAATTCACAAACTCTTACAATCATGTAAGTTCATGAATATTATTTTCAGAGTTGTTCACATATTAATCTCTAATTATAATCCACTTCACAATCATTACTAAGGGTATGCTTTGAAATATTAAAATTGTTTTATTATGATTCATCGAATCTCGAAATTCATGGAAAAGATTTCTCACTTTTCAATGTTCAATTGTGCTTCACTTGTAATATTCTTAATTAGCGACAACTAATTGGAATATTCGATTTTGTATAGTTTTGCCATCTATAGTTTATAAATAAATAAAAAGTGAGTAGAGAGGGTGTTTAGTGCATTGAGTGTCTCCGGTCGGAGATCTCGCCCTTAGCCCCGGGGGACTGCGAGTGCCTGCTCGGGCAAGGTTATTTCTTCAGTATTTTGTGAGAGGTGTGGAGCTGGGCTTTCATAGAGACTGCGCAGTCACTAGGAGAAAGGATGCAGTCCATTTTGGAGGTGCTCCGAATCGGGATTTCTGCAGGAGATTTAGTCGAGATTTTGAGTAGAAGATCAACCTTTGCCCACAGGAGGATCTTGGTGGAGTTTGAGGCAGTGTTTCAGCTATTCTCATTTAGCCTCTGCACAGAGCCTTGGAGGCCAGCGTAATTCCCTGAGGAGGTATTTTCTGGTGATTTTCGGGGGTCGGCTATTTTTGATATGGTTTCTGGGTTTTGTCGGGATTGGTGAGTAGAGGAGGATTGCAGCTCATTCCGGCAAGGGGATCAGCCCCTAGTCTTCAGTTCATTCCAGCGGTAGCAGCTACACGACAGTTTTCTAGTAGCTGGGACACAGTTCATAGAGCAGCCATTTCCTGTATTTTCTGAGAGTGTTTCTTCACTTGCCTTGAGCAGGATTAGGTGCCATCACTTTGATCACCTATTGTATTTCATTATATTTCTCAAATTAATAAAATGGCTTAGCATTTCCTCTCTATGTTTCTGGATGAGTTGCCGTATATTTTGTCTATGTTATTATATGTTTGCTGCACTGTTATTTTTATGTATTCTTGAGCATTCTAGTTCTATACCACTTGGTGTGTTTATCTTTCACTCCTAGACAGAGTCCGGAAAGGGCCAGATAACCTCCGGATCTCGTCCTCTTTCAGAGGCGGAATATCCGGTAAATGCCCTCCCAGTCCATCTCTGGTTGGAGTTTGCCGTGTTTTAGAAATATCTCCGAAATGAGATATTACAGTGATATCAGAGCATAGTTCTGGCTCAGCCTATGGTCTATGACACCAGGGAGGAGAATATATATTTTTTATAGAGGCAGGAAGTACAGAGACCGTGAGCGTAGGTTGGAGAACACCTACGGAGAGGGAGACTATGTTCGGGTGGTGGACACAGAACAGGAGAGAGAGCCTGTGACAGACGTAGAGCAGGAGGAGCCTGTATTAGATTCAAAGCAGAGAGGGCCGATGGCAGATGACACAGAGGCCAAACAGTTTGGGGAGGCACTCCTCAAATCGGTGCAGGATCTAGCTAGACAGATTGAGGTGATGGGTCAGAGATTCACCGCTGTAGAGGCTAGACAACGTGAGACCCCACGAGTTTTCCAGGTAGGAGAGGGATCAGGTACATCCCATCATTTGCAGGAGCATGGTGCTGCTCAGCGTGATACTCCTCAGCCGATGGCTTCACGTGCACCTACCCGCTCTACCATGCCCACTTTCTTGGGAGCAGACATAGGGGCAGGAGCCCAGCAGGAGGCAGAGCCTGGACACATGGGCGAGTATTTTGCAGAGTATCAGGCCTATGGGCAGGAGTTCAGGGATGCTCTCTCATTCCGAGATTTTGTTCAGCTCCAGCGGGACAGTAGACCCCGCGACCATCACAGAGGGCACCGACATTACCATGATGGAGATTCCCACTGCACATCTAGCAGATTCCATTTCCCTACGTTTGATGGCTCATCAAACAGTTCGGCAAAGTCTTGGGTGGAGAAGCTGGACATCTATTTCCAGCTTAACCAGATGTCGGAGACGAAGGCCATCAAGGTGGCGACATTACATTTGGATGGTGAGGCCCAGGACTGGTGGTTCCATGGGATGGTCACACTCGGACATTCCATAGTGACAACTTATGCCGAGTTTACCAGGAGGTTGATGGAGCGTTTTGACCAGAGGGATCCGGAACAACATTTTGTTGAGCTGACGAGGCTCAAGCAGACTGGGAGCCCAGAGACCTACATTGCAGATTTCTTGAGGGTCTCAGTGATGGTGCCAGATCTATCCGCGACACGGATGATCTAAATGTTTGTGGAGGGATTGGCAGAGCCACTTCGGGGTCTCGTCAGATCTACTAGACCAACTACACTCTAGGATGCTATTAGCAAGACTAGGGACTTACAGGATGCATTGCCCAGGACTCGTACACCTTACCCCCAGAGACAGGGTTTCCAGCCCAAGGGGAACGATGTGAGGGTTCCTCCTCCAAAGGGGAATTCAGGACGGGCACAGATAGATGATGATGCCAGGAGGGAGCTGAGGAAGAAGCGGTTGTGCTTCACTTGTCAGGAGCCGTGGGCACCAGGCATAGGTGTGCTGCTGGCAAAGCACACTTCATTGAGGTCTTCTTCGATGATAGCGGGGAAGAGGATGAGGAGGATGATGAGGAGGCAGGAGATAGTCAGACAACCCAGGATCAGTTGCCACCTCCACCTCCAGGTACAGGAGGTGCAGCTTTTGCACCCACAGGAGGGACCCTTGCAGCATTGCGAGGAGTTCCCAAGTATTTGACGCTACGCGTACGAGGGACAGTGCGTGGCCAGCGAGTGTCAGTCTTGGTTGACAGTGGGGCAACCCACAACTTCATTGATGCACAGATGGTCGAGCGGAGAGGTATATCGACAGAGAGCTTTGACGGATTTTCAGTTTTGGTCCCAAGAGCCCAGACGATGCATTGTGCTTGGTATGTTCCAGAGTTGGCAGTGAAGATGGGTACCTACACTGTGACCGATCACTTTTTCATGGTCAACATACTAGATACCAATGTGGTATTGGGTGTTCAGTGGTTGATTACTCTGGGGAAGGTCACCACGGATTGGGAGGCCTTAGAGATGAAGTGGGATGATAAGAAGACCGGGAAGCATGAGAAGATCTGCGGGATGCACACTTACCCACCTCAGACAGTTTCAGCACACTGGATGGAGACAAATTTCCGGAAGGGAGACATAGAGTGGGTGGTTGAGTTGTGGGCATCAGAGGCAGAGACCACCGGTCGAGCAGTTCATCCTGATATACAGGCCATTCTTGACAGGTATGATGCAGTGTTTGGGGATATACCACCAGGTCGACCACCAGACCGAGGGTTTGAGCACACCATTGAGCTTGAGCAGGGTATTCAGGTGGTGATCACTACCCCCTATAGGCATCCCAAAGCCTATCGGGATGAGATTGAGCGGGCCATCCAGGAGTTGCTGGCTCTTGGACACATCAGCCTGAGCACGAGTTCGTTTGCTTCTTCTGTAGTGTTGGTGAAGAAGGACGGCACCTTGAGGATGTGCATTGATTACAGGGCCATGAACAAGAAGACCCTGAAGAACAGGTATCCTATACCCAGGATCGATGAGTTGATAGATGAGCTGAGAGGAGCCAAGTTCTTCTCGAAGATTGATTTGAGATCAGGGTACCATCAGATTCGCGTGAGGGAACAAGACATTCCCAAGACCACCTTCAGGTGTCATTATGGGCACTTTGAGTGTTTGGTTATGCCTTTTGGGCTGACCAATGCACCAGCCACCTTTCAGTCTTGCATGAACCATATCTTCGGCAATCATCTGAGGAAGTTTGTATTGGTCTTCTTCGATGACATACTTATATATAGCAGGACTTGGGAGGAGCATCTCTAGCATATAGAGGCAGTGCTACGCATCTTGGAAGAGCAACAGTTCTATGCTAAGCTCTCCAAGTGTGAGTTTGGGATGACAGAGATGTTGTATTTGGGTCACATTATTGGAGTGGACGGAGTGAGGGTCCATGAGGAGAAGATTAGAGCCATCAGGGATTGGCCGGAGCCGAGGAATGTGACGGAACTTCGAGGGTTCATTGGTATATGTACCTATTACAGGAAGTTCGTCAGAGGTTTCTTATAGCTTGCTGCACCCCTTACAGATTTGACGAAGAAGGGGGCATTCAGTTGGTCGGATACAGTGCAGCGAGCCTTTGATAGGCTCAAGGAGGTAATGAGTAGCTGCCCAGTGCTTGCGTTGCCGGATTTTACGCAGCCATTTGTCTTGGAGTGTGATGCATCGGGAGAGGGGATCGGCGCAGTATTGATGCAAGGGGACACCTTATAGCTTTTGAGAGCCGGAAGTTCCTTCCGCACGAGAGGTTGTATTCTATATACGACAAGGAGATGTTGGCCATCATGCATGCCTTGGCCAAATTCCGACAATATTTGGTAGGGAACAGGTTCAGGGTAAGGACTGACCACAACAGCCTTAGGTTCTTTTTGGAGCAGAAGCAGCTACAGGAGAAGCAACAGAAGTGGATCAGTAAGATCCAAGCATATGAATTTGAGATTGAGTATGTCAAGGGTAAGAATAACGTGGTAGCAGATGCCCTTTCACGTAGACCAACCACATTATCTCTTATGAGCTTGGATACAGATTGGAGGGCTCGACTTTTAGTGGAGTACTCCAAGGACAAATTTGCATGTGAGGTGCTGGATGGACAGGTAGCGGATGACAGGTACAGGTGGTTGATGAGATCATCTATTACAGGGACAAGATCTTCTTGACTGAGGGATCTCAGCTTAAGAAGAAGATACTCCAGGCATCACATGATTCTCCATTGGCAGGCCATCAGGGGTTTACCAAAACCTACAGGGCCATTAGAGAGAGGTTCTCATGGAAGGGCCTCAAGGAGGACGTACTCTAGCACATCAAGGAGTGCGATGTTTGTCAGATGAACAAGGGGGAGATGAGTCATCCCGCAGGACTGTTGCAGCCTCTTCCCATTCCGGAGGGGAAATGGGAGAACATATCGATGGACTTCATCACAGGGTTGCCCATGGTGCAGGGCAAGGATAGTATCTTTGTCTTCGTTGATCGGCTAACAAAGTATGCACACTTTTTCGCCATATCCACACATTACATAGCAGCACAGGTAGCCGAGCTATTCTTCAGAGAGGTTTTCAGGCTGCATGGTCTTCCTTAGACCATCATCAGTGACAGGGGCAGCCGCTTCATGGGCAGATTTTGGCAAGAGCTTTTCCGGCTGGTGGGGACAAAGTTGACACCGAGTACCAGTTATCACCCACAGACGGATGGACAGATGGAGATAGTTAACAAGTGGCTGGAGGGCTACTTGCGTAACTATGTCAGTAGGCAGCAGCGATCATGGTTGAGATGGTTGCATTTGGGGGAGTACTGCTACAACACGACACATCACATGTCCATTGGTATGTCACCGTTTTATGCTTTGTATGGGTATCATTCCTTATCTTTTGCTGATGTGATGTTCGGTGCTAGCAAGGCTCCTAGAGCCAAGATTTGGATCCAAGAGAGTCAGGACATTCTCCGAGCTCTCAAGGATAATATGGCTACAACACAAAACCAACAGAAGCTGTATGCTGACAGAGGTCGGGTGGAGAGACAGTTTGAGGTAGGGGACTTGGTCTACCTACGATTACAGCCATACTGACAGTCGTCACTGAAGCAGAAGGGAGCTGAGAAGCTCAAGCCCCACTTTTACGGGCCATACAGGGTGATATGCAGGATTGGGCAGGTTGCGTATGAGTTGGAGCTGCCCCAAGGCAGCAAGATCCACAACATTTTTCACGTTTCATGCCTGAAGAAGGCGCTGGGGCAGCAGGTGACAGTGACAGAGGAGCTACCGCCCACAGATGATGAGGGGCATTTGGTGTTGCAGCCAGAGGCTATTATTGATACCAGGGAGAGGCAACTACGGAGCAGGACCGTCCGAGAATTCTTGGTGAGGTGGAAGAACTTGCCGGATGAGGATGCCACTTGGGAGAGAGAGAAGATTTTGCAGCATCCATCACTTCAGTTGCTTGAGGACAAGCAACATTTTGCCGGGGGACACTGTAATATTCCTAATTGGCGACAACTAATTGGAATATTCGATTTTGTATAGTTTTTCCGTCTATAGTTTATAAATAAATAAAAAGTGAGTAGAGAGCATGACATTGTAACTTAAGGGGAGAGCCAAGGGGGGCCAAGCACCACGTAGAGAGGGGGCTCACGTTAGCTCTAGAAGCTTCTGCGCAAGAGAGGTTGGACACGTGGCAAGAGATGGGGGCTACGTTGAGGAGATGGCCTTGGGATTGGAGGAAGGCCAATGTTATAAAAGAAGGAGGAGCCTTCTCATTTGATTCATTCTGTTGTTGTTGATATTGAGCTAGACGTTTTGTCTTCTTGAGCATGCTGGCTGTTTAGCCTGTCTGCAACACTGTTTAGTGCATTGAGTGTCTCCGGTCGAAGATCTCGCCCTTAGCCCCGGGGGACTTCAAGTGCCTGCTCGGGCAAGGTTATTTCTTCAGTATTTTGTGAGAGGTTTTTTGTTTGGGTTTGCTGCGGAGCTGGGCTTTCATAGAGACTGCGCAGTCACTGGGAGAAAGGACGCAGTCCATTTTGGAGGTGCTCCGGATCGGGATTTCTGCAGGAGATTTAGCCGAGATTTTGAGTAGAGGATCAGCCTTTGCCCACAGGAGGATCTTGGTGGAGTTTGAGGTAGTGTTTCAGCTTTTCTCATTTAGCCTCTGCGCAGAGCCTTGGAGGCCAGTGTAATTCCCTGAGGAGGTATTTTTTGGTGATTTTCGGGGGTCGGCTATTTTTGATATGGTTTCTGGGTTTTGTCGGGATTGGTGAGTAGAGGAGGATCGCAGCTCATTCTGGCAAGGGGATCAACCCCTAGTCTTCAGTTCATTCCAGCAGTAGCAGCTACACGGCAGTTTTCCAGCAATTGGGACGCAGTTCATAGAGCAACCATTTCCTGTATTTTCTGAGAGTGTTTCTTCACTTGCCTTGAGTAGGATTAGGTGCCATCACTCTGATCACCTATTGTATTTCATTATATTTCTCAGATTAATAAAATGGCTTAGCATTCCTCTCTATGTTTCTGGATGAGTTGTCGTATATTCTGTCTATGTTATTATATGTTTGTTGCACTGTTATTTTTATATATTCTTGAGCATTCTAGTTCTATACCACTTGGTGTGTTTATCTTTCACTCCTAGACAGAGTCTGGAAAGGGCCAGATAGCCTTCGGATCTCATCCTCTTTTAGAGGCAGAATATCCGGTAAATGCCCTCCCAATCCATCTTTGGTTGGAGTTTGCCGTGTTTTAGAAATATCCCCGAAACGGGATATTACATCACTCCACAATACCTAGTTGTGTTTTGCATATAGTGTTTACTTATTAAGAAAACACTCAAGCTCTTAACCTAGTGGTCATTTGTGAAAGTGTTAATCTAATATGTGAATATGTAAATATATATAGTTGCGATACTCTCATTGGAACTAGCTCTACTTTTCAAGATTTCTTTATCCAAGAGTTAGAATAATCTTTTACGTATAAAATATTTCTCAAACAATCATTGTGACACTTCATGAATGGAGTCTACAAACATAAAGTATATAGGTCCAAAATACATTAAGTCTTTGAAATTAGGAACTAAATGACCTATTCATAAATACAAATTTCCATCACATAACATAAATTCTCTATAATACCATACATATTACTCATAATATTTAGTGGGATAAGTGTAACTCATGATTTATTACTTGGGATGATGCAAAGACTATATGTCGTGACTACCCCTCACTTTTTGAGCATCTGTGATGTCATTTTGACTTAGATAGATGCCTATGCTAATGATCTAATTATAGTTTCATGTTGTTTTATTTATGAATGCTATGTAATATTAATGCATTTCAGTGGAACAAATGAAACTACTTATATAAACCATTTAATGGATTAATAAGTATTGTTGATTAAAATATTTGATGTCTCACTTATTGATGTGTGATTTACCTGATGTATAACTTACTTCGTTATGATTTATCTAGTGTACGACTTATCCGATTTAATGATGTTGATGTATAGATTAAAGGGATATGATGTATCTAGCGAATGAATTATTGAAGTTATGATCTATCCCATGTAAAATTTACTTTTAGTATACTAATATTAATTATAAAGTGGGTATGTGAATACCAGACTTAATAACATGATGATGATGATCGCTTGTCTATATATATTTTGTTGCATGGATGAGAACTAACCTGCAGATCGGAAAGAACTATATGATAACCAAGATCTACACATGTGATTGGAGAATGTTGAGACATCCGATGAGGAATGGTATGATATACATTGATTTATTACATTTTGTATCTACTTGATATGCACTATTATGACATGGGTAAAGTATAAATGGCAGGTGACATGACTACCTGATTGGATTATTTGATGACAAGTATCCAACCAGCTTTGTAGTGTAGTCCATATTAGGGTGTTGACCCTAGTTTTGAGGAGGGGTGGAGGTATTTCCTACCATGTAGACTCTAAGCCTGGAATCGTGGGAGGGCAGTGATGGACACACTCCCCTAGATGTGTGATGACGATTGCCAATTGCCTGCTGGGGAAGTTAGGTCGATATATTCGACGCTTCCGCCATATTGGTTTTATCAGTGGTTAGATCGGTATAGCCGATGCCATAGTATATTGCAGCAGAGGATGGATAGGATGGGGGCGGAAGTAGGTTAGGAAGAATAGGAGGTTATAAGTTAGATTGGAGACTCTTGATGGAGGTGGTATCATTTCTTGACTTAATTTGACTACTATATCTATCTCTATTTTGTTATGCCTTATTTTTAAAAATCATTGTGTCATTTTCACTCTAACTTTGGGATGAAGTTTTCTGAAGGAGGGGTGTATGTAATGCTCCACTTGATCCCATAAGGCAAATTTTGATTAGCTTTTAATTAATCTGTAAATAATGAATTATAATCTTTAAGTAATATCTACACTTGTGAAATTGTAATTTTATTTTATTTTTACTAGGATGACCTTTACTATTTATTTCATTTCTAATATGTCTTCTCAAATCAATTCTTAGATGAGGTATGGTCTTCCCTCATTTAATTCCAAAATCAAATATCTAGATATTGTACATCCAATATGTCATCTCAATTTAACTTGTAGATAAGGTATGGCCTACCCTCATTTAATTCTAAAATCAAATATCTAGATTTTGTACATCCAATATGTCATCTCAATTTAACTTGTACATAAGGTATGGCCTTCCCTCATTTAATTCTAAAATCAAATATCTAGATTTTGTACATCCAATATGTCATCTCAATTTACATTTTGGTCTTCTTCCATTTATTTTTGAATAAAATATCTATATATGGTAGGAAATTCAATGTTAATAAATGAGAAGGATGGGAGGGTAAGTCATGAAATTAATGGCAAGTAGTTGAAGTGGATCAGAGGAAAATATTTAGAAGGGAAGGAGGATGAGAGGAAGAGGGGGGATTTTGGTCTTGTTTGGCATGGTGGGGGGATTTTGGTCTTGTTTGGCCTTGTGGAGGATTCTTGGTCTTGTTTTGGCATTGAGGAGGATTATTAGTCTTGTTTGGAGTTTTAGGGTGTTGATTCCCACTTAGACACACTATAGCTGGTTGGACTTGGGCTTGGAGGGCTAGGGAGACTGTGGAGGTTCCTTGGGCTAGGAAATCAATCTAGTTGGTTGGGAGGTGTTGACGGGAAAATATGTCCGGCCAACAGTAGGGGATCTCCCCGGTAGAAAGTCCCAATTAGACTTTGAACCGTTTGGAGTAGGGATCCCGTCCGGGGTGTGGGTCCGGCTACCACTTAAATGACTATCTCTTCGGTTTCGAGCAACCTGATTGAAACTGCCAAACATACACTCATTCACACGATACATAATACATGACTGATGTATAAAACCAATATATGACACTGTGCGTAGCAAGGTGATAGACAGAATGCATACACTCAGGAAGTGTCGTTAGCAACACATCTATGAGGTATGCATGCAGGATAATCTGACCGCCAAAGAAACAGTTCTTTGTGGCAAGAATATCCCTTAACTCTCCGAAGGATATAACGAAATGCTAATAAAACAGTTCATTAACATTCATCATGAAGTAAATAATAAACTTGAGCATCATCAACACAATCACAGATAGCTATGGTGCATGAATGATACTATTAATAACACAGATTCATTAATCAGAATATATTCTGAAACTGCACGCAGAATACACACAATGTTGTCACAGCTAAACACATCATCCAATCAAAGGGGTTTTAACATGTATTGTATTTCATATATCAAGAGTATGCTTCTTCAGTTACAATGCAATAATGCCTTTCAGTCCAAAAAAGAGCAGCCCTTTACAATGTTCCCCACAAGGGTATTTATAGATTCAAAAGACGCACTTATGGCCTTCCGACGGTTCAGCTTCCCGACGGTTCAGCTTCCCTGCGACCTTTGCCACACTTGCGACCTGCGACCTGAAAATTGCGACCTGCGACCTGGTCGCAGGTGCGACCTGCGACCCAGCGGTTGAACTATGTAGGTGGTCGCGCAATCGAGGTTTCTGGAACGTCGACTTTCTTGCCCTTGAGGAAATCTCGCCAAGTCTGGTAATCTGCTGTTATAGGAGCGACAAGAGGGCTTTCCTCTTTTATTCGATGCATACATTCTAGGGCATTCGGCACCAGAGTCTCCTTCTTCTGAGAGATCAGCATTGAGAGGGAAGCAAGCTTGGTATAGATTTGCACTGGAGTGACAAGCAACCGATTCAGGTTCTCTTGTGATGCCTCGAATTTTGGTGCGGCAGCAGCTTGTCTTACGGGTTGCAGAAAAGACTGAATTTCCTGCTCTACCTGCTCCCAGTCTTTAGTTTCATTTAGTGCCCCTAATGACGGAATGTGATGAAGAGCATTCATGGAGTCAATACCACTGATTAGGTGATTGTATGCGGACATCACTTTGTCCAGATCTTTGGCCAGCTTGTCTTTGGATTGCATACTCATCCGAATTTGTACTTTGGCTTCTTGCGTATGACTCCAATCCTTCCTAGGCACATGTTCGGGAGCTTGCTGATACTGCGCTGTCCAGTTCATCATTTTTTCCAAAGCTGCCGAGGCTTCCCTGAGCTATTCGTGTTTCTGCCTGGTTTCCTCTCGTGCCTCTGCTAACGGGGCCACTGTTTTTTTCAGGATGAGCATTTCCTGGTATACTTGCCTCATTGTCATCTCCAACACATCACACTCTTTCCTGACCGCCAGTGGGACCTCATTCACTTGGGCGGGCCTACCTTGGAGCTGCAGCATCTCATTTTCCAGCCTTGATTTTTCCTGCTCTGCCACTTTTAGCCTGTTCTGTAAAGAAATAATTTCCCTGCTCATCCTAGTGACATTTTCCTCTGTGGCCGCGGCAAAAGCGGTGCCTGCTGACGCTATCATAACAGGATTAGTCCTTGTGTCTGGGACTATGTCCTTTCCGGTGGCGACCGTAGAGATGGCGGGATGGCCTTGCGCTAAAGATTTCCTTTTCTCTTGCCGTATCTTGAAAGAGAATTGGTCAAATGTCAATCTGGTCAAGTTGAAGACTTCTTCTTCTTGCTCCCCGGGAAAGTCATCAACATTGAGGGTACTTTTCGCGCCACCTGCAGGGATATCCAGGGGAGATAGGTCAATGTCATCTATTAGCTCGTCCTCTTCATCCTGCGTTTGACCCTTTTCTTTCTCCTTTTGCCGGCGTTCTGCTTCCGCCTTGTCGTGTTCTTCTTTCTTCCTGCTTTCTGCTTCTGCCTCTGCTTCCTTTTCAGCTTTTCTCTTTCGCTCTGCCGCGGCGGCTTGTTCTGCCTTCTTTTGACGATCGACTTTGTCGAGTTCTTCCTTTAGCGCTTGCTCTGCCGCCGCCTGTGCCTCCTTCTCCTGTCTTTCCTTTTCCTCTTCCTTCTTCTTTTTTCGCTCTGTCCTGGTATCTTTCTTACGTTTCTCTTCATCCTCCTTCATTTTCTTTTCCTCTTCCTTCTTGGCTTGGGCTTCTGCTTCCCTTTGCTGATCTGCGGTGTCAGGCCCCGTACCGGTCTGTGTTCTTTTATCTTTGGAGGAAGAAGAGCCTCCAAGCTTCTGGCTTCTTTCTCCTAAATTCTGGTGCTCTTCTTCTTCTCGGTCAGAGTCGATTCCTGGAGCGAGATGCCTGTTTGCGTTATACCAGTTTCTTTTCTCGTCCTCTGCCGGGCGCTCGACATGCTGATAACTCCATCTAAAATTGGCCCTTTTACAATGTTCGGGAACTATCCTGACTGGGTCGTAAGTTCGGCAATCCAGATTTCTGAAGTGATAACTTTTCACCTCTTCCCCTTCACGCCCTACTTCTCTGGAGTCCTTGACTGTATAAGCACCAATGGTGAGAGGTAGAGCGGGCCAAGGTTTCTTCTTCCCTTTGGAAAGGACGTTAGAGAAGCCCGAGGTCATCTGGAAACACACCTCCTGCATGAGCACCTTATCGGTAATAAACTTAGGTAGAGCATGTGGTGCTTTAAACGAGCCAAATACTCGGATGATTGTGAATTCGGCGAATGGGAACCAGTGTGCCACCTGACCTAGTGTCTCCATTGCTCGCCAAGACATGCAGGGGGTGTCTTGACCAAATAGTTTCCCGTAGAGGGCAGGAATGAATATGTGAGAGATTTCTTCGATGTCCGACTTGTACCTGGATTCCCAGAATACCTTGGTCTGCAAGTGTATTGCCTGGGTCTGTTCGGGGTCCCAGTTATGTGGCCATCCCTCAACATGCATCTGGGCACAGACAACATCTAATAGATACGAAGCCATGAAGAATTCTGATGGCGCTCCCTCATCTGGGGCTAAAGCTGAAGCCAAATTTGTGTGCATGGAGCCCATTAATATACCAGCCCAATTGAACCGAGTGCCGTGTACTGTTACGTGTTCCATAATGGTTGCCCATGTTCCGTTGAAGGTGGTGGCGTCCGAACGCCCGTATATTCTGCACAGCATGGCGGCCACTAACTTATACACCTTCCTCAGACTGGCCACCGGGTACTCCTGGTCCTTTTTGATCTTAAATTTGTCTGGTTCTGCCCACCATCTTCTGATTGTATCAACCATCGGCACTTCATTTGCAGCAAACCATCTTGGGGTGAAGTTCACCTCTGGTTTGGGTAGCGAGTAGTAGACATGTGCTTTTGAACTCTCTAATGTTGCGAAAGCTTTTCCTGCACTATCTCGGATTGCGAAGTTTTTCGGATCCGTCTTCTGTATGATCCAGTCCAACATCTCTGGGCACGGAAAGATGGCGGGATGTGACCCAGCTAGGTGCAATTTGGACTTCTTGACTTTCAGGTATACTTCACGGTCCGGGAGATCTTCTGGGAACTCCTCTTCTGGCATGGCGAACTCACAGTATACTTCATACCACCTAAGGCTATCCTCCTTTGCGAAGGTGCAAAGGGTGTCTCTGTATATTGGCGGCGGAGATGTTTGTATGTCTGTGTCTGACTCTTCCTCCACCACCTGCCTACTTCTCCTTCGGGATACCCGGGGTGCCATATTGCGAGAGTCGGAGAGGACCGGTACTGTGTCTGCTCTGAATTCACCTGCTGCATTCAAGACAGAATCCCAGGATAAGAAAGACATGATGATAATGGCTAAATAAAGTCTATACATGCAAAGTTTAATTGACTGTTCTCTGGGAGTCGCTGGGTCGCTGATCCACAAAAGGGACTCACACGCGACCTCGCGACTAGGTCGCAGGGTCGCAGAGTCGCTGAGAGGGAGTTTTGCGACCTTGCGACCTTGCGACCTGGTCGCTAGGTCGCAGGTCGCACTTGAGCCTGCCGGGGGGGTTTCGCGCGCGTGCGACTTTGCGGCTAATCTTTCCCTAACGGGAAAAGTATGCGGCTTGAAAGGGCCTAAACTGACAATAAGGCATAGTCATGAGGAATTAGGCAGGAGACGGGTGACCTTGGGGTTTGTGGGAAACAAAACAACGGTGAAACTCAAAAGAAAACCCTACATCCTTTCCAGCAAATAAATAAGACCGTGGGGAGGCTCAATAATGGCAAGAAATGCTTAAGAGGGAAACATAGGGAGGAAAAGGCAACTTACCCGGAAGAAAACGCGCCAGTCGACCTGTCAGAGCAAATTCCACGGTTTTCGCTGAAAGCTACAAATGCGACCTAGCGACCCGATCTTATATAAAAAGGTCGCACGTGCGAATACTTAATGAGGTCGCAAGTTGTAAGTTTGCGACCTTGCGACCTCGCGACCTTAAGGTCGCTGGGTCGCAAAGGTCGCTGAGTCGCTAATTTCTTTAAAACTTCATTTTGCGACTTTGCGACCTTGCGACCTTAAGGTCGCTAGGTCGCAAGGTCGCAAATTGATTGACTTCCGACTCTTGTGACCTGGCGACCTACGCGACCTTAGGGTCGCAGAGTCGCATAGGTCGCATGGGTCGCAAAAAATGGATCCGCGACTTAGCGACTTGCTCTTAAAACTTTACTTGGCTTTTTTCCTTCTTTAGTTTCAAAGGGGGCTCCAAAAATTTTGAAGTGTGTGTTATGATTTTATGTAATTTTGGAGGGTGTTGTAGGAGCTACAAAAAATGGCGATTCACTGGATGAATTCAGAGTCTCTGCTGATGAAGGGTCGATGAGGGAGGAGGGAGGGGTCTAATACCAGCTTGTTCTTTTACCTCAGAGTTCACACCTTCCTTCCTTTGCCACCCCGCATAGTCGCCTGCCCTTTCGGCTTATTGGGTGCGGGTCAACCGAATTTTAATTCCTCACGCTCCAGGATCGAGAGGGTCGGGGAAACCTTGGACAACTGCAGGGTCCGGTACAATTATTTCGTCCTCATGGTGTTGCTCCGCTGCCAGCGAACCTCTCGGCTCCGGCGGAGTCACTGCCTAAGGAGTCGTGAACATTGCTCCGCTGCCAGCGAGCCTGGTCAGTACCCCGGCGGAGTCGTTACAACACCTCTCTGCGCAGGAAGCCTTTCTCAATCCTTTACCCTTTATTCGTGTGCGATTGCACTTATTTGAGAATGTGCCTGTGGCACTTATTTAGATGGGCATATTTTGCCTGGGCGGATGAGGGATCCCGACTTATTTTGCTTGCAGAGAGGTTGCTCCTGGTCTCGTATGAGGGCTCGGGTTTTTCCCGGATGACCTGCAATTCTCTTGAGTTAGCCCTGTTCCCTCACGATCCGGTTGCTGCTATGCAAGACCTTTTCTGCCTGCACCCTCTTAAGCCGCTAGGTGGTTCCTTATGCTTGAAGACTTTAGTAAGACCGTGTATTATCCTTAGGTGCCCATTACAAGCAAGTTTCGACTGCCCCGTGTTTTGCAGGAAAGGCCTTTCATCAGCATAGAACCTCTTCAAGGAGTGAGTCGGTTGTGGGCAGCTTAGACAAGGTTTTCTTTGAAGAGTTAGAGAAAAAGTTTTTTTTTTTTTTTTTTTTTTTTTTTTAACAAAAGGGGTTTAAGTAAAATAGTGTTTGAGGTCATGCCCGTTTACCGGGAGGACCTCGACTTTTCCCTCTAGAGTTTTCAATCGGAAAGTATGGGAACCCACCTTTTCTTTAACCTGAAAGGGACCTATCCATAGTGCTTGAAATTTGGCATGTTTTCCTTTCTCTTCGTGAGCTTTATCCCACTTTAGGACAAGATCTCCTACTTCAAATTTTTTATTTCCTGCAGACTTTTTATCGAACCATTTCTTGATCCGACTCTGGTGGATGGCGAATTTCTCCCGGGTTTTCTGCCTTTCCTCTTCTAGTTTTAGCAGGGTGTCAATGCGGGTTTGCAAGGCGGGGCAGGGGGTACCGTGGCACTCTTGAGACAACTGTAGAGCGGGAAGAGACAAATTGGGTGGGAGGACAACTTCTTTCCCGTACACGAGAAAATATGGTGAGGTGCCTATTGAGGACTTAGGGGTGACACGATCGGCCCAAAGCGCATTTTGGAGAGCATTATGCCAGTTGCGTTGGTGAGACAGTAAGGTTTTTTTAATGATGCGAATGAAATTTTTATTGGTTGATTCTGCTAGACCATTTCCTTGGGGATAGTATTTTGCAGAGTGTTTAAGGACGATGCCATTTTCTAAAGCAAAATCATATAATTTAAAAGATGAGAAATATGTTGCATTATCAAAAACCAAGGATGTCGGAACGCCAAACCTGGTAATGATGGAATGAATGAAAAATTGCATTACCTCCTGGTCGTTGACTTGGCGTAATGGTACTTCTTCAACCCACCTGGTGAAGTAATCAGTGGCTGTTAGGATGTACCGGTGTTGCTTAGAAGAGTGGGGTAGGATCTCGCCAATGACGTCTAGACCCCATTGTTGGAACGGTTCTTCTACTGCTACTGACAACAAAGGAGCAGCCGGACGCGTTTCTCGGCTTGCGAATTTCTGGCATTGAATGCATTTCCGAACATATGCGTGGGCATCTCTGAAAAGGGTTGGCCAATAATAACCTGCACGCATAATTTTATGGGCAGTGGTATCCCCGGCGAAATGACCTCCTGCTGGTCCATCGTGTAGCTCGGTTAAGACTTTCTGAGCTTCATCATGTTCTAGGCAGCGTAGCATTACTCCATTGGAATGTTTCTTGAAAAGCTTCCCTTGGATTAACCGGTAAGACGCGGCTTTGAGTCTGATTGCACGTTTCTGCCGGGCATCTAGATTTGAGTCTAATACACCGTGTGCCAAATATCCCGAGATATCCGAGTACCAAGATGGGTTCCTTTCCTGAGGCATGACGTCAGTTTGGTACATATCAATCTCTTGCTCCCAATTATCTTCTTCACTCTTTTGGGAACCTGCAGCCTCTGCAGCCATTTGGCATAAACCCTGTCCTTTAACTGTGCGTGCCAGCTTAAAGTCTAAGTCGTACTCTTGCATACACGCAACCCAGTTCCCTCTTCTCTCGCCCAACTCTTGCTGCATGAACAGTGAGCGAACAGCTGGGTGGGGAACGTAAACCGTGACATGGTTTTTCAAGATGTACGGTCTGAAATGTTTGACCGCTTTGTATACCGCATAAGCCTGTTTCTCGATTTCAGGATAATTTAATTCAGCTCCCTGCAGACCAGTGCTCATGAACGAAATGGGACGCTCGTCATTATTTCCGTCCTTTTGTGTGAGTACGGCTGCCAGGGATGAGTCTGAAGCAAACGTGTACAGGCTGAAATCTCTGCCGAAATCTGGGCTCTGGAGGGAAGGCGCTTCGGCTATAGCTTTCTTGATCTGGTCGAAAGCTTCCTTTTCGGGTTGATTCCATTTGAAGGTAGCATTTTTCTTTATCATTCCCTGCAGTGGTTTCACTATCTGGGCGAAATATGATATGAACTTACGTACAAAATTGATCTTTCCCAAAAAGGACTGCATTGCTTTCTTACTGCTGGGGGGAGAAATCTGAGCAATGGCTTTCGCACGTTCTGGATCAACGACAATGCCTTGTTTAGTTATGATGTGACCTAGTAGATTTCCTTCTGCTATGGCGAAAACGCTTTTCTTTGGGTTGAGCGAGATACCGTATTTTCTGCATCTTTCGAAGATCTGTCTGAGGTGACGCAAATGATCCCCTCGGCGTTTAGAGAATACCGTAACATCATCCAAGTAGACTACCACACTTTGGCCTATCAGACCCCTGAATGCTATATCCATAGCTCTTTGGAATGTTGCTCCTGCGTTGATTAATCCAAAAGGCATGCGCCTGTAAGCGAAAGTTCCCCACTTAGTTCGAAAGGTAGTCTTTAACCTATCTGGTTCGGCCACCAGTACCTGATTGTAACCAGAGAATCCGTCCAATAGAGAGAACATCTCTGACCCGGACACTGCCTGTAATATTTTCTCCATAGGGGGAACTGGGTAATTGTCTTTACTCGAGGCCCGGTTTAGGTTCCGGAAATCTACACATAGGCGAATTTCACCTGACTTCTTCCGTACCGGAACCAAATTGGACACCCATGTGGAGTGGCGAACTTTGAAGATAATGCGGGCATCCAAAAGTTTCTTGAGTTCTTTTAGAATCAGTGGCTCCATCGTAGGGTGTACTTTCCTAAGCTTTTGTTGAAATGGTTTTACATTTTCTTTGATCGGTATCATGTGTTGTATGATTCGAGTATCGTATGTGCGTAATTCCTCATATGTCCAAGCGAATACGTCACGATACTTGCGAAATAGCTGAGTGAAATCCTGGGCCTCTTGGGGGGTGCAGTCCTTCCCGAGGTTGACGAATTTAGGATTATCCTCTGATCCCAAATTCAGTTGTCGATGAGCTAAAATAGAGCTCTGTACTTTTGCATTTGGGGGCCCACGGAAACGATTTTGTAGATCGAAAAGCTTTTCCAGTGATACCACCCCTTTAGGCATGGGGTTTCCTTTGACTTGCTCGTACTCCTTTTGCATAGCTTGGTCGTGCTCATCTTCATCTATAGCAGCGTCTTTGAATATCTCTGAGTTGCACATAAATTCCAACACCTGTTGATCATCATCAAAAACACGCAAATTAGTGATATTGTCTGGCACGGATGGTTTATACATAACTTCAATAGAAAACCCGTCCCTCAAAGGGGTAAACTTGGCGGCAGCATTAGCTAGAGTATCTGCTGCTGCGTTATGCATTCTTAGAACAGACTTAATTCCAAAAGCGTCAAAAGCAGAAATTAATCGCCATACCTCTTGCTGATATGCCTTCAAATGTGGAGACAAACAGTGAATAGTGTTGCGTACCTGCCGAGTGATAATCTCGGAGTCTCCAATGACCCGTAAGCATTTTACCTTCAAATCCAGCGCTTTTTTAAGCCCAAGGATCAAAGCTTCATACTCAGCAGTGTTGTTAGTGCATTGGAACTCGAGTCGACAAGAGACTAAGAATTTTTTCTTATGCGGATCAAGCAAAACGCAGCCAGCGCCAGAACCATCGAGATTCTTGGAACCGTCGTAATACAATGTCCATATATCATTTTCCGGGTCCTTGGGGGCAGTGGTTTGCGGAGGAATTTCGGCTTGGTGTGATACAGTTTGGGCTTGTTCCTCTGCGACGAGTGTCATTTCAGAAAGGACCTCGGGGCCTACTGCAGACTGGGGAGGTCGATAACATCCAAAAATGGAATCTAGAAAACACATACCAAGTTCCTCCTGGGCGAAGCTGATGGGTTCATTTGTGGCATCCAAATCAGTTACAGTGTGTTTCATGTATGGTTCACTTTCGACTCTGATTTGGTTGTTTCTCCCTTTGTAAGGTAGCCATAAGTGAGACCAATCAGTGGCGAAGTATCCTTGCAATTTGCTAGACCAGTCTCTACTAAGCAGTACACCATAGGCTTCTGGGATGTCAACAACCACAATATCAATACATTGATGAACCCTAGAGTCGGATGAGAGGCGGATGATGACATTGTTTAATTCTCCAACTGCTGGTACGTGTGATCTGTCCAGTTGAATGATTTTTGCGTCAGTTTTCTCTGGGAGGATGTTGAGTTTCTTGCACACAGATAGAGGCATGACATTCGTGGATGCACCAGAGTCAACGAGGAAATTGTGAACGTTGAAATTAAACATCTCAAAAGATAAGAGAAATGGAGGGGTGGATCCTCTTGAATTCGTGTTGACAGCGTTCACTATAGACTGGATATCTGGACTGGTTTGTGCAGACGTGTTGCTGACGTTCTTCGTATTTTGGTTGTTGGCGAAAGCTTTTAGGATAAGTTCCTTTTGGTTCGTGATGCGGGCCAACTCGTAGAGTGAGATATTAGCCCTGGTCTTTTTCATGTCCTCCACTATGTTGTAGCTAGTATCGGTTTGGGGACTGGGTTCGGTGGTGGTTTTCGGGGGTTCCACCGGGAGCTTGGTCTTTTGACTTGCTTTGCTATTACTATTCACGGGATTTTCTGGTGTAGCTTGTCCTTCATTTCCAGGAGGAAGAATTTTCCTCAGGAAAGCCCTTTTCTTGTCCTCATATGATTGTTCAGGAATAGAGCCTTTGCTTCTAAGACTGTAGTTTCGAGTGGGCTGAGCCTTGGGACTTCCTGCCATGTTGATATCAATGGGAGCAAGACTCTCTCCCCTGCGGATTACATCGAAAGTTAAGACAGAGGCTCCTGATTCCCCATCTAGGAGCGAACCCTCATCTCGATCAGAGACTTCATCCTCTGTCAGGCTTCCTGGAGTTTGATCATCCAAAAGTTGGTTAACCACTGCGGTCATGCTGCCAATCCATTGCGGGCACATTTTTTCAGAATGGGCAGCTTGGTGAAAAGAGAAAAAATTGTCTTTCCCTATCTCCTCCACGTTGAGAGCGGCACTGGTGTTTGACGGAGGCCTGCTGGTGTTGGGATTGCTTTTCTTGAAAAAGGGTTTCGGAGGTTTATTTGTAGTTGAGGTTTCAACGCCTTTTCTCTTTAAGTCAGAGACCTCATTCGTTAATAGTTTGAGGGTCTTGGCCATACTTTCGAAATCAAAAGTTTCTCTCTCTCTATTTGGGGTGGAAGACTGACCCTTTTTAATGGTTGGTTTGTGATCATCCTTTCCGTCATGGTCCATGACCCCTATCGACAACATGTCTTTTTCTACCGCGAGAGCAGCAGCGTAATTTCTTCAATTGCTAATTACTTATATAAAATGCTGAAATTAAAAGGAAATGAATTTGTTTAATATGTTGTAAATAAATTTTACTTGTATATTATCATGAAATAAATGTTGAGATAGAAATATGTTATTCCCCTTCATGTTGTGTTTAATTTCAATGATATATTGGTTTAGTTAGAAGTCCTAGACTAGGTCTTCATAGAAGTTAAGAGATTGAAATTATTATTTCCTGTGGTAAAATGTTATCTATACTCTATTTTTCCGACAAACATATTACGGAATAATTTATAGTGAATTGTAGCCTTAGCCGACTCTTTTGCTGGCTAGTCAGAGTCCATGTATTTTTCTGACATAAACCTATAGATAAATTTTAAAGTTGTTTGTACATAACTATGACTGTGCTAAGTGTTTTCAGTACTTTCAGAATATGATGTTTTCATGCTGTCTCTGAATGGTGGAATCTTTTGACAAAGGTTATCAAAGAAAGGAACACTGGTGTAGATATTAAGGCTTTTTTAAATAACATGGGCTTGTTCGTCTAGTTTTATCTGAAAAATGATTTTGCAAACACCTTGGGTTAGGTTTGTTGCTGAATTCCTTTGCTATAGTGAGGTTTTTTATCAGGTTTTTAGTGCCAAGTTCAGTCAGATATTGATCGAGTTATTGTTTCCATTTTTCTGCTAGCATTATGACAATTGGTCAATCTTCGAATGAATGGGCCAGATGATTTTTAAATGATGCTAGTAGATTGATTTCCAAGCTTTATCTTCGTCATTTGGTTTCATTAAACTATTTCATATGTGGGAAATTGATAAATTTAATTTAAGTTTCATCACAATTGTTGGATATATATATATATATATATATATATATATATATATATATATATATATATATATATATATATATATATATATATATATATATATATATATATATATATATATATATATGTTAGTTACTTGAATAGTATACATTGTTTGGAAGGTTTGTTAAATACCTCAACAGTATATACTATTTGAAAAACATTTTTTCTTTTCTTTAATTATCTGAATACATTTTCGCTTTACTCTTGTTCTAGAGGCAAGAATAAATTGTTCTGTAACATTAGAGTAAAATATGTTATTAACAAACTGGCTTTGCACCACACGATTTTTCTTTTGTAACTGAAACATAAGAATGTTTTAATTGACACACATGATATTTTATTGCACACAGTTGCTAATATGGTGCACGATGCAAGTTTCTTCACCAATCCCAACAACAGCAACAACCGAACCCTTATGGATTTGGTGTGCAAAATCCATCTCAGGGAAGGAGTGGATTCAACTTTGGTGCAAACAATCAGAATAAACAGGTGGTGTGCAACTCGTCCTTTTTCTTTATTTCTTGACTTACAAATTGCTTATTTAATATGTGGAAATTCAAAAAAATGCCACATTATGAAACCATATAAATGTGACACTGTCTACAACTGGTTAGTTTATATATCAATATATATGGCTCTATCCATCATAAACCAAAAACATAGAAAAGTCACTATATTGTTGAAAAAAATTGTATAAATGGGATACTCTAACATGGCTATATTCATTCCTATTTATAATTTAAAATTAACTTTTACTTTTAACTCATTGATCATTCAGAGAACCTTTAGACCCATCATAGCTATATTTTCTGTCTTGACATCATTTGTAGTAGATTCTAAAAACATGATAAGATGTATTTACTATTTTAAGAGTCATCGTCAGTGAAGCATTCAATAAATTATGAATCTGGTCATGGGTCAGTGATGAAGTCAACTGCATGTTAGGTTGCCCTCCAAGGTTCAATTCTGACATAGACGAATACGTGGTTGAGGCCAGGTGCAAGTCCCTCATGATTCTGACAGAATAGTTGTTAATTTTTCATGTTAACATGTCCTTTGCAAGGACAATTACTTCAGAGATCTATATTAGCTCAGATTTCCTTTAGCAAACACATAAGACATAATCATCATGAAAGTAACTGAAGAAATAACATAGACAAAGGATGCAGAAGACATGCCAAGACAGGAGAACACATGGATATGGCACAAGCCAGGGAAAAACCCCAAGAAGGGGAAAACCCTTGATCAATTATTCTTATTATTATGGATCAAATATTCAGCAGAGAATGAGAGAGAGAGGGTACACGTAAGGAAATATTGACTCTCAATATGATGAGAAATACCATATCTGAATCACGTCTGCACTCCTGGATCTGAGCATATATGAAGCCTTCTAAATTGATAATGAGGATGGAAAAAACACAGTCCTTATAGGACCTCTATACAGTCTAATTACAACAATGAACAAGGGACAAAAACATTCTAAAGAAGGGCTGCATCTACTGCTTATAGTTCATGGCCAGATTAGAGCTTGTGCTACTGTAATAACCCTTGCCACTCTCTACTGACAAAGTCAGTCCACATAACCAAAGAGTGAACTCCAATCGAATTAGATCCCAAGCGATCAAGTTGAAGAACAAAATGCATCCTAGACATAGGGAGTACGACAGTACTTGATGCATCCATCGGTAGTGCTATGGTCCCTATCCACTTTTCCCAACTCATTGGCCAGATGAGAGGTACTTCCCATGTGTCCCAGACGACATGGGTAGGATGATGTAGGAAGATGGAAATAATATATCAAATCCTGCTCATAATCACACATAGGGAAAGGAGAAACCACATCCTACAAACACACATCACAATCACATGTAGGGAAAGGATGAACCACGTCCTACAACCACATATCACAATCACATGTAGGGAAAGGATGAACCACATCCTACAAACACATATCACAATCATATGTAGGGAAAGGATGAACCACGTCCTACAAACACATATCATAACTGCATGCAAAACATCGAGAGTAGGGAAAGGATGAACCACGTCCTAAACACATGCAAACCAACAATAGTAGGAAGAGTCCTACACATGGGGAAAGGATGAACCACATCCCACCGACATGTAAATAACCGTAGGGAACGAGCATCCTACATGTTGGGAAAGGATGAACCACATCCCACCGACATGTAAATAACCGTAGGGAACGAGCATCCTACATGTTGGGAAAGGATGAACCACGTCCCACTGACATGTCAAAAGATGCCTATATGCATCTTTCATTGGGGCACCCGTAGGAGAAGGTGAACCACTCATCCTGCTCATATGCCATAGGTGAAGGTGAAACACTCATCCTATCCATATGTCATCAATAGTAGGGGAAGCTGAACCACTCACCTTATGGTCGCTTATATCTCAATAAGTACCCCAAGCCCCCAGGAGCTCCCAAAGCTCAATGCTCAATCTTAACCACGGATCCCTTAATATAAGGAACAATGGAAAGTCTCTGCATGGAAAAAAAGTATAGATCTTGGTGATGATATCTGGATAGACAATAAGAGCTTTATAGCTCCATCCAGTAGCGCATAAATGAATCCACAACTTTCTATGGACTTATTAATTTTCAATAGAAACCGTAGAAGTACTTTGCCATCCTTGCCTTTCGAATATCATGATAATTTTTTTACTTCTTCTAACTGGTCTTACAGAGCTCAATGAACAATCGGGACCCTAATAGTAGGGTCTATCCCAAGGTTACTTGGGAGCGGGAGCAGGAGTGCCATTTTCAAAAGCTCCCAGTTTGGGAGCGTTTTTTTATAATATATATATTTTTATATATTTTTATATTTTGATGCATATGTGTCAACAAAAGCATGTAGAATGATGAATTAGACATAAAAAACATAAAAACATAGATTGAACCATATAACATCAATAATCTAGAAGTTATAATCTTCTAATCTAGAAGATTATGTTTCTAATCTAGAAGTTAGAAACATTCAACATATTGACTCTTGAGTCTCACGATTCATCAATCTTAAAGTTTCAAGCTTTCAAAATTCAATATATAACATTTATCATCATCGATTCATTGATCACCATAGTTGTACTTGTAAGCTAAGTGTAACATTTACAAAAAATAATATTTAACATGAAATGAAATGTTATAAAATGAAACGAAATGAAACGACTTTCAAATTTCATGAAGCATCATATTCATAATTCATAATGAGTTATAAAATTATAACTGCCAACTTCAAAGTTTCAAACTTCAAACTTAAATTGTCATATATTGTTTACAAAAAATATCGAAATAAATATAAAATAGTCAAGTTTCAACAGTTATAAAAAGTTAAAAACTACTAGAAACTAGAAAAGACTAGTAAATCTATTTTATCTATTGTTTGACCTCTTGCCACGAGAAATGTCTAATTTTTGAAATTTGAGCAGATCGTGGTAATGGCAGTCTTCCAAGGCTTGGCCTTAATGCTTGTTGACATTGTCTTCCCTCAGAAAATTTAATTAAAAAATGTGAATAATTTCTCTAGAAATGTTAAAGGGTATTTGTAAAGATGTAAGAATGAAGAATAATTTCTCTAGAAATGTTAAAGGGTATTTGTAAAGATGTAAGAATGAAGAGAAGATACTTTATGTTAGACAACCACTTAAAGATAATGATCCAATAAAATATTTACACAAATTCCCAAGATGTAACCCAGAAGAAAATGAAAAAGCCCTAACCTGTGGTGTGTCTTGGATGAAATAATGTGCAAATTGTCAACCATAGAAATCTAAATGGTTGTAAAGATTTAAAAATCTTAAAAATTATGGTGTATTAATAAACACTAAACACATATTGAGAAAATCACATGATACATCTAGTTTTTGGAACATATCTAACAGAATATCATCTTAAAAGATACGGTTAGATATTGTAATGTTGGGGTCACATTAGGCAACTTAAATTGGGGCTTGGATTTTGAAATCATTGTGAAAAAAGCCACATGATTTTTTATGTGATCGCCGCTTAAGAAAAAAAATGGGATCTTTCCTAATAAAATATAGTAGAGTTAAAATCTTAGAGCCGTAAGTGTGTCCCTAGGGGGAGAATGGGATCTGCACTTTAGCTGAATGCTTAGGTATTCGCCATGTCCAACAGGTGGAGAACACGTAGAATGTGTTGCTAAGGAATAAATTAATTTCTTTTAAGGAAATGGGAAATTCAACCTAGAAGGCATATCATTAATTATCCAAAGTTTAAGCAACTGCATTTTCATCAACTTGTTACCCACTTTTCCATTAAAGTCGTAAAATCTCTAAGAAACAGTAGATGGGAAAATACACAAGCCCCCATCTCATGTAAACAATACGGCCATGACTTAAAAGGGTAGAGGCATTCATGAAACATCAACAATTATTTCGGTCATCCATCACTGTCTCCAATAAGATGGCATATCTTGATTGCAAAGGACTGTCAACTTCGTTTCAATGTGAGAAAGGAGTAGGTGTAAGGAAATAACAATAGTACAAAGAATGATTTCATAATATTTAGGCCCTTTTTACAGTGGAGAGAAATTTTTGTTGAATTAAATACCAAGATTCAAAGGGTCATATATTATGCTTATAATAACTACAACACAATGAGTCTTAAAGATAAGCTTTTGTTTTTATTGCTTAATGAAAATTAACCTTTACTCATATCTTGGCAGTTGATCCTTGCATAAAATGAATATGATGTATGATTTTCAATTAGTTTGAACAAAATCCATTCCACTTTATGGCAGGAAATTTTGTCTCAAGATTGTTAAAGGATGTATCTTTCTTGGGTTTACAATAAAATAATGGCCATTATGAAATGGAATTGTATCATAATATGTTAAAAAATAGTTGATACACAAATTATATTGACAATATAGTTAGGTTGGAAAATGGATGATTTAAGCAAATGGAGAGCAAGTAATTTCATTTAGGACCAAGTCTTTAAGCAAAAAAAATGCTCCCGAAAATGCTCCCTTTCTTAAAAAAACGCTCCATCCCTAAAAAAAAATACTCCCTAAAAAAACGCTCCCTGAAAACAGGGAGTATTTTTCCTGTTTAGGGAGCGTGCTCCCAAAACGCTCCCCCTCGGAGCGCGAATTGGGAGTGGGTTTGAGAAAAGGGGGGGGGGGGGGGCGCGTTCCCTCGCAACCCTAGTCTATCCACGACTTCTAGCTTCTTACAAAAGAAAGGTAATCTTAATCTTATCAATATAATATAGGTCTGCTCGCTCAAATAATTATGAAGAAGGGGAGGATCAACATCTGACAGATTTTATTAATAAACATTTATAACTACTTCTGATCATGGGAAAAGGTATGCTGATACGAAGCATACCCATCAAGTTGTATGAAGCCAGATATTCATCCTTTGGAATGTGCACCAAAGTCAGCCAATTTATCTTGGGAGTCATTGGACTATTATAATCAGATGTCATGAGTTAATGTCCTTTGATATTGATGACTTTCTTGGAATGAACTGTAGCTCCCTCTGATACCTTCCTTTAGATGGTAATTTAACTTTCAAAGTAGTTTGCAGATGATTTCGGCTATAAGCATGAACTACTCGATCTTTTACAAAGACGATCTTCTAAATTTTATTGTCTTCTTTCGAATTCCCAAGTCAGAGGAAGTATAACATTAACTGTTATACGCAAAATAAATAGAGTTGTTATATCAAATACTTTCATGACCTTTCCTCTAATTCTTGTCATAATGGAGATAGATAATACTGTTCAGACCAGAAAGATTAGATGTTGTTACAGCCAGCACTGGGATATATCTTAAAGTTGTAATGGTAAGGTCTTCCACCTTGACTTTTAAGAGTCTATTACTATGATAGATATGAGGTTTATTAAACATTGTATATCGTCATGTCAAGATGTCTATCCTTTGGAGGAGAGAGATATTATAGCTGACTGCTTTCCCTGAGGCCTTCCTTCCATTGCCCATCTAGCCTTGAATCATCAGGATACTTAATTCAAGATCACTTATGCAAGCATCTGTATCTTCCAAAAGGTACCTCAGATTCCTGGTACTTAAGGATAGGAAACCATTCAGACTTCAAAATGACTATGACTCCTTTAGCTCTAGAAGATTTTCATTTCTCCAGAGGTTATCAGACACCTAATGGAATGAATCTGATTTTTCCAACAAAGATCATTTGGTTCTTTGACTTATTAAAGTAGAATTTCAGTAGCATACCCTAGTAACAACGAAATTTATAGAATATGAGGAATAGCATTCCGATAGAGGTGGGCATACTTAGTTCTGACATTGAGTATGATTAAAATATACAACCATGATGCCATAGATAACAGGGATTTTTATTTGCTAAGATTATACCTTTGTTCATAATGTGAATTTGTTTGCTTGAAGATGAAAAATCTACCATCACAATGACTCCATGGACTTCATATAAACTTTGCTTGATAATGGCTCATAGTTGAGGGCTTTGATTACATGGATCAAAGCATATCATGGATGTTATCATAGGAAGTACCTTGGAGTATAGTAGCCAAATATTCTTTAACAAAAGAACACCTATAATCTGCAATACCATCATGTATAATAAGTTGAAACTTTCCAGATAAGATACCTTAGGTCTGTAACAATTAAAGTGACCGAAATTCTTCAACATCTTTAGATTTTGATACATCTTTTCGTCTATAGGGAGCCTTGATCACTAATAGAACATATGCCAAACGAGTGCCACTTGAGGATGCCTTGAGAGTGGAAAATTTGATCTGCTAGGTAAGAATTCTTATACGCAGATTAAATTCAGTCTGAGGAAGGATGGCACAAGCATCACCTTGGAAGATAAGATAACATATATTTGATTTATGCTGCAGTTCGGGCTATCCTGTCTTCAATCCACCATAGGTCGGTGAATGCCAATGAAATTTTTGACAAATAAAACCCCAAGAAAAACCCCTTTGGCAAAGACATGCAGGGTTATATATATCATATGACCATCATTAATGTCTTAGGTATGTATCAATAGAGGATCCAAAACTGCTTAGGAACAATTCCATGGCTTCAGATTTTTGAAAGAAGACAAGATCGAATAAGTCCTTCAACAGACCATCTTGGAGCAAGTTATCTTCTGAGAGTTATGCGGACTTCGTGAACATAATACAGTCCTGCAACAATTCGGATCATTAATTTCAGTCTTAAATTTATTTAGAGAAAGGTTTAGATAAGACAATCCTCTAGGGATCTGCAGGCCAGAATGTTGTCCAACCATCAGAGAAATCTTGGACCTATGAGAGGTATGTAATTCTTTCATTTTGATTGCAATTGGATGACAAGGGACTGGATCAATGGATCCCAAACTTTTGAGCAAAAATCCAGACCCTATCTTCAAATATCTTTGTTGCAAATATTTGCGTATGAAAGAGACTCTGTCTTCTCCAGAATTTAATACCAAGGGCTGCACAAGAAAAACAATGACCCCAAATTGCCATAGTTTCTAATCAAATAAGTCTTTTTTGTATGATCCAGAAAGAGACCTAGATTCCTTTCATATGTGCCCAAGCCAGAGGTATTGGCTACTTATAGAACTCAGATTAGCTCTTCTAGACATTATGCCCAATCTGAATTTTCTTTCAAAGAGGGATGTGCCATAAATCAATTTATGATTTGATCTCTAGGTCCATAGATGCACAAGACAAATTTCCGAAGTGGAAAAAAATATAGAGTGTTCAGGTTGCTTACTCTTATGCTCCTGCTTGGGCTTGCCCTTGACCTAGCTCTGGTTCCATGTTAATTTTTCATGTTAACATGTTCTTTGCAAGGAAAATTACTTCAGAGGTCTATATTAGCTCAGATTTCCTTTAGCAAACACATAAGACATAATCATCATGACAGTAACTTAAGAAAGAACATAGACAAAGGATGGTGAAGACAAGCCAAGACAAGAGGACACATGGGTATGGCACAAGCTAGGGAAAAACCCCAAGAAGGGGAAAACCCTTGATCAATTCTTCTTATTATTATGGAGCAAATGTTCAATAGAGAATGAGAGAGAGAAAGTACACATAAGGACATATTGACTCTCAATATGATGAGCAATACCATATCTGAATCACGTCTGCACTCCTAGATCTGAGCATATATGAAGCCTTCTAAACTGATGACGAGGATGACAAAAACACAGTCCTTATAGGACCTCTATAAAATCTGATCAGAGCAATGAACAAGGGACAAAAAAATTCTAAAGAAGGGCTGCTTCTACTGCTTATAGGTCATGGCCAGATTAGAGCTTGTGCTGCTGTAATAACCCTTAAACAATTATCTAACAACTTTCATATGATGTGGCCTAGGTATGGTAAGATGCTGCCACCATAGGCTCATGAATCAGACCTTCAAGAGCTCTACGTAGCCCTGAAAGGAGTGGCTAGTCCTGCGGCCTACCATTATCCACTATGGTACTCAACAATCCTCCGCAACAGCCTCACCTAGGCTTCGATCAACCCTCACAGAACAACAAAACAGTCCCATTTCTCCATGGTCCTTAAGCACAACTTCTTGGCCTGCAACCCAACCTTCGGTCCTCTGAAATAGGCTCCAGAACTTCCCTAATGCATCTGCGCAGAACACCTCACCTTTTTGTGGCCTAAACAGAAACCCAACCAGCTAGCTTCCTTGGGAGCGTGGCACAAATGGACCTTCCTCTCCTGTGGCAAAACAAAGACCTTATCTCTCCAACGAGCTGTTCAAAATATGAGTACAAATGAGAGTGGAGGCACCCCTATTTATACAAATCGGAAGAGGACTAAGGGACATTTCTTTTGAACCTATTGAGACGACATGGAGATAGGGCCAACCTTGATGATCATGAGAGAATAAAATCAAAAACTTACTTTTACTTATCCAAATTTGATAATCTTTATATTGATTTTGCACCTCTCAGAAAGAGGAATCCAATAAAAATATCGTCTCCATCATATGATATGTCAAAGGTAGAGTTTGGCCCTTGTTTCCAAATTTAACAATAATACCTGCATGTTATGGAAGCTTAGCCAAATGGATGTGCTTGTGACCACTGGTTCACGCCTTCAGAGCTGTCTTTCCCATTCAAGTGGGTTGCTTGTGGTTGCCAACATCTTCAGGGCTATTGTCAAGCCTTCAGGCTTGTTGTAATGTTTCTCTTGAGTTTAAAGGACACACCTTTAAAAAATAAGTATTCTATAAATCTGCTTAAAAATGTGTAATTGGTGATGTGTATTTTGCAAACAATGATCAATTAATTACCCTATTGTCCATTGAAACCACAGTAAGACTATATGAAGGCAAAGTTGCTGCTGTTGCTGCATAGGTAATCTTGTGCTGTTTCATGATCACTATACTGTTTTTTGATTTTGAATTGGTCAGATTCAGGGATCCAAACAGTGTTAGGCAATGTAATGTTTATTTTGTAAGACTTAGGGCCTGTTAACCACTAGATTTTCCCTCTTTGAAAATTTGGAGGGTCAATGACTAGCAAATTTAATCAGGCTGGCGGTTTAGAGAGATATGCAGATATGGTTTTGTTTGGGCTGACGGTTGGTTCCTGTTACCGTAAAATCTAGCAGCCTAGTGCAAAGCCTCAGTAGGCGCTCTAGGTCTAGGGAAACAATGAGATCAACCATCTGTAAATTTATGCAGATTTTCTATGCTTGATGCAACTTTACTTTCTCTTCAATATTAGACAACAATCACATAAACAATAAAGTAAAATGCTGATAGAACATACCAATAGATCGATAGAAGACAAACCAAAAACATATAAGTATGTTGGTGGGTTACGACGGTCAACATGATGTTTCAACTAGCAAAGTCTCAATATGGTCAGCCAACCAGCAATGTCACAAAACCCTCTAGGACAGCCAAACAGTCAACTCAAAATTCAACGGTCAACGCAAACAGCAGCAGCAGCTAGGTCAACGCTGAAAAGTGAAAGTCAACGTCTTCCCTTGGAAATAGTGCCAGAAAATGCGGAATAGGGAAATCAAGATTTTGGGAGAGTTTCGGGTTGATTTTACCTTGCGTTGACCAAAGTCAATGCTAGTCAAACTTTGCTGCAGAAACCCTAGACCGAAAAACAGAAAGTGCTGCTGCCAGATTTCCCACGTGTGAAGAGAGAAGAGACTCCAAGTGATCGAACCAATCAGATGAGGAGAGAGAATGTGTGAGGATGAGATGAGTGAAATGTCCTCCAACATTGACCTTATTTATATGCATCATTGAGGGTGTGTGACACATCTACTGGGGTACAAAACCTTAAGGCCGACCTGCACATATTTTGAATAGATTAAAAATAAATTTAAAATAAATGTTCTTCTCATCGGATCAAGATGACCTTTAGATCGATCTTGCATCTCTCTGAAGGAGGAAACCAATAAAAATATTGGTATCTTCATCTGAGCATCACAACATGGAGTTTGGACCTAGTTGTCCAAAATTAACACTCCCTCTCAACTAGGGAGAACTCCATCCACCTGTACAATCCAAACATTGTGCATCATCCCGCCGTAACTTGCTTTACTGGCTTCTTTATTTCAGAACAGAAGTGGGTCAGTCACAAAGACATCATTCCCGACTGACAGATTCAGCCCAGAGGTCCGAAACCTCTATAGGACTCACAAAGAGTCTCATACCAACTTGAAGTTGGTCTATCTGACCCGAAGTCATCAGGAGGTCCAAAATCCCACTAGACTTGATCCCTGATCAAGTGGTTGGACCGTGCCATCTTAGATAGAGAGTACGACAATCTCTAATGTGTCCATCAGTCTTTGCTACTAGTCTCTAGATTTTCCCACCTCACTGGCCAAATTAGAGGTACTTCCCATAAGCTCTGAACTCAATGGGTAGGATGCATACGAGGCATAGATAATGAGAGGTGAACCAACTCAATCATCACAACGGTGGGGCAGAAGCACACCAACAAGGTTCGGCAAGCCTAGCCCTATGGTTGCTTATAGCTCCGAGAAGCTATCCCCAAAGCCCCCTAAAGCTCCCAGAGCTCATCGTCCAACAGGACCCTCAGAATAGGGTCATTCCATGATACCAAGATTCTCACGAAAGGTTAGGAACTTGACCTTCCCTAGGGGATTTGTGAGAATATCTGCGATTTGTTCATCGGTTCCTATATGATCGAGCCTTATGGCACCTCACTGTACCATATCTCGGATAAAGTGGTACCTGATATAAATATGCTTGGATCGATCATGGAACATGGGATTCTCGGACTACCAAATCCCACTCTAGTTATCACAGAGTATCACGGTGGTATCTAGCACATGCCCAAACAACTCACTGAAGAGATTTTGCAACCAGGCTGCTTCACAACAGGCCATACTCACTGCAATGTATTCAGCCTCCGTGGTGCTCAAAGCCACCGACTTCTTCTTCCTGCTCATTCATGATATCGAAGCAGAATCAAGTGTGAAGCAACATCTCGATGTGCTCTTACGATCCACCACACTGCCAACCCAATCGGCGTAAGTATATCCAAGGAGTGTCATGCTCCCAACAATGTATCTCAGCCCATGGTTTATCGTGCCCCGAAGATATCTCAAACGATTCTTCGCACCAACCCAGTGAGTGTGATCAGGCTCAACCATCTGTTGAATCGAAGTGTTCAATGCAAACATATGTCTGGACGGGTGTTCACTAAGAAAATCAGGGCCCCTACGAGTTGATGATAATCAGTAGGATTTGCTAACACGGGCCTAGCAGCGCTGCCACTCAACTTCTTAAAGTTGAGCTCCATCGATGTCGACACAGACTTACAGTCCACCATACGAAATCTTTCCAGAAGCTTCACAATGTATTTTCCTTGAGAAAGGAAAATCTCGCCAGGTCTCTGCCAGACCTCCAGGCCTAGGAAGTAGTGCATCAGTCCTAGGTCATTCATCTCGAACTCAGTAGCGAGCTCCCTCTTGCACTGATGAATAAGAGGGTCAACACTTGTCAGGAAGAGGTCGTCCACATACAACACAAGAATGAGAGGCTTCTCTCTATCAACCTTGAAGTAAAGGTTCGGATCAGCATTACTACGAGTGAAGCCCAAATTCATCAGGTAGCTATCTATCCTCTCGTACCAAGCTCTGGATGCTTGATTTAGCCCATAGAGGGCTTTCTTCAACCTGCATACATGGGTGTCTCGATCCTAGACTTCGAACCCCAGAGGTTGCTCTACATACACCTCTTCCTTTATTGCACCATGCATAAATGCAGTCTTCAAATCCATATAATGAAGACTTCATCCTTGCGTAGCAGCAAGGGCTATGATAGATCGAATGGTGGTATATCGGGCCACAGGTGCAAATATGTCATCATAGTCTATGCCTTCCTTTTGAGAGAAGCCACGGGCAACGAATCTTGCCTTGAAATTTTCAACACTTCCATCTGATCCATGCTTGATCTTGTAGAGCCATTTCGAGGTGACAACTGCGTTGGCCTTCGGTCTTGGAACCACATCCCAGACATCATTCTTCAATATGGACTCATATTCTTCGTACATAACATCCTTCCAGACTTGATACTTTACGACTTCCTCAAAAGATCCAGGCTCAGATTGTACAATAGTACTCATGGTTGCTAGATACCCTTAGTATCTACTCGGCTTCTTGCTTTCACGGAATGTCCCCCTTGGGGCCATATGTCCCTCGGCATCCTCGAGAGTGTCCCTAAGCCATGATGGTCTTCCCCAGTGAAGGAGGTGGCTTAATTGGGTCCATCGGTCCTTCAGCATTGGTCATCGTCTCATCCTTCGATTCTTCTTGATTTCCAAGCCTCGCCTCATGATCTTCCTCAGATCTCGGAAGATTGAATACTTTCCTCAGGGAAGAATCTTTGTCAAAGGTGACATCATGGCATATCTCCACTTTCCTTTGGCCAGGCACATAGACTCTATAGGCCTTCGAAGTTTTGTTGTAGCCCACAAAAATTCCATTCTTTCCAGAAGCATCCAACTTGCTTCTCTTTTCCTTCGGCACATGAAAATAAATAGGACATACAAAAACTCTAAAATGTGAGACGTCAGGTTTCTTACCAGAGAAAACCTCTTTGGGAGTTTTGGAGTCCAGTGCGGAATGCAGACATCGGTTTTGTATGTACATAACTATGTTTGCAGCTTCTCCCCATAGAAACTTTGGTAGACCCTGGTCACATAGCATGGCACGGGCAACTTCCACAATGGTCTTGTTCTTTCGTTTAGCAACGTCATTCTACTCAGGAGTATAGACAGTTGTGGTCTCCCTCTTGATGCCAGCTTCTATGTAAAAGTTCTTGAACTCGTTCGTCTCATATTCAGTGCCATTATCAGTCCTCAAAATCTTGATCTTCTTCCCTGTTAGATTTTCCACCAAGGCTTTGAAGGTACGAAACCACATGAAAGCCTCATCCTTCTTCTTCAAGAAGTATATCCAGGTTTTGCGAGAGAAGTAATCTATGAACATCATATAATAAGAACATCCTCCCAAGGATGTCACAGGAAGTATACCAGATAGATCACAATGTACTAATTTCCAGACATCATATGTCTTTGTGACACTTGAGGGGAAAGGTTCCCTTGTATGCTTTCCTTCGGCACAACCTTGACATACACCTTCATGACTATTTGAGAACTCGAGCATCCCCGTCACCACCTTCCTTGCTTCGGGAAGGGCCTTGTAGTGAAGATGTCCAAACCTCCGATGCCATAGTTCAGTCTGTCGGATAGTATCACATGTCATCGCTCTCAGTTGACTTCCTCCAACCTAGTAGAGTGTATCAAATCTAAACCCAATCGTGATAGCTTCCTTGAAGCTCTTTTTCCACATGCGTGCATTTCCATCAATGAATGCCACATTGAAACCTTTGTCTTCCATGGATGATATAGACACAAGGTTCTTCTTCAAGTTAGGTACATAGAGTACATCCTGCAAGCGAAGGACTTGACCTTGAGAAAAGTGGAGGGTCACAGTGCCTGTTCCTTTCACGGGAAATGTGGCATTATCTCCAAGGATAATTTCCAAATTAGTATTCTTCTCAACTATATCAGAGAGTGCTTCCTTGAACCCAGTGATGTGCCTTGAGGCACCACTATTTATCAACCAGACATCCATAATGTTGAGTGGTGATGCAGTAGAGAGTGCCGATACAAGAATGAATTCATTTTTTTTATCAATAACATTTGATTCTTCATACCTGGAGTTTATCGACCTTTTGAAAGGTTGACCATTTCCTCCAGAGGGAGTCTTCCTCTTTCCCTTGAACCTGTTGTTCCTTTGATTGACATTCCTCCGGTTGTTGTTGTTGTCATCACCACCGGGAGAATCCTTCTTGAAAGGGCATTCTCTAGCATATTGACCTGGCCTATGACAAGTGTAACACTTGCCCTTATTTCCTTGAGCCCCTGCTATTCCTTTGTTCTTTGGACCACCAAAGTTCTTCTTTCTAGAATGAGCAGCGTAGGCAATATTTCCTTCATTTTCATACTCCTTCATTCTTGTCTCTTCTTGAACGCATCTTGATAGTACTTTGTCAAAGTTGGGTATCACATTGTTATTGAGAACGGTAGTGTTGAACACATGCCATTTAGATGAGAGCCCTCCAAGTGCGGTGAGTACCATCTCTCGATCAACTATTGTCTCCCCAATAGCTAGCAGATTGTTCTTGATCTCGGTCAGCTTCAAAAAATTTGATTGAACAGACTCATCCCTGCCTTTCTTCAGATTCTTCAATTGATTCTTGAAGAATAGGGCTTGATTCGCATTGTTGGCCTTGAACATGTTGACCAACTTATCATACATCGCTTTGGATGTGCCCAACTCAGAGATATAGGCAACCAGACCCTTGTGAATTGAGTCCTTGATCATCAACTTTGCTTTGATCTCCCCCTTCTTATACTTTGTTTTGGCGGCAACAGTTGCAGTGGATGGAGGCTCTTGAATTTTACCCTGCACATAGTCCATGACATCTTGGTCTTCCAAGTTAATATCCAATGTCATCTTCCAGGTATGGAATTCATCCTTCCCAGTCAATTTGTCGTCAGCCTTAAATTCATTGTAGTTTGAGGAACCCATCCTCTTCTTTGGTGATTGCTACAAATTAGGGCTTTGTCTTCACCTTAGCTCCGATACCATGTAAATTTATGCAGATTTTATATGCTTGATGCAACTTTACTTTCTCTTCAATATTAGACAACAATCACATAAGCAATAAAGTAAAACGCTGATAGACCATACCAGTAGATCGACAGAAGACAAGCCATAAATATATAAGTATGTTGGTGTGTTACGACAGTCAACAGGATGCTTCAACCATCAAAGTCTCAATATGGTCAGCCAACCAGCAATGTCACACAACCCTCTAGGACAACCAAATAGTCAACTCAAAAGTCAATGCTGTCAATCAACGGTCAACACAAACAACAACAGTAGTTAGGTCAACGCTGAAAATTCAAAGTCAATGTCTTGCCTCAGAAATAGTGCCAGAAAATGCAGATTAGGGAAATCGAGATTTTGGGAGAGTTTCAAGTTTATTTGACCTTGTGTTGACCAAAGTCAATGCTGGTCAAACTTTGCTGCAGAAACCCTAGACCAAAAAACAGAAATTGTTGCTGTTAGATTTCCCAAGTGTGAAGAGAGAAGAGACTCCAAGTGATCGAACCAATCAGATGAGGAGAGATAATTTGTGAGGATGAGATAAGTGAAATGTCCTCCAACATTGACCTTATTTATATCCATTATTGAGGGTGTGTGACACATCTGCTGGGGTACAAAACCTTAAGGCTGACCTGCACATATTTTGAATAGATTAAAAATAAATTCAAAATAAATGTTCCACTCATCGGATCAAGATGATCTTTAGGTCGATCTTGCACCTCTCTGAAAGAGGAACCCAATAAAAATATTGGTATCTTCATCTGAGCATCACCACATGGAGTTTGGACCTAGTTGTCCAAAATTAACACCATTACTGTCACCATAGTGGTTTTCCCCTGCTATTTTGTGGTTGGATACTATCTCCACGAGGGAGGCTTCTCCAACACGACTTGGAGGTTAAATGACTAAGGAATTCTAAGCCAAATGACTTTTTAAGGAGCTTGTTAATTTAGACATGCTGGGAAGGTAAGGTTCGTGGTGAGAGAGAGAGATGATGGATCAAAGGAAACTACCAGCTTAAGCCTAGAAGGCTGACGTCAGTTCTATAGATTTTCAAGTTAGTTTTCCCTCTAGCCACCATGAATTTACAGATTGCAGTTACAAATTAGTTTTTTAGGATAATACACTTCTTGGAGCATACATAACTTGCAACAATAACTTTAAAATAGCCAATTAAGGGTATTATTAACAAAACATCAAGTCTATTGAGGGGTAAACAAGAGGAAGGTTAGCACAAGGTATCTAATAGTGGAAAATGCACTAAGCAACAAACAAACCCTAGACGTCAGCCCTAAATTAGGGGTGAAAAATGCATGATATGATGTGTTTTTCCTTTCCAAAATTAATTGATGAAATGCCAAATTTAGGGCAATGACATATAGGTAAAATCAAGCTATAAATGCAGACTTTGCCAAAACGTAACCCATGTTTACCATAAAATTAAAAAAGGTGGAAAATTTTATTTTGATCGATGCACAAGGTCTAATGCCTTCAATCAATTGGGAATATGGAGTCAAGAGGATGGGGTTAAAGGAAAAGGACCTTGGACAGGGAGGGGGGAGAGAAACTAGCTCTCTGCCAAACACTAGAGACTTTCAATTTAAAGAGATTTAAGGTCAAGGGATGCAATCTAGTTCCCTTGATGGATACTTGCTAGCAAATTTCACATATGAAGAAACAAGAGTTAATAAAAGATATAGATTTTATTAATATGGCACAAGGTAAACCCTAATTCCAATAATTACAACAAATTGGAATAGAATATCATTAAAATTACACCATTTATCCAAAGCATTACTTCATCAAACCAAGAAAGTCTCTCCATGCAAAACATATTCACCCCAAGATAATTCAATACCCTAATAAGCCATTGCAACCAAGAGAAAGAAGAGAAACTAGTGCACACTCTTTCTAAGAGAAATATTTGAGTGTGTATGACAATGATTCACTCAATTTGACTCCCCTCTATTTATAGGAGGGTAAAAAAGTTGAGTTGGGTTAATTTACAAGTAAAAACACTAAAAAATTACTTTAAGTGTCCACAAGGTCAATAGGTCACAAGCTGATCTATAAGATAGTTTTCATAATGATAAAACATAACGAAATTGCTCCTTTTCTCCACACATGTGGGAAAAAAGAACTCGAACATGACGTCAACCTCATAAATTGAGTATCTCTGTCAAGCAATGTGCCAAGAAGGGTCCAGGATTGCTCCTCACTTAGAGTCATCTTATCAATATGAAATGACTCATCTCCAAGCCACAACTTCTTATCCTTATGTCATCATTTATAAGCCCCACGTCATCAATCTAAGGCATGAAGTGGTGATGTTACAAGCCTAGGGCATGACATCATCATCATTAGGGCTTTGTAACAAGGAACCAATAATCAAGAAGGTGCAAGTCCATCTTGGGGGCATCTTGGGCCTTTTGGGGTACATCAATCTCAACAATGCCCTAGCTTTTGTTCTTAGTTGTTCAATGGCTGGAAGTGTGGAAGGTGTCAGACATCAAGATGAGGCTTCCTCATGTGTTAGTAGCAAACACTCATATATGTGGGGAAACATTAGGTTGTAAGGTGATAAGTGCTCTTATGTTGGGCTAGATGCCTTCTTCAAGGGGTTGGAGAAGTGTCAAGCCATCCCAAGGCATATGCAATGTACCTAAGATTAAACATCCGAGACACACCCTTAAGATCAAGTGAGATTAGCGTCATTAGGTAAAGAAAACATAAAGCATCATAGTGGACCACATCTAATGCCATAGGCACACAAGTATTTCACACAAGTCTCATCTTCAAATGTCTTTCTAATTGATGATTTGTTAATAATTTACCACATTTATCTTTGGGATGGCTATGGAAATTGCTTATTAGGTGCTTCCAACCCTAAGGGGAAGGATAGTTTCTAGGTGACACATCAATCCAAAAGTGCACGTGATATATGTTAGATGGAGTTAGAGAAGGAAGGGTTCTGCGAAATTTAGAAGTGCATTAAATTTGGTAGAGGGACCCACAAGTGAAGCTAAGGCACAATTTTGTTGTATCTTAATTTTGACTTAGGAAAATTCTAATTTTCCTATAGTCAGAAAGTAAAGTGATCTCAACCGTCCATTGAGATTTAATCATAGTCATTTGTGGAAGATGGAAGGCCAAGTCGACTTTATAAGGAGATAAAGGGCGCAAACTTGGATCATTATGCACTAAATGACTTGTGTGTTCAACTCTGCAGAGAAGGGTTTATCTGATCAATGCACTAGGGAAAAAAGAGAGGCCAAATAACCTCAAAGAATTCCTTCGGCCAACGTATGTCTCTTCCAGGACCGAGTTAGCTTGCGTAGGATGGCCGAATTAGCTTGTACGACTCCATACAACTGCACATGCAAGGAGGCCGAGTTGGTTAGAAGTGCACAGATCAATGTGTTGAGGGACAACAAATTGAAGGGAAAGTTTTCCCTCTGATTTGTAATAAGTATTTCAGATTTTTGCTGAGCAAATTAATAAAACACAAGTTGGCATGTTTTCTCTAGTTGGGGTTTCTTGGGTAATTTCTTGTGTATTGTTTTTATTGATTTCTTGTGTCTTTGTGAATTTGTTTTTTGTTGCTATTATTTGTCAGAACACTCAACGTATTTAGTAAAAGTGTTTGGAGTTTAGTTTTTTGTCTCTTCATTGCAGAATTTTTATTAAATTAGTAGTTGGGTATTAGAAAGCTAACATGGTATCAGAGTGGGTCTGTGATTGAAGACTAGAAAGCATGTTATTTTCCTCAGGAGCAGGTGAAATATGAAAGAAAGGGGACGTAATTCACTTCAGGGTTGCACTAGGGTTTCTTGTTGTGTTACGTAGGGAAAATCTGTGCTAAGGTTTTTTGCTAGCAGGATTTGCGCAAGGGTTTCTGAGCAGATCAAACAAGTCAGATGGCATATTTGGGGCTAATATTTGAGGATCACCTTGATGGGGTCGTAAATATCTATTCTTGGAAGGAGAGGACCAATGTAGTTTTGGAGGAGTGGGAAGTTTGGGAGTTTTTGGAGAGTCCACCAGCGACACCAAGAGATCCTTAAAAACTAGACTAGCCTAAGAAGAAGGGCACAAAGGCTAGAAGAATAATCCCTAAAGGAGTCAAGGATCACATCATACCTCGCCTTTCCGGGAAGAAGACAACATAGGCTATGTGGACAACTATGTTAGGGTTGTACCAAGGTATGAGTGAGGCCAGGAAGATGCTACTCAAAGATAAATTAAAAAATATCAAGATGACTAAGTCTAATTCCATCTTACCTAATTAGATTCACCCAAGTGAAGGATAAGTCAGCTAAGGTTGGGGAGATAGTCTTAGACAAAGACCTTGTTAGTTTTGGATTGTTGGGTTTTTTGAAATCATGGGAAAATTTACTGATGCTTTTAGTGGCAGAGAAAATCTACTAGGATGGGAGAGGCTATAGAGTGATTACATACAAGAGGAGATTCATAAGCAAGCCAAATCTAGGTCTCATGCGAAGGTTGAGCAAGAGGAGAATTTTGCCTTAGCTGGCAAAATGGGCAAGGCCAAGAGCAAGAAAAATCTAGGAGGGTTTGAGTTCAATTCAAGAGGAAAGAAGAAGAAAGATTCAAAGATCTCAACAAAATGCTTCTCTTGTCATCAGTTTGGGCACTACTCCCTCAAGTGTCCAAACATGAAGAAGGGATCCAAGAAGGATCATGTGGCAACATCAGTGGAGGTGGAGGAGTTCACTTCTTAGTTTGAGAGGGAGTTTTTGCTCATAGCTTGCATGGCAAGCTCAGTGGCTAGCAATATGTGGTATATTGATAGTGGAGCATGCTATCATATGATTGGGAACAAAGGTTATGGGGTTATCTTCAGCAGAGGAAAGGACTTTCTCAAGCCTTTCGATTCTAGAGCAACTAGTTTTAATGGAGTTAGAGTGATGAACTTCTACATGTTACAGTTTGTGACAATCGCGACCTTGAGCAACAAAGAGATTAATGTGCATAGATGTGACCTTGGGGAGCTTTGGCATAGGCATATGGGTTGCCTACACAATCAAGCGCTAAATATTTTAAGGGAGATTTCCATAGGTCTTCCAGAGTACAATGTAGATCAACATGATGTGTGCAAGGGCTACACACTTGGAAAGTATGCCAATACATCCTTTCCCAACAAAGACAACAGGGCCAAGAGCATCTTGGAGTTGGTACATTCGAAATTATGTGGACCATTTTTCTCTCCATCCTTGATGGGATAGAGATATTATGTCACCTTCATTAATGACCACTCGAGAAATATCTTCTCCACGAAGAAATATGTGTTGAGTTTTTGTAGCTATGGTCTGTCTTCATAACTATTTTTAGCCCTCCAAAATAAAATAAAATGACAAATGTAAATTTTATTTCAAGTCAACTTTAAAAGAGGGAAAAATCAAATTTTGAAACTTAAATTTTGCCTCCAAAATGTAAGGTCAGCTCCAAGTCTATCCAACCCAAGGGAGGTGTCCATTCGGGCTCCTTTGATCACTATATAAAGGCCATTTGACCTTCTCCATTGGGCATAATTCAGATCACAAAAAGGAAAACTTTTGAGGCTATTTGAAGGACAAATCTGAGGCTCTAAAAGGGAGAATTTGTGGAAGGACAAAAATTTATGGCTGACTTGATTCTCTGAGGAAGACCGAAATTTTTGAGGCACAAAAAACTGAATTTCTGAGGCAAATTGAGGGAAATTTGACTAGGGTTGACCCGAGTTTGGTTATTGGTCAGTTTGAGTTTATTGAACTCATATTGTATTCCTTGTTGAATTAGATAAATTTCTCTAAGAAAAGGTTGTTGGGTTTGTCCTAGGATAAATTTTTGTGTCTCTTATGTTTGGCTATCTCTACTATCATTATTTTTTTATTGTTGATGATTTTCCTGTATAATTACATAATGATGAATGTGGTATAATATGATTTGATTTAAGAATCATTAGAAGTAATTATCAATTAAGGAAATTTGGAAAAATCAACAAGATGAAGTCTTCTCAAAGTTCGTGGTGTTCAAAGCCTTGGTGGAGAACCAGATTGGTAGGAGGATCAAGGCCCTAAGGTTAGAAAATGGTGGGGAGTATATCTCTAATGCCTTCAGAGACTTGTGTGCCAAGGAGGGTATCAGGAGAGAGATCATCACACCTCATAACCCTCAACAGAATGGGGTGGTTGAGCGCAAGAACTAGAGCATTGTTGGAGCGGCTAGGGCTATGTTGCATGACCAGGGGCTACCTATGTTTCTTTGGGCAGAGGCATACAACATTGTAGTGTATTTGAAAAATAGGAGCCCACAAAAGGTGTCGAGCAGAGTCACACTAGATTGGCTTTCACAGGCAAGAATATTGATGTGTGTCACTTCCGGATCTTTAGCAACCTTGTTTACCGCCATGTGCCTTCATATTATCAGAAGAAGATGGAGCCCACAATAAAGAAGGGAATTTTCATGGGCTACAACAAGATATTTAATTCATACAGGGTGTATATTCCAACACTCAGGAAGACAATGATTAGGCATTATGTTAATTTTAAGGATGTAAGGGCTCTTAGGAAGTCCTTGGAGCGTGAGCAGGGTGCGGCAGAGGAGGAGGAGCAAGATCCCAAGTAGGAGGTTGAGCCAACTCTTCAGACTTCATCATAGCCAGTTATTGGGCAGGATGGTTGGCATGTAGATGAGGAGAAAGCATAGGACCAGGAGGAGAGATTAAAGCTAAAGGGGCCCACTCATCTAGTGACTCCTAGTGCAGGGAGAGGACGAGCTTGGTGGGAAGATCAGTTGATTAGGGAGGCTCAGGAGAGAGTTGGAGCCCCCAACTCCACATTCAGACAAAGTAAACAACCACAAAGATATACGAGGTACATGGCACTTATGACTAAGGTGATAGACTCAAAACCTTCTTGCTATAAGGAGGCAACTTCTCAGCAGGCATGGTGAAATGGCATGTTGGAGGAGTATCCCTTTATCATGTTGAATGACGTCTGAGAGATTGTGCCAAGACCACTTGACAAATCAGTTGTGGGATCATGTTTGGTATACAAGATCAAGCACAAATTTGATGGGAGTGTCGAGAAATGTAAGGCTAGATTTGTGGCCAAAGGTTTCTCTCAGGTCAAAGGGATAGACTATGGTGAGACGTTTGCACCAGTGGCCCGATATTTGTCCATTAAGACTATTCTATAAATTGTGGTGCATATGGGGTGGAAGATCCACCAAATGGATGTTAAGACTGCCTTCCTTAATGGATTTGTTGAGGAAAAGATTTATGTTGAGCAACCTAAGGGATCTGAGACTTTCAAAAAATATGTGCATGCTTGTAGGCTAAAGGAAGCTCTTTATGGGCTCAAGCGAGCATCGAGGGCATGGTATGCCTAGATAGACAACTTCCTTCTCGGATTGGGCTTCCCCAAGAGTGAAGTTGACTCTAACCTGTACTATATTGTGGTTGAGGGCCAACCTCTCATTCTTCTGTTATATGTTTATAATTTTATATTGACAGCGGACGAGGAGCTCATCCGTGACTACAAGAGATCTTGCAGAAGAGTTTGAGATGAAGGATATAAGGCTTATACACTATTTCCTTTGATTGGAGGTATGGTAGGGTGATGGGGATATAATCTTGGGACAGGGAAGGTACACGTAAGAGATTCTCAAGGGATTCCACATGCAGGATTGCAGGCCCATGACCATGCCTCTAGTCACAAACTAGAGGAAGGTGGATGCTACTAGACGTGAGCGAGTGGATGCCACTCTTTACAAGCAAGTCATAGGGTCATTGATGTATTTGGTGAACACACGACCAAACATTTGATTTGCAGTCAACCAATTTATGGTTGAGCTGACTAGAGGGCATTGTGTTGCTGCCAAGCACATGTTGAGGTATCTCAATGACACAACAGATTAAGGGTTGTTGTACATGCAGGTTGATGGAGCGAGTCTTAGGTGTGAAAGAGGAGCCACAAGGGATAACTCAATTGGTTGAGTTCCTATTTCAAAGTACCTCGCCTATTGGGGGGTCAAGGGGTCAAATCTCCTCGACGCCCTTGGGGTTAGGCCTTGCTAGTTTGGTCGACTGGTAGATCCCTTCGGGTTGATCTACCTGGATTTTCCCATTGATGTAGTGGCCACTCAGTGTCCGTGAACCACCCTAAAAAAAAGGTGTGATAAAGAGAGCAAGTTTTTCTTTGTAATAGACATAACGCTTTTAGCCTTCCCTTTGATATTTTAGTGGAATTAGTCTGTTTGTAGCATAATCACAAGCATTGCAGGTTAAAATAAAGCTAACACATTCTAGATTTGTTTTTATCACAAAAAAACATTGCATGGTAAAATAAATCTAGCACGTGCTGGATTTGTTTCTAGCACAAACACAAATATTGCAGGCTTAAACAAATCTAGCACCCGCTAGATTTGTTTCTAACAAAGAACAAGTATTGTAGGGTAAGCCAAAAGAACAAACACAAGCATTGTAGGGTAAAATAAATCTAGCGCATGTTTGATTTGTTTCTAGTAAAATCAAAAGCATGGCAGGGCTAGAGACAAATCTAGCATGTGCTTTATTTTTTTCTAGCACAAAAAAAACATTGCAAGGTAAAACAAATCTAACATGTGTTAGGTTTGTTTCCAACAAAAACACCAACATTGCAAAGTAAAAAAATCTAACATGTGTTATATTTCCTTCTAGCAGAAACACATGAATTGCAAGTTAACACAAATCTAGTGCATGCTAGATTTGTTTCCAGCGCAAACACAAGCATTGTGAAGTGAAACAAATGTAGCATGCGCTACATTTGTTTTTAGCACAAAAAGAGACATTGCGAGGTAAAACAAATCTAGCGCATGCTAGATTTGTTTGTAGCACAATCACAAACATTTTAGGTTAAAGACAACCTAGTGCATGCTAGATTTGTTTTTAGCACAAATAAAAGAATTGCAAGGTAAAAACAAATCTAACATGTGTTAGATTTGTTTCTAGCATAAACACAAGCATTACTCAACAATGCTCGTGTTTTTCCTGACACTATTTTTTAACTCTACAATGCTTCTGTTTCTGCTAGAAACAAAGGTAAAACAAATCTAGTGTAAGGAAAAACACAAGAACATTGTCGGGTAAAACCAAAGCACAAGCACAAGCATTGCAGGGTAAAAAAATCTAGTGCATGGTAGATTTGTTTCCAGTACAAACACCAAAATTGTAAAGTAAACCAAATATAAGATGTGCTATATTTCCTTGTAGCATAAACATAAGTATTGGAAGGTAAAACGAATTTTAGTAAAAGAAAAAACACATGCATTGCAAGGTAGAACAAAACTAGTGTGCCCTAGATTTCCTTCTAGCAAAAACTCAAGCATTGTAGGGTAAACCAAACCGAGCGCACATTAGATTCATTATTAGAACAAACACAAGCATTGCAAGGTAATACAAGTCTAGTGTGTGTTATATTTTTTTCAAAACAAAAGTAATAATTGCAAGGTAAAACCAATCTAGCGCACACTAGATTTGTTTGTAGCACAATCACAAGCATTGCAAGTTAAAACAAAACTAGTGTGCACTAGATTTTTTTAAGCACAAACAAATGAATTGCAGGGTAAAACAATTCTAGTGCCCACTAGTTTTTTTTAGCACAAACACAAGCATCGTAAGGTGAAACAAAATAAATCTATGTCATGCTAGGTTTGCTTCTAGCACAAACACAAACACAAACATTGTAAGGTAAGACAAATATATTATAAGGGGAAGCATAAAAAAAACATTGCAGGGTAAAACAAATATAGCACACTCTAGATTTCTTTATAGCACAAACACAAGCATTGTAAGGTAAAACAAATTTAGTGCTTGCTAGATTTGATTTAAGCACTAACATAAGCATTGTAAGGTAAAGCAAATCTAGTGTAAGACAAAAGACAAAAGCATTGTAGGGTAAAACAAAAGTGCAAACAAAAGCATTATAGGGTGAAAGAAATATAGCGCACAATACATTTGTTTCTAGTATAAACGAAAACATTATAGGATATAATATATATAATGTGTGATATTTTGTTTCTAGCATAAACACCAACATTGCAAAGTAAAACAAATCCAATATGCAATAGATTTTCTTCTAGTATAAACACAAACATTGCAAGGTAAAAAAAATCTAATACGTGTTAGATTTGTTTACTAGCACAGACATAGAAATTGCAGGGTAAAATAAATCTAGCACACGCTAGATTTGTTTCACCATGCAATGTGGCTTTGTTTGTGCAAGAAGGAAATCTAACACAAATTTAGCGTGTGTTAGATTTCTCTTTCCGTGTAGCATATTTATTATTCTTGTTTATTTTATGACAAATATAATGATGAAGGTAATGATAGTATTTATAATTCATATTTTTTTGAATATTAGAAACTTTGGTAGTAGTTTCTTAAATTTATTTTCAGAAATCATGGACTATGAAGCCAAAGAAAATTCAAAAGAAGCATCTAAGGGAGAAGAAAGTTAAGGAAATTTACCACCAAAATTTTCTGTAAATCGTATGGTGTTTTCACCACAAGTTTATAATTTGCTGCAAATGGTTAGGCATTATGCGAATAAATGAATTATGATTAATGAAGTTTGAGCTACAATTTTCTTGTAAGGAATTTTCATATGGTTTGAAATTCCTTATTCTTATGCATGTGTGAAATGAAATGTTTTAAAAAGTGATTTCATAATATTTTTGAACTTACTTTTTTTTTTCTTTAATTCATTGAAATTTGTCAAATATTTCTATACAAATGTTTTTAGATTCTAAGGACTATTAGATTCCAAAGACATCATTATTTATTAGTGTATTTTGTAGCCTTTATTAGTTTGAGTTGACTTGTATTTCATGGTACCAATACATTCGTAGAAATAAAATATTTTTGACTTTTTAAATTTATAATAAGGTATTGTTAATGATAATTATTGGTTGAATGGTTTTTTAATGTGTTCATATCATTTTTTTTTTAAATTTATTTATTTATAGAAATTTAAAAAATGGATTAGGTAATATATAGAAATTATTAGAAAATTGGTATGTTTGTCTGATTTGGAACATTGCAATTATTTTTTAGTTGTGGTTTACCTTGTCATTAGATCTCTTAAAAATTGCTGATTTGAGGGATTGTTCATTGTGTTCTTATAACTTCTATTTTTCTACAAAAGTTTAAAAATTATATTAGGTTGTATGTAGCACCAACAATAGAAGTACATATTGCACTAAAATAAACGACAAAAAAAATTAAGGATATACTTTAAAACTTAATATATAGTTAATTAGAATTTTTGAAATTTAAAAAATGTATTAACTTGTATGTGGAAACTAAAATATAATTAGTTTGTTTACTTGAATTGGGAAATTGTAATTATATTTTTCAATTGCAATTAAATAGATAATTCTAGGTTTTAAAATCAACCATTTAAATAGTGGATCAATCTATTCATGTAATGCTTGTTCCATACAGATTAAATAAATGTATTAGGTTGTATATATAAACTAGACATATCATTAATTTGTTCATTTGAATGGGGCCATTGTAATAATGTTTTTTTATTGTCATTTAACTAGTAAAATTCACCGTTTTTTTTTTTTTTTAACTTGAACTCAATGGTCGACGCTTTCTGGAGAGATGGCCGTTCATTAGGGTTTCTTGCTCTGACCAAGCGTGCTCATGATGATCTCCCACCATCAAGGATTTCTGGTGGTCGTGATATTTCTGGTTATTTACCTGATGTGGGAGGTCAATCATTTCTACCGGAATCCAATGCCCCTGGAACTCTAGATTCTCATGTTCGAAAAGGGCTTCCATATTCTAGTGGGGGGTTAACATCTGGTGATATTGGTGGCTTGGGAGGCTCCCTTGGGAAAAGGTTGGGAGGCATTGGAGGTTATGGAGGATTGTTAGGTTCGTCCCTTCCTGACTCTATTTTAATAGGTAAGAGACCTGGCATTGGAATTTCAAATCCTAGACTTGGGGGGAAGTTAGGGAGCGTAGGTTTGGACTATCAAAGGTCAGAGCCACAGGGATTGAGAGAACCTTTAAGAAGGCCTGATGAGAACCTTTTGTTTGACGCATCGAATACCCTCTTTGTTGAGGGTCTTCCAGCTGATTGTTTTTGCAGGGAAACTTCACACATTTTCTGTCCTTTTATTGGTTTCAAAGAAGTTCAATTGGTATAAAAGGAGCCTAGATGTCCTGGTGGAGAATCTTTTGTGTTATGTTTTGTTGATTTTTCTGATGCAAGATGTGTTGTAACTAACTTGGAAGCGTTACAAGGGTATTTGGCACTAAATCTTGGGACACAACTTGCTGGTTCGATGGGGCCTTACTAGTTAGAGGAGTCCCTTTTTTCGGCAAATTTTTCTCATGGCCTGGATTGGCTTACGAAAAACAGGTTATGGTTTCCATTAATCCCACATCTATTGTGTATTATCCCAGATCTATGCCTCTGTCAACCATTTTTCTTTTGTCATTCTGAGGGGGCAGTTTATTTAGGGTGCGACAACGAAATGGCACTGAAACATAATTTCCCAACACACACAAAGCGACGACCCTCTATGGGGATGGATCAAGCTGACCCAAAACCAGATCTGCTGAAAGACACCTAACATAATTTCCCAACACACAGAGAGTGACGACCCTCTATGGGGATGGATCAAGCTGACCCAAAACCAGATCTGCCGAAAGACACCTGCATCCATTTCTTTTCAGGGGAAGACAAGGCAATTTTGATTCAGCTTGAACAAGGAACCAAAAAACTAATGACAACAGACATCGAGACCATAGAGTTGGATGAATCCTTTCAGGTTATACTAAAAATTGGATCTGGGGTTACAAAACTAATCTGGGTGCAACCTATAGAATCTGTGAAAATTTTGAAGTAGAAAGCTCATATAGCAACTGACATTGCTGATTCAACCCAAGTTCTGCTTTTTTCTGGCAAAGTATTGGAGGATGAGACATAGTTCAAAGAATATGGGATTCAAAGGAACTCCACTATCATCCAGATCTCTAAATTACAGGGAGGGGTTCCTGGAACACCTATACCAGCTAGAGAATCTTCCTCAGGAAAGGGCCATGTTTCCTTCAAAGACGCCTTAAAGGGGAAAGAAGTCTTACAGGAAAAACAACCCCCAAATCTTCCATGCCCCTATATGGTGGATAAGCTGGAAAAAGCACCAGAGATAACTATCAAATTACCAGAAGTAAGTGATCTATTCAAAATTCTTCAATCAAAAGCAATCATTGGCATTTTTAATGGTTTTTGGCCAAAATATGATGCCCTAAATGAGTGGATTCACCAAAAATGGACCAACGAATGCGATATTTATTTATGCACAAAAGGATTTTTTGTGGTTCATTTTGATTCCCAAAACAATTTTAACTCTATCATAAACGATGGTCCATGGTTTTGGGGAAGGGTGGGCCTATTCGTATCTGATGCAGCCAAAGGCTCCCACACCCACAATATGCATATAAAATTTAAAAATGCATACCCACATGCATATAATCCAATAATATGGCGCAAAAGCTTCTTGTTAAATCTTCAAAAGAAGATCTCCTCACTTTTTAACCCATGGTTATAAAACCCAACAATAATAGCTTCATATGCGGAAGATTTTCTCTTTTCTTTGAAACCTATGGTTATAAACCATATCTCATATTTCTTTTTGTAATTTAAATATAATGTCGATGTATATAAACTTAAACTTTTTCCCAACCTTGCCTTTATGCCTTCCTCCGAATAACTTTGCCCCTTTGATTTCAACCGTAGATCTTCAACTCCTTGATCTTACATTTATCGCTTCATCGTGACATACCTTTGACCTTTGGTCCACAAAACATACCATTAAATCATATACTGACCGCACTTTAATAAAGTCATTGATTCACCATCCATCGTTCATCAAATCCGACAGCTGGTGCTTCATCGCGTTCCAACACAATGCTTCTTTCATCCAACACATTTACCGATATCTGATTGAATGACTTCCGTCGATCCCGTTCTTGATCTGATGGTGCTCATCACATCATTGTTTCAACCTTATTGTGGATCGCAATTCACCACCTCGTCGCAAATCTTCAAGGTTTATTACCCGACTTCGAATATCGCAATTTCACGCCGCATTGCCAAAGCTCTTTCCGCCGAATGCGATTTGCGATAAACCCTATGGCCCACACTTTACCAAAGAAACATATGCTGGTGATCTCTCCATACTCGTCCATCCATCGAACGGTCATCACATCACGTCTCCCAATCCAACAACTATCGCATAAAAAATATTCACAACCTTTAATATTTCAAACTCATGCAAAATTAGTGGTTTTAAGATACCACGTGTCGGCTTCTAAACGCTATCGCGTTCTCTCCAGCAATTACCACTTACCACTCTAAAGCTGCGCGAAAAACCCATTGCTGGTTTTTGAAACCACCTTCAATGTTTCATCTGCTTCTGGTTCCATGCCATCTCGATTCATGGTTCCACTTTACTCTTGCGCACTTTCCACAGACAATCAGATCTTCTTCACTGTTCCTTCTCTTCTGGTTCCATTCGATTACATAACCCTGGTAGCCATAACCCATTTAATGGTTCCGAAAATTAATAATCAATCACTATTTGTCCACATGCTTAAGTCTGTAGCTTGAAATAAAATCCCGGCTTCATGTGCTCTATTTCAACGATACCATCTTAGTTGAAATCGACCTTCGAAGTCGACTTTCACACAGATTTCACATGACTGTCACACCAGATTCTTCCTAAATATATTATGAAAAATACTAATTCTCATATCAATCATTTTAATCAATGCAGATTGCCCATATTCAATACTTTGTTCATTCATAAACAATATTTACATAAATCCAGAACACCTCATGTTCTGTTTTCTCTTCTTTAGGCCTGATATTCTAATAAGTGGCCATTCCTCTAAATTTGCTCGTAGGCTTACAACAAACCCCTATTTGTCTAAAACCTACTCAATCCTCTTCTTCCTACTACTCTTTCCTACTCTCTACTGTCTACTTTTGCCTTTTAGGCTTTACAATTTATACAAATGATTCTGAAACCAATTATGGTTCCAGATCCTCTATCTTCTCAACAAATTCCTCAAAATCCTCTCAGTCCTTAAATTTCTTCTTTATCCCTAAGGATCCTCTTTAATCCCATAAAATCATGAAACTAATTCTAACTTAAGATTTACAATTAATTCCTAAATCTCTCAATCCCTATGAAATCTCAACTATCCTAATTCTCTCATGTTCTCCAATCAATCGGGAACATTTACAGAATTCCTCTCAATATTTAATTAATTCTTATTCTAAATCACTCAAAACATTAATAATTACATTAATGAACCAATATTCTTTGAAAACACTAGATCCCTATGTCTATTAAAATACAGAGGATTTTTTGAGCCTAATGATCTTGCATCAGACTCCCAAAGTTAAAAATAATCATGATCTCTTGATCATGTGCTTTGTCTTCCTGGATCCCATACCTTGTTCTGTAACTTATCATCTATTTCTGCTATTGCTTGTTTCTCTTCTCTAGGTCTCCACACTTTATGCTTCTTTGCTCCACTGGCTGTACTTTCACAATCTGTTAGTGTCTTCCTTTTGCTGCTGCTGCTTCTTTTCTTTCTTGCTGATGTCTTCCTCACTTTCATCATTATCCTTCTTATCAGTGCAATTTCTCTATCTAATAAATCTTCTGATTGTTGATTTATTTAATCTCTAGATTGCCAAATTGTCATTCTTACTACCTCCTTGTCATCCTTACCCTCTTGTTTACTGTTGTCTTCTTTCTCTTGCATCTTCACATTCTGTATTTCCCAATATTGAAATTGAGATTTCTCTTCTTGTATTGAATTCTGATTCTTCAGCATAATTTCCAGCAATTTAATTTCTTTATTCCATTGATTAAATATTTCCACATAATTTTCTTCCTCTTTCTTTACTTGGTTGTTCATTTGTGCCAAGTTTTCTCCAGCATATGCAACAAAACATGCATTCACAAAACAATTATTAAAATAAAACCCATAAGGCCTCAATGCCTCTTTTTCCTCTGACAACATTTCAGTATGCTGCTCTGAAATTTCCTCCTTTATCAGCACATTAGTATGCTGATTCAATATACCCAAAGAATTTTCTAAAGGACTTACAAGACTGTCAACAAGTCTCTCTTCCATACAATCTGCTTTCATGATATTTCTCTGTTCTTGTTCACTGTAGTGAACTCTGTCTTCTGCAATCTCTCTGTCATAGTCTGAGTTTTCCAACAAATATTCCAGCAAGGCAATTTATTTTTGGCATTCCTTAAGTACTTCCTCATCACTTACTATCCCTGCATTTATACACAAATTTTTAGTTTGTAAATCACAAAGATTAACAGTCTCAATTTTTGCTTCACATATCAGCTCTTCAGTCTAAATCTCATCTCCTTCTTTCACAAGAAATTCTTCCTATGTTGTAACAACTTCAAATATAAATGCATCACTGCTTTCCTCATTCAAGAGACATTCTTCATCATTCTTCAATTTAGAGTATCTATCTGGGGAAAGATACTCTTCCATACTTTTCACAGCTTCAAAAGATTGCTCATCTTCTTCTGCAAATCCTGTAATCACATCAAAACTATTAGATTAAAAAACACAAGGCTTTACATCCTCCTGCTAATCTGAACTTTCCCAATAGTTCAAGAAACCATCAATAATTTTTCCTTCAACAAGGTAAACTTCCTGTTGTCTTGAATTCTCACAATAATTTATAAGATCTTTCACAGATCTCCAGTCTTCAACTTCACTTGGAATTTCTCCCTGTTCTGCTTCACAAATAGAAACTTCCATTTTCAACTCAGCTTCTTTGAGTTCTCCTGTTCAAGCTTTATCAACTCTTCTGCTAACTGTATATTCACTTGTTGCTCTCTCTTTTGTTGTAGCCTCTGCCACTTTACTTTCTTCTTCATGATCCAACCATATTTCTGGTTTTCTTCTATCATCATTTTCAATTTATTAAATTGTTCTCTTATCTCAGCTAACTCTTTGTCATATTCTTCATCAGTCAACTGCTTCCATATGCCATTTGCCCTGGCATCTTGTTTCTCCTTTCTTCTGTTGTGGTATCTCTCAGAACCTCTGCTATCTCTTCTATGAATATCAATAGGCATATTCTTCTCTATTTCTATCTTCATGAGTTCCCCACTCATTCATCATGAGTTGTACTAAAGCCTCTGCAACAACAAGTCCTCCCTGATGCCACTTACCTCACCAATCCCTTCTCTGGACTTGGTCTTTTGGCAAGTACTGGTTCTCTATTCTTTGGAACCTCTTTAGCATTTCTCTCTGCTCCTTCTAGGCTTCAACTCATTTGCATCTTTTAAGAACACAAATATCCTTTTTTTCCAACCTCTGTTGGAGTCCTTCAAGGTTCTGTTCCACACTTTACTTAGAAACTCTTACCAGTTTCCTTTATCACTTCTCTTAAAGCTGTGATTTTCTTTTGCTGAGATTTTCTTCAACTACCTGCAACCTGAACTCTGCAAACATAATCTTCAAATCAGAGTTAAAATAACACTTATCAACTCACCTTTAATATCTTTGTGTGATCTTGTTTCACCTCTCATCTGCACTGTATCTCTATGTGCTACATTCTATCAGATTCAAAATCTGATCTCTTTTTATTTTCTCCATCACACATGCATTCATTCTAATTACAATTTAATTAAAACAAACTTGAACCTTAAAAAAGAGTTGTTTCCTGCTCTGATACCAAAATGATGCAGCCAAAGGCTGCCACACCCACAATATGCATATAAAATTTAAAAATTCATACCCACATGCATATAATCCAATAATCTGGCGTGGAAGCTTCTTGTTAAATCTTCAAAAGAAGATTTCCTCACTTTTTAACTCATGGTTATAAAACCCAACAATAATAATTTCTTATGCGGAAGCTTTTCTCTTTTCTTTGAAACCTATGGTTATAAACCATATCTCATATTTCTTTTTGTAATTTAAATATAATGTCGATGTATATAAACTTAAACTTTCGCCCAACCTTACCTTTCCGCCTTCCTCCGAATAACTTTGCCCCTTTGATTTCAACCATATATCTTCAACTCCTTGATCTTACATTTATCGCTTCATCGCGACATACCTTTGACCTCTGGTCCACAAAACATACCGTTAAATCATATATTGACCACACTTTAATAAAGTAACCGATTCACCGCCCATCGTTCATCAAATCTGATGGCTGGCGCTTCGTCGAGTTCCAACACAATGCTTCTTTCTTCCAACACATTTAACGATATCCGATTGAATGACTTCCGTCAATCCCATTCTTGATCTGACGGTCCTCATCACATCATTATTTCAACCTTATCGTGGATCGAAATTCGCCACCTCTTCGCAAATCTTCAAGGTTTATTACCCGACTTCGAATATCGCAACTTTGCATCGCATTGCCAAAGCTCTTTCCGCCGAATGTGATGTGCAATAAACCCTATGACCCACACTTTACCAAAGAAACATATGTTGGTGATCTCTCCATACCCTTCCATCCATCAAACGGTCATCGCATCATGTCTCCCAATCCGACGACTATCGCATAACAAAGATTCACAACCTTTAATATTTCAAACTCATGCGAAATGAGTGGTTTTAAGATACCACGTGTCGGCTTCTAAACGCTATCGCGTTCTCTCCATCCATTACCACTTACCACTCAAAAGTTGCGCGAAAAACCCATTGCTGGTTTTTGAAACCACCTTCACTATTTCGTCTGCTTCCGGTTCCATGCCATCTCGATTCATGGTTCCACTTTACTCTTGCGCACTCTCCATAGACAGTCAGATCTTCTTCACTGTTCCTTCTCTTCTGGTTCCATTCAATTACATAACCCCGGTATCCATAACCTATTTAATGGTTCCGCAAATTAATAATCAATCACTGTTTGTCCACATGCTTAAGTCTGTAGCTTGAAATAAAATCCTGGCTTCATGTGCTCTATTTCAACGATGCCATCTTAGTTGAAATTGACCTTCGAAGTCGACTTTCACATAGATTTCACATGACTGTCACACTAGATTCTTCCTAAATATATTATGCAGAATACTAATTCTCATATCAATCATTTCAATCAATGCAGACCGCCCATATTCAATACTATGTTCATTCATAAACAATATTTACATAAATCCATAACACCTCATGTTCTGTTTTCTCTTCTTTAGGCTTGATATTCTAATCAGTGGCCATTCCTCTAAATTTTCCCATAGGCTTACAACAAACCCCTATTTGTCTAAAACCTACTCAATCCTCTTCTTCCTACTACTCTTTCCTACTCTCTATTTTCTACTTTTGCCTTTGAGGCTTTACAATTTATACAAATGATTCTGAAACCAATTCTGGGTTCCAGATCCTCTATCTTCTCAACAAATTCCTCAAAATCCTCACAGTCCTAAAAATTCTTCTTTATCCCTAAGGATCCTCTCTAATCCCATAAAATCATGAAACTAATTCTAACTTAAGATTTACAATTAATTCCTACATCTCTCAATCCCTATGAAATCTCAACTATCCTAATTCTCTCATGTTCTCCAATCATTCGGGAACATTTACAAAATTCCCTTCAATATTTAATTAATTCTTATTCTAAATCACTCAAAACATTAATAATTACATTAATGAACCAATCTTCTTTGAAAACACTAGATCCCTATGTCTATTAAAATACAAAGGATTTTCTGAGCCTAATGCTCCTGCATCAGTGTCCCCATGATTCCCCGGTTTTGTTGCAAATTCAATGGTGGTAACAAAAATTTCGGTATGGGTAAGACTTCACAACCTTCCGCATCCATTTTGGCACCATCGAGTTCTTGAAGAAATAGGAAACACTTTGGGAAGATTCATAAAGGTAGATAGTGAAAGAATTGAAAAAGATATTTTTACTTTTGCTCGCATTTGTGTGGAAATGGATCTAAGTAAAGGTCTTCCGAACAATATTAACATGATAAATAAATATTTTAGGTGGGTACAATCGCTAGACATCGAAAACACAACTTTCTGTTGCAGGATATGTGAACAAACAGGGCATCTTCAAAGCACATGCAAACTGGCAAAGAAAGGGACAAAAAATAAAGTTCAAAAGCAGAAAGGATGGCAATTCTCTCATTTTTATTTATCAGAAGATGAGGAAGAAATGGAAGAAAATCAGGAAACTTAGGGAATAGGAGAACAACAAGGAGCACACGCGAGGGAGGAATGGAAAGAGGATATCAACCAACAATCTAATAGCCCTCCCATCGTTGTTGCTCCCTCACCTACTGAACTTCAAATAGAAGTCACTAAAATCACTACAGGTACAGGTGGAAATAAAAAATCTCGTGTCTGAAAGTTCCGACTCAAATAAATAAAACATCACAAGGAATAACGAGTTGGCCTTGGTTTCTTCTTCCTCGCATTCGGGGACTTGGCAGATTCTCCAAAACAAAAAAGACAAGCGCGAAAAGCCCAACCTTGTTGGCACTCTGTAAATTAATTATTTTTCTCTTTTGGTAGCCTCGCTACTATGTGTGCTTGTGCACACGGGGCCCTTTGGGGCATTCTGAATGCTTAATTGCATATACAAAATGTAGCTTTTCATTTTCATTAATAGAAAGTTGCTGATTTTTTCTTTTGAAAAAACTAGTAAAATTTGTGTTGTTACAAATGGAGAAAAATTATAATATATACTAACATCATTTTTTAAATGTTTTGAAATGTTATGCTTTGATGTTTTTAAGCAATGAAGTGTTGAAGTTGATATATGCTAATGTGATATATATGGTTGCAGTGTAGATGCATATGGGAATTAATGTAAGTTGAAACATGTTGTTGATCTTCGAAATGGAAGGAGTCTTCTTCCAATCATACATTGGAGATGAACCGTGTTGTCATATTTGAAGAGAAGTAAATTGGCAGTTTGGTAATAACTCCTATTTTTTAAGTCCTTCTCAGTCGTAAGTATTAAAATATTTTAAAAAATTATTATGTTGCAATATAGACATTAGATGTCACTGACAAGTACATCTAATAAGCACTTGGAAAATAAAATATTGATATAGGGGATTTGAAATTCATATGAGGCAGGTCTTGTTGCCATTTTCAAACAAAAGTGAAAGCAAGGAGAACAATACAATTCTATGAGAAAATATTGATTGATGTGTGGTCCCAATATGGAGATAAATATGAAGAATCAAATATATTGCTAATAGATGCATCAAAACATTCTTCTCAATTCGCTAGATATCGGTCAAACCACATCTTAATAAAAGCCTATACAAGACAAGAGCATGATAATTGCCTTATGCAAGTTTTATTTCCATTTCTTAAGCCATTTCATTGTATCAAACATAAATGTGAGTACATTTGAATGTTCAATAGAACATGTACTTCATTGTAATGAATGTGATTTTTTTAATAAATTTACTCACAAGAGCCTTATATTTTTTCAATGCAACTTGGACATATTTTTTTGTGAATGAACTTATATGATTTATTATTTGTTTCAAAATATATGAGAATTGAAAATTATACTAATATACATTATTATTATTATTATTTATAATTAGTTTTGCATTGAATTTGTTGTACAAAGATTTATTTTTATTATGTGTATGTGTGTATATTAATTTACATTTTTAAATGAATTATTTGTCATTGAAATCATCTTATTATATGATACATTGAGAAAAAAGTTATTTTATGGATTTATATTTAATTATATCCATTAATACTCATATATAAATGTGAAATGTAATTTTTAAAATAAAGTTCAATGTAAATAAACGTACAACTTTTACCAAAAAAATTATAGATAATTTAGTTGATAAAGGTTGCATGCACTATTAAGGCTAATAGGAAATGGGCATAGGTAATGGGCCATAGGTGAATGATTTGAACTTTTTGAAGTACAAGATTGTTATTTCCCAATTGATATTTTTTGGTAATTTTGTATAGACTTCAATTAATTTTTTTTATTGCAATCATATCATATTGAAAATTATCAAGACACAAAGTCACTTGTTGACTTTTAATTGCCTACAAAAATGCATTAATATGAGTGTATAAATGTGATATAAAAATTTTAAAATCAAACTCCATTGTAAAAAAGTTTTCATTTCTTAAAAAGGCATAATTAATTGATAATGATTCTTAAGTGGAGTGTTAATATTTGATTGAGCATGTATCATAGATGATTTATGTCTTTGAGCTTTATGAATTGTAAGGAATTTTATTTCATTGTCCAGTGATGATTTTTTATAAATTTGTATTTTTAAATAAAATGAACTTGTGTTCATTTCTTAAAAAGACATAATTAATTGATAATGATTGTTAAGTGGAGTGTTAATATTTCATTGAGCATGTAACATAGATGATTTATGTCTTTGAACTTTATGAATTGTAAGGAATTTCATTTCATTGTCCAGTGATGACTTTTTATAAATTTGTATTTTTAAATAAAATAAAATTATATCATATGAGCCAACAAGGCACAAAGTTATGTTATCAACTTTTATTTATATATATTGATTAATATGAGTGTATTAATGTGATATATAATAGCCATAAATTATGAATTATTTCTTCCAAAAACAAATATTAAATTTTCTTGCGAAGTGGACTATTTAGACTAGTGGGCAATGGGACATAAATTAGTGACTTCAAACTTTATATTTGAAGGCATTTGATTTTCAATCCGTAATTCTTTGTAACTTACATGTGCTTGTAAATCAAATATTTTTGTTTGCAATCGTCTCATACGAGTTAATAAATCAGGAAGCCATTTATTGACTTTCATTTTCTATCATGTGGTTTAATAAGAGTGTATAAATGTGATATCGTTGTTTTTGAAATCAAACTCCATGTAAAAAAAAATGTTTTTCATAATTAAACATGTAATAATTAATTGATCATGAAGATAATGAATGTTAAGTGGACTATTCATTAAGCCCCAATGGTTAGCTCAAGAGGTCTAGAGCCAAATGTGAAGTTCTTTGATATTTTGCTGATCACAGGTTCGACTCTCTGTTGGGGTGAGATTCCATAACTAGGGCTGATGATTTACTCAATGTACCATATGCAAAATGGTGGGATGTACTCTAGGGTTTCCCTTGCTTTCGTTCCAAGTAAAAGAAAGAAAACATGGACTCTTCAGAGTTATTCAAGAGATGAATCATAAATGGATGTCTTTAAACGATTTGCATATATGACATTTGATTTTCCCATCCACATTAATAATTTGTAAAGTTCAAGTCTTAAATAAATTAATTCTAATAGAAATAATATTATGGAAGCCAACACATTAGCCTATTTATTGAATTCTATTTAGTTATATGCATTGATACAAGTTTATGAATGTATTGCACTTTTGAAATGATTTAAGATCTTAATGTACGTAAAGATATATTTTTTTCAAAACAAACTAGAATTAATTGATGAGTTCTATGTGGCCCATCTTATTTTCAATCCATAACTTTTTATAACTATGTATTACTAAATCAATTGCTTATATATGCAATCATCTCATGTACTTCTATCATTCAACAAGCCATTTATTGACTTTTATATGCCTATTATGTGGTCTGATATCAATGCATAAATGTGACATTGTTGTTTTTGAAACAAAACTAAAGAAAATGATTTTCCTGATAAAAAGTCGAATAGTTACTTGATAATGAATTCCAAGTGGACTATTCGGGCTCATTCAAGAGATGAGGCATAGATATACGTCTTTAAACTTTTTGCACCATACTATGAGATTAGATTTTTCCATCCATAATAACATTATGTAAATTTCAACATTTAAATACATTATTTGTAGTTGATATAATCTAATAGAAGCCAACAAGACATGGAGCTATTTACTGAATTCTATTTAGTTATATGCTTCCATAATACATGTTTATAAATGTAATGGGTTATTGAAATAAAGCGCTTGATGTATCTAAAGATACAAATTTTACAAAATAAATAATTTAGAATTTAATTGATAATACATTTTAAATGGATTACTTCGATTTGTTATCCATAACTTTTTCTAACTATATATTCTTATATCATTCAAGGAGTATTTTATCATTCGTAATTATAATATCTTGCTTTCAAGTTAGACATACTAATAATATGATTTAATTGATCACTACTAATAGCTACTTTCACACCCATACTATGTATTGATATTTTTGTGCCAAGCAATTCCATGTTTGACCTCTTCATGAGTCACTAATTGGTTTGACATTACTAAAAATATTTATCTTATCTTAAGTTAATATTGTGATTTTTTCGAGAGGCGTTTTACATCCTAGTATGGAAAGACCCCACGTAGAAATTTACTCTTGTAAATGTCTGTTTACAAGGATATGGAAAGGTCCTCGTTAAATGTTTTGGTCATAGACTAGTTAACATAAGTTTGAGTTAGTCATTTGGTGGGTTTACCGATGGTGCTTTACAAGCCCATAGTATTGCATATCCCATGATATTCTTTTGCGTTATTGGTTATGATGAAGCCTACTTAAAGGCTTCAACAAATCCATTATGAAATGTAAGACTTCTAGCTTAGATCCATCTTAACTCTAGAATTGATCCCTGTTGGCACTTGCTATATCTCGATATAAGATGGATCAATGTTGGTTTACAAAATAAATAATGTTAATGAAGTTCTTGTGTTGGTTTTGATTGTTAAACGAATAAATTTAAATATAATATGGCTCTTATGGAATATTTTGTCTTGTCGATTACAAATGCCATTAACATCCTAAATTATATAATTATAAAATATGATACTAAAAAAATAAACAAAATTGCTAATAGTACCTACAATTAAAATTGCTATGGTAATCAACATACTAGTGTAACTCTATGATTAAATAAATTTTATGGAGACTATAAAATTGAGCCAACCTTCTACTGGAATAGTAACTCATCACAATCAATGTCGTATTTATTATATCTAATTATAATTAAATTGGTAAATAATACTAATACACAGAATACTCTTCTCACCAACTAATATTATTCAACTTTTTAAAAGAAACCATAAATAATATTAGAAGAAATAATGTAAGGAGTCCAAGATTAAGACATCAAAGATTTGCTTCTAGAGATTTATATAAATTTGTTTAATATAGCTTATCATGATAATTTTATTGCAAAAATGGTGAACAGATACATTCAAATAGTGAACTAACTGATTTTCAAACTTAATCTAAGGTAAAGTTCTAAATTCTAGATCCACTCAATAATTTCAAATTTAATGAAACATGTTTGTTGTTAAATTCTTTGTAATATAAATTTTCCAATTTTAATGAAATATGTGTTGGCTGAAAAGAAAGATGCTAAAGGTGCAATATTTCGAGCACCCAGATATAACTTGCCATTTGTATGATAGGCACCTTGCTTCCTATGGAAGACTACCATGGAACGTCGAGGTTCCTCTTTATTTTGCAAAATTATTTTTGGAAATGAAACCCAATTATAATGACATTCCCTCTAAATTTTTTGGTCATGGGAAAGGTCGATTATGTGTCCGTAGGGACGCTAGCGTGATGCTGAATTGCCTCGCTCCAAGCTACCATTGGTAAGTCGACCTCTTCTTGTGGAAACTTTGCGGTTAGAGATGGATGTCACTTCTCAAATTAGTCGAGAAGCAAGGGATGTCATCATAGACAATGTTCAGAGTGAACTTAATGTAATTGATGTTTGTCTGAATCGACAAAGAGCACGAAAGAATGCATGTGTTAATTTTGGGTATCATGCAGATGATGAGATAGATAATATGAATGTTGAAGAGCTAAGAACATATGTAAAGAATTGTCACAATGGTTGGCAGGACCTATTTATTCATAAGGAAGAGGGCATGAGATCGGTATGTGTTAATGGTTAGGGTGATTATTTAGACACATGTATAATTTGTAATAAATGCATATACATACATTTATTTGTATATGTTAATCTAACAAAAATGTATCTTATATGTGAACACCATTTGCAGTTCTCACGCTTGATGAACGAAGATGTTAATATCACGGTCGAAGCTTCAGGTTTACACAATCAAGATGGTTCTCACCATAAAGATGATATGTTGGCACATGGTAGTGTTTTTTAAGTGAACATGATGTTGATGTACAATTATTTTGATCTATTATTATATATCGGAACATGATGACATATTTTTAAAATAAATAATTGTGTACACATGTACATGTATATAATTAAATGTTAACAGGTTCCGATTCAGTCCAATGTTTTTGCGATGCAGGTACCCTCTTCTTTCCTGTTAGGAGATGTGCCAAATCCACTATCACAAGTATGAACAATTTTTCACTTAAATATGTTTTTAAGGTATATATCGCAGTTCAAAAGTTCCATTAAAAAATGAGATCTAGATATTGAGTTATTTTACAGTTTTAAATTTTTTGAATTTTAGGTTTCTGGAGATGATTTTATTTCAGAGCCACCCTTAGGAGATGTGCTTAATCCACCATTATAAGTATTCAATTTTTCACTTATATGTTTAAGTTATAAATTGAAGTTCAAAAGTTTTATTATAAAATGAGATCTAGATCTTGAGTTATTTTATAGTTTTAAAATTTTTGAATTTTAGGTTTTTGGAGATGATTTCTGTTCTCCAAAGACTCTAGTGATGGAGTGTATGATGGAGATAGGAACATCCACACCACTTGAACAAGTAGTCTAATTTTTTTTTTAATATTATTGAAAATTAGTTTATATGCATTTTCATTTGAAAGTTTTTAATATATATATACACTTTTGTACATGTATATTGTACAGTTTACTGTGCAGGATGTTTTAATGGATGAGCAACAAAATACAATGGAGAGGGAACAACATCAAGCATTGCATGATTTTTTTTTTTTTTTTTACATGAAGTTCTACATTCTCATTCAATTTTAAAACATTAAATTTTAATGTTTGTACACGTGTACATGTTCCCCATTCTTTAGAGGATAGCACGAGACCCAAGATGCTGGTGGAAAAGACACTGGATCCATTTGTATTTTATTGATGATGCACATGTGTGCAACATTTTATTTGATAGACCTAGTCTTAAATTTACTTTTCTATATATAGTCATATTTACTTTTCTATATAACTTGATACTTGTAACACTATACATTGAACTATATATATTTACTTTTATTGTTCATGTGATATAAATTTTGGACATATTTTACTGTTTCGATATAGTTTGAAACTACATTTACTTTTATCAAGAATGATTTTAAATTTTGTATAGTTACATTTGGCATGTGATCACATGTTGTGATATATAATTTTTTGTTTTTAAAACTCAAGTTGTCATTTTATTTGTTAAATATAAATTGAATCTAGATGAAAATTTCAAATTACAAAACACATGTATATTTTGTATAATTGAACTATATTTGGCATGTGATCACATGTGATATAATGTTTTGTTTTTAAAACTCAAGTTGTCATTTTATTTGTTGAATATTTAAAACGAATATTTAAATGGAAATTTCAAATTACATTTTCACTATGTGTATATTTTAGATAGTTGAACTACAGTTGGCATGTGATCGCATGTGATATAATATTTTGTTTTTAAAACTCAAGTTGTCATTTTATTAGTTAAAAATAAAATGAATCTCTAGATGGAAATTTCAAATTACAAAACATGTATACATGTGTAGATATTTTGGATAGTTGAACTACATGTGGCACATGATCACATTTTGTGATATAATGTTTTGTTTTTAAAACTCATGTTGTCATTTTATTTGTTAAATATAAAATGAATCTCTAGATGGAAATTTCAAATTACATTTTCGCAATGTGTATATTTTGGATAGTTGAACTACATTTGGCATGTGATCACATGTGATATAATGTTTTGTTTTTAAAACTCAAGTTGTCATTTTGTTGTTAAAAATAAAATGAATCTCTTGATGGAAATTTCAAATTACAAAAAATGTACACGTGTATATTTTGGATAGTTGAATTACATTTGGCATGTGATCACATGTTGTGATATGATGTTTTGTTTTTAAAATTCAAGTTGTCATTTTATTTGTTAAATATAAAATGAATCTCGAGATGGAAATTTCAAATTACATTTTCACAATGTGTATATTTTGGATAGTTGAACTACATTTGGCATGTGATCACATGTTGTGATATAAGGTTTTGTTTTTAAAACTCAAGTTGTCATTTTATAAATATTAAATATAAAATGAATCTCTAGATGGAAATTTTGAATTACAAACCATGTATACATGTGTATATTTTGGATAGTTGAACTACATTTGGCATGTGATCACATGTTGTGATATAATGTTTTGTTTTTAAAACTCAAGTTGTCATTATATTTGTTAAATATAAAATGAATCTAGATGGAAATTTCAAATTACAATTTACACGTACATGTGTATATTTTGGATAGTTGAACTACATTTGGCATGTGCTCACATGTTGTGATATAATATTTTGTTTTTAAAACTCAAGTTACCATTCTATTTGTTAAATATAAAATGAATCTAGATGGAAATTTCAAATCACATTTAACACATACATTGGTACATGTTATGCATTTGAACATGTGTGTGAATATTATATAATTTTAGGATGTACATCTATTATTTAGGTGATATTTAAGTACATTTTACATGATCATACATGTCATTTAAAATAATCATAGATGGTTAAATATATATTTAAGTTCAAAAGAATATATGTACATAAAAATGATTGAAGTACATGTTTGAATATATGGAAAAATGATTTAAGTACAATACATATCAATGTATATATGTAAAAACAATCATAAAATGTACAGGTCAGAAGCCATACCATGGCCCTGCGCCAATGTCAGAAGCCCATCAGAGGTAGCTATAGGGGTGTGTTCTCAGGTCGCTCTCACCGTGGCCAGGACCAGCGATTAGAATCTATCGAGGAATCTTCATCTGATAGCCATGAGGTGCTGGCTCCTCAAGCATTTGATAGCATTCATGGGGAGCCTTTTTTTTTTTTCCTCCGTAGAAGCCTAAGAGTAGAAGAGGCTGCAGGAAATCCATTATTCTACAATCTGTGCCACCTTTACTCAGGAAAACTAACTTGCTTCCAGTTTAGGAGTCCACGATGGAGGAGATAGGCGTTTGGGTTATGGACTCAGACGATGTCTGGACCAGATATTATGATGCAGAGTACCCAGTCACTCCCATCGTCCATGCGGCCCCTCTGAAGCCTCCTTGAAGGCCCATAGCTGAGGAGGAATCCATTGCTCGAGAATACGGGTGCCTGATAGAGGAAGAGGACCAAGCAATAGACGAAGATGAATGAACTCCATGATTGTTCGGTAACAAGGTTAATTTATGCTTTTTGTCACCTCAGGATATACTTCAGCTCTTTTGTTTTTATATGAGCCACTGAATATTTTTTATTACAAGACTGGATGACACTTTTAAGGGGTTGGTTTCATCCTTTGAGTCAGCCCCAAACTTGGTTTATTTTGAACTCTACCAAGGCAAGGATGGGCTAAGCATTGATTGCCATCTATACCCATTGCCTCTGTACAATTTTTCGTGCTTTTAATATAGTTTATCCCAAGTTACAAAAAAAAAGGTTCACATGAATATATGTACATAAAAATGATTGAAGTACGTGTTTGAATATATGTAAAAATGATTGAAGTACAATACATATCGATGTATATATCTAAAAACAATCATAAAATTCTAGGCATTCTTAGATGTGTCAAACAACCATAAAATTTTAAAATTGCATTAAAACATATATCCAGTACACAAAATTTTTCATTGATGTACATAGAAAAGCTACTTTTAGTTGATAGTAATATAGAAATTACAAAATACGTACCACACATTTTGCATTCAATAATGAATATTATAATTTACTTAATAGACACATCTAAAACAAAATCGTGCAACTTCAAATTTTCATTATATCAACTATGCTAGATACACAGATATGTACATTTTGCAATAATGACATTATGACAAATTGTACTAGAGAATGTATGAAATCGTTTAAGACCAAATAATTTAGACATGTGTATGTGTACATGTGTATAAATTACTTGTGTGCATGTACCAAAAAAATGTACATGTGCAAACACTTGTACATATAACATAAAAAGGCAGTCCAATTTTTAGTTGAGTTTTGGAAGTTCTAAAAGATGAATCCAAAGAGAAGAAGTTGTTGGGCAGTTCAATAAAAAAAATTCCAATGGAATGCCATCTTCAATGATCTGTTCATGATCGACTTTTAACATTTCCCATTTCTTAATTTTCAATTTTTTCTTTGATTGAACTTCTATCAACTTTATGCGTGTTGCACACACCAAGTGACTATATTGTCAACTTATGAAATCAGGTTCATAGTCTTAAAAGTAAACAAAATCCCCACTTTGATGAGTTTGTTGGAATACAATAATATTTTAGTATAATAGACCCTTTTTCATATGTAAACCCGTTATCATCATAGTTTTCCAATAATTTCATCTTTCGTTCAGTGCAACGCATCAAATAATACTTCACATTTTCATTTTTGATAGTAGGTGCAACTACAACAAAAATATATACTGAACAATAAAACAAACTTATGTATTTAAATTTAGATAATAATTAATATGAAAAATTAACTTTAAAATTAACATGTGTAATTGATTTTATTATCTATTTCTAGATCTCTATCATTTGAAATCAATTGAAATGTTACCTTCTCTAATAAGATCAGAAACTCGATCACCTTCGGATGATATTGTAGTCTCCTTTGATTGCATTTCTTCAAAGCTTACAATGGAATTTTTCCCCTTTGTATCTAGTTCTGTATGTTTCCAATCATTTACATAAATTTTGTTTTCACAAACATCATTGGATTCTGTATTGTCTATGAAAACATGACAAAAATAAGAATATTTTCTTTTATCCAATGCAAACACATTTTTGGATAGCTTTGTTTTAATTGAATGCAAATTTTGAGTCCCTTTTATTGTTTCAACGTCTTCTCCAATCGATCTATATACATCTTGGACCTCAATGTGCCAAAAAAACCTATATGGAAAATTCAAAGAAGAACATAAATATGTTATCAAAATATGATCAAAGTTAATCATTGTGATAAATGCTGTTTAATATTATAAATCCAATAAAAATTAAATTGAATGTACCTTCGTACTTATCTTGTTCAGTTAGAATCATGGCTTAGTGCAGCAATGCACCATTGAACAACTTGTTCAGTTGAGACAAGTCGGTTTGCAGAGTGTTCCATTTGATATCTTCGAAGTGCTCATTTTATACATGCCCCTGCACCGTCATGCTCTCATTTTCCATGAACAGTCTCAAATAAATTCCAACAATGTTAAATGTGTGTTTTCATATGAAGATGACACAACCAAAAGGATGATCGTGAAGATTTGAATTGACTTGCGCATCCATCTCACCATATCCAATGTTCATTGAATTTTATTTCACGACTTTTCAAGGAGTCATAATTTTTTTTCAAAACAATGTTGTACAAAATATGTATAATGCGTACGATCGTCACTAATATAAAAGTGATTTTCTTTAATAACATGCCGATTTTAATTGGTGCTTTCTATATGATCAACATTTTGTTCAACATGTCTATATAGAATATGGACAAGCATGGATACTTGGTCAGAATGATAGTATTCACTCTGTATTTATTTTTATGGAACAAATGTGTAGTTTTATGCAAAATCAACTATTGAAAAAATGGTCCCTGGTGGAAAAAATTCACAGGATTTTTTGAATTGCAAGTCCTGCCATCGAGCTCTATGTGAATGCTTGGTGTATTTATAAATTTATGCCTCAAACTTTCTCAAAAAATCTATCATAAAAATGTCTTCTTCCTATAAATCAATTCTTTTAGCAGTTGTAGTACTACTTGAACCAATCGATGTATGAATATATTCACATCTCTTCCATTTCACTTTTATGTTGGAAAATGATTGATCATTTATATAAATGCGATATTTGTTTTAAAATTTAGTCAAATTTCCACAATCATCACATTTTTACCACCAACACATTTCTTTTGGTAAAATAATTCGTGGCTTTCTCTTCCACATAGATTTTGAGATATGAAATCATGGATAATGGAAGGAGGTGAATCTTTCCAAATTTTTTTACCAAAATTAAGGAATGTGTCATAATATAACTAAAATTGTATATGATAACGACAACAACAAGTGTCGTGTACAGTGATAGGTTTAACATACCATGGTTTTTGTTGCACAAAAACACTGATTGAGACATCAATTTCACGATTTTTTTCTTTGAACTTGTTGAACAACTCTATCTTAGTGTTGTCCAAGCAATGTTTTGCATGTTCTTCGTACTGATTTCGTGCTATTCTTCTTCGCATCACATCCTTTGCTTTTAGTGAAACATGTGAATTTTTCATCCAATATTCATATATTATTTTTTAATATCTTCTCCAAGTCTATCTTTGTATGGTTTCCTACAAATAGCTGTTCAACAAGAAAATTCATCATTTACATCTAATTGCAATCAAAATTTTTGATGTTTGTGCAAATTTTTTTGTGAGGTTCCTAATGCTTGTGCCATAGATTTTACCAAGCGATTCTCTTTAGTATTTGATGAAACAACTGCCATTTTTATTGCTCTATGTGCATCTAAATCACTTTTCTTTCTAGATCTTCCAATTGAATTTAGAGCACTATTTATATTTTGTATCACATTTTCCTTCATTTTTTTTATCTTTTGTTGATTTTTGAATACCTAATAAAGTCGTAGCTTCTCTTAATTTCTTTGATGTTAAGATACTTTTCAACATTTGGGCTTGAACTGCCATAGTTTCATCTTTGAAGAACGAATCAATAATGTGATTAACACGATATCGTATAACATGGTCAGCTTTTTTATCTCCATATCTGTGAGTGTCAACATTTTCTAACATCTCATCATCGATATTGATTTCATCTATACATATTATAATGAAATGTACATAATAAGTTTATATATTCATTAAATAATTAAATTAATAAATATGTATAATTTCAATAGTACACATTCAACATATATATATACATACCCGGTGATTCAATTTCTTCACTTGAATTTCTTTCAATGTTTTCACCATCTTCAATCATTGGTTCAATATCTCTTTCATTTTATCTTTCAAAATTTTGTATCTCATCATCAATGTTTTGAGGAATATCTCTCTCTGTTTATATTGAAAAATATTTTTCAAATTAGTTCATCAAATAAAAATTAAGTTTCACAATACACTAGTCAAATTTAAATATCAAATTTATAATATTTACATTTACATACCTGCTTCAACTTCTAGTTGAGGTTGATTTTCCCTTTCAATATTTGAGCGTTCTTCTCTCTTTTTTTTGCGATATTCTCTCCCCTGTTCTCTACGTTCTTCAGGGTCTCTTCTTTGATCATATTTTCTCTTGCAATTCCTTCGATTTCCCATGATAATTGAGTATGAAGCTAAAAAAATTTCCTTCAAAAATTTAGACAAAAACTCAATTAAAAAAACATCACAAAAGATTTAATTTTAAAAAAACTAATTTTAAAGATTTTGCACAAAAGACATACTTCAACACAAAACATTTTAAAAATTCCGCAAAAAAAAATGTCTTTTAAAAATGAAATGAAGCTCAAAATATTTCCTTCCAAGTCCTGCAAAAAAAATTCATTTAAAAAGTTAGACAAAATCTCACTTTAAAAAATCATTATAAAAGATTTACTTCAATCCAAAACACTCACTCTAAAAAAATGTCACTTTAAAAAACACCTCCAAAAAATGTCCATTGATAATTAAGCCCAACCTCTTAAAAATATCACTTTAAAAAATACCTCCAAAAAATGTCCTTTGAAAATTAAGCCCAAAAACCTCAAAAAAAATGTCTCTTAAACAAAATACCTCCAAAAAATTTCCTTTGAAAATTAAGCCCAAAAAGTCTCTAAAAAAATATCACTTAAAAAAATGCCTCCAAAAAATGTCCTTTGAATATTAAGCCCAGAAAGAGTCTCTTGAAAATTAAGCCAAAAAAAAGTCCTTTGCAAAATCAGCTGTTACACGATCAAGATGAAGGGCGAACTTTTGGGTTCGCAAGTAAGTAAAGATGTCACCGTACCAAGGATCGTCGGTGGTGATGGAAAATAAATGTTCATCGGGAAGAACATCATTAATTGGAGTACCTTGCGTCCAGGTAGGCAAATCAGAAATGAGTTCAGCGAGGACTAAACCTTTCGTACTTTTTGGGGTGACAAATTCAAGGTCGAATTCTTGGAGGATAACGACCCAACGAGCGTACTTCCCATTGAGGATGTGTCGACTCAATAGGAAAGCCATGGGGTTGGAATTAGTCACAACCTTGGTGGAACGCATGAGGATATCTGATTGGGAGGGGAAAGGTTCACATGTGCGCCATCATGTGGGGTGACAGAGGAGTAAGCAGATGAGTGGGTAGGTGAAATATTGGGGGAAGGCACTAAGGGGTCGGTTGCCGGGGAACGCGGTGATGAGGAAAGGTAAGAAAAAGTGGTTGAAGGTTCGTTCATTTCAATATCAGGATGGGAAATGTTAATTGGGGTAGATAGGTGGTCTGGTGCTAGTGAAGAAGGATTATGAGCAAGTGTGGCTTCGAATTGGCGGTATGCGGCTAAAGAAGAACGATACTCGTCGAGGCGGGGGCAAAGGTGGGTATAATGTCCATGGAAATCGCACAAAGAACAAGGATGATTGGTGCGCAAGTTTTTAAGTTTCGGAAGGGAATCAGGTATGGTGACATAGACCTCAGGGATATCGGATTCCGGGAACGTGTCATTGACCATGGTCTTGAGAAGGGGTAATTCGGGACAGGTATGGGTGGCGTGACTGACAACATCACACAAAGCACACTGGATGGCATGCTTTGGAGGCCGAGGGGGGGGTAGAGTTTGTCGGGGCAGCCTTGTCCTTTGATGCCCCCCTACAAGCTTTACTATTCTTACCCAAAGCGGTCGCAACAGGAGGGGGTTCCTGATGAGGTGACTGAGGTACAGTTGCAGCGAGAGAAGTCATGGGAATCGGTTGAACCGGGGTCAAAGCAAGGTAGGGTTTGGGTTGACCAGGCAGGATATTGGCTGGAGGATCGAGGTACCAGACGGGTATACCCAAGGTCAAATTGGGGAGAGATAGGGTGGCCAAGGTAGGTATGGAATAAGCTCTAGGAGGGGGGGCAAGGAAAGGTATCTGACTAGTAGGGTAATGGCCAGGAGGAATGGTGCCAAGGGGGCTGATATCAGGCGAAATCGACCCAAGAGGGTAGAGAGGTGCGTGGGGACTATTAGTAGAAGGAGACTCAGAAGGAAGAAGGTTGGCTAGCGGGGGCGAAGGGCTAGGAGTGGGTGGGGGTGTGTGAGATTGAGGTTGCTGACTAGCCAAAGTGGGCTGCTTAAGGTCAGCCCAGGATGATTGCATCATGCAAACGTTCGTCGAGCTAGGATCAGAGACAGGAGGGGGGGGAGGACCCGGGAAGGTTCCAAGCAAGGAGGAGTCTTTGTAGACGCTAGGGGAAACACTGGTCAAAGAATCGAGAGTTTTCTTATTGGTGACAACAGAGATAGTGGACTTAGGGGAGGTCTAAGATTTTGGTTCATGATATGTCAATTGGTCAATTGTGACTATCTTTCCATTATGAGGGAAAAACATCTTGCGGTGGACTGCGGATGGGACGACAAACATGGCATAGGTGTAACTACGCCCCAAAAGGATGTTATAGTCAAGAGGGGCGTCAATAACTTCAATGTCGACACAAACAGTCTTGCCCACAAGGGTGACGGGACAGTTACGAAAAAGGCTGATGGGCTGGGAGGCATGGCCATCCCACGCACGAAGGGTGATTGTGGAAGGGGCCAACTCAAGAGATCCAAGTTGTTTCCAAACCGAAGCAGACATCACATAGGTAGATGCCCCCTCATCAATAATACACCGAGCGACGTTAGCATTTCGGATTTTGACTGGGATTTGGAAAGCAACAGAAGAAGGAAGGGGGGGATGGTCTGACTGACAAGCGTCGAAAAAAATCAATTGGTCATCAGCAGGATCTACAGCACCCACGACGGATAATAGAGCCTTCTTTTGAGAAGGACACGACTGGAGGAGTTCCAGTGTTGAAATGGCAGCAGGAGATTGTGCCAGATCATCTACTATGCTATATGAATGGGCAACCCGACAAGAGGCAGCATTTCGGCGTAATGGGCCCTTAGGAGGTTCCCCATAGGCGAGGCAATAAGGGGTCCCCAACTAAGGTGCGAGAGAAAAAAGTGGAGTGAATAACAGATGGACACTAATGATGATGATGAAATGAGGGATACTGAGTAGTAGATGGACGACTTCCCTTGTTAGAGCATAAAGGGCATGAATGGCTTGGCAGCGACTGACACAATATCATGAGGGATAGGGGACAATGGTATTGAAGGCCATAATGTGCAACACGAGAGAGGGACCAAACAATGAAGGATGGAGGACTATAGCGGGATACGAAGGGGCATGAGATAGACTCCATGACTAATGATGACTCAACTCGGATGCTCTAAACAAGGGCGACTCGATGGTGCTGCCACAAAGTAAAGGTCCAATGGGGAACCATAAAAACATGAGTACAATAGGGTATCTCATGACGAAAATCAACACGAACAAAGATAAGTAAGGAGGCAAAGTGGTGCCCCAAGTGCAAGTGTTGTAAGTGGAGACATTCGACTTGGAGGAGAGGTAAATAGACCCTTCGTGGACAAAATGTGTCCTGGTGAAGTATCAAAACATGAAAAACTAATAGATACCCATTTGAGTGCTCGGTGAGAGCTTTCCAACGGTGCAGATGGTGTGTCAAATGGGGCTACGGTTTGGTCGCAGCGGGAGAAAGAAAAAACAAGGGTTTTTCTTCTAATAAGGCATTTTCCCTCCAAAATCATTCATTTGCTTGTGTAGCTGTGGTGAATGTGGAGAGATGAGAAGGCCCTAAATCTTGCAGCGATCGTAGTAGACAAATCGACCGTTGGAATCACGATCCGTCAGTTGCAGGTAAGAGGCCTAATCCTACTCTTTGTTTTTGATGGATTCAAAGTTCAGATTAGGGTCTTAAATCTCAGTAACTACTCCTACTTCATCATTACGACCGGGTTGCACTTTTTGGGGCAAAAACTGCGACCTGGGACGCGGATTTGGGCCTTAAAAGTGCGACCTAGCCCAGGATTTGGCCAAAAAGTGCGACCTATTAGATGGAGGTGGTTTCAGTGCTGGTATGGGCTGAGATTCAGTTTTGGTGTGAGTGAATGCAGTTTTTCTTATCTGTAGACTGACAAAGATGATGGTTTTGTGCAGATATGGCAGATATACAGATCAAGTGGAGAGAGAGAAACCTAGGTACATTACAGATGGAAATCCAAGCGGATCAGGGTGTCCGTCGTGCATTGGCTAGGTTTGGAGTTCTGAAATTTGTGGAGAACCCTTTGATGAGGGTTGGGGAGCCCTTGTTGGCTCGGATTATCAGTTATTGGGATCCAGATCATAAGGTGTTTATAGTGCAGGGGCATAGGATTGAGTTGACAGTCCAAGATCTGTATTTCCTGACTGGTCTCCCACCATTAGGGATGGTGGGAAATACAAAACCAATGTTACCACGGGGGCGTAACATCATGGAGTTCGTTGAGGGACATTGTCGACCAGGTGTTCGAGTCAAAGGGACTCAGACATCGATTGGGGATCTAGAGAGGTTGGAGACCCAGGCAGTGGCAGCAGCAGTGTTGCAGATCTTGGGCAGCTAGGCATTCCATCACATCACTGGAGGGCAGATGATGATTGTAGAGAGTGTGTTGAGTGGGACCTACTATGGGTGGACCCAGACGATGTTAGTGTCGGTGAAACGACAACTGTCGCTATGTAAGCGGTAAGTGAATCATGATTGTGCTTATGGGACTGTATTGTGCTCCTTCTTTTTTGAGAAGATCCCGACCTTACGACCTCGTGTACATCTACCTGATGGGGGTCCGAGAGTGCCCTGGATGCGTCGGTGGGAAAACTACTGTGTAGAGGAGGAGGAGGGGCGGTCAGACGGGTGTTCCGACCAGAGTTCTTCGCCCATTGGGATCAGATGCCATTGTACATAGACGACTATCCCTATAGTGGGATGAGTTATTGGGGAGATCCAGACTTACTGCTTCCGCTTGGTCGAGTATGGGGGCCTGATGGTAAGTGACAAGTAACTAATCTGTTATGTGCATTGTAAAGTTTGTGAATAGTATTCATGGTACTGATCCTTATACTTTTTGGAATGCAGATATAGCTCCGGTAAAACTGGCTGGATATATGGGACGACCTGCAGCAGCTAGAGCGACAGGTGCAAGTGGATCAAGAACGACATAGAATGAGGATATGACCACTCTGTTGGAGGACATTCGTCGTATATGTGAGGGGCTACTGACCGGTGTGTCGGAGCGTGGTTGTTAGGATTTAGACGACCAATACATAGAGCTATGTAATGGGCTACCCTCGGAATGGTGAGGTATCATGCGACGCATGGCGATGGCCGGTCAGACTGCGCGCGATCTACGAGCTGCAGGAGCAGACTCATTGGCTCGGGATCCTCCAGAGAGTGATTAGATGTAGGGCAGGTGGTGCCCCCCAATGTGTATGTAGGGGCAAGTGGTGCCCCCCAGTTTTGTAGTTTTGTTTTTGTAACATGCTATGGGCATGTCATATGTTTTAGAGTAGATGGACTCTAAAAAACATGTTATATGATATATATTATGTATATGCATTCTATTGATGGTGTGAAATGTTATTGTCGTGTGTGTGATAAATGCCAGTCTAGAACATGATTTGCAATTCTATCGACATAGTGATTTTGACTTCTAGGTACATGGTTGAAAGTAATGAATCTAAAGTCATGTATCAAAAGTTTCACTCGTAAATATTGTCTAAACAGGATAGGGTTATGCACACGATAGACACCATTGAGTTTTAAAACAAGAAGTAGGGAATCTAAATGAACGTGTAGATGGAGGATGCGATGAGATAGGGCATCGGCTAAGAGACCATGTACTGCATCATATTCGGCCTGATTATTGGTGGAATTACCAATGCTGACCCCATTCGAAAGAACAAGGGTCAAGATGGCCCAGGCGGCCGAAGCGAGATTCCAGGAGTAGCGACTGGCCCCATTGGCATAGCCAATATAATGTGTGGACAAGAGGTCCGGCAGAATAGTGTCACAAGACAAAAAATTGGAGGAAGGAGAAGAATTAGGGCAACGTGAATATAGGGTAGACATCAAATGGCTACTATGGGAGGGAGTAGTTTGGGTAGGATGGCTAGGAATCATAGATTGACTAGAGGGTGATGAATGAGAACTACGAGAGGAAAAGCGAGAGCTCATGCTGCGACAGACATCATAGATGCGGATGGTATCCTCTTGGTGATGAGAGGAAAGGGAGAGGTTGAGGAAACCACATGATGCTGCAAATCTACCTAAATCATCAACATGGGAAGAAAGGCGCACATACGGAGCGTCACGGGGGATGACGGAAGAACAAGTAAAAAGATGGTCAAAGCATGTAGAGCCCAAGAATGTTGCTGAAGGGGAATCAAGAAAAACAGATGGAGTGGATTCGAAGGGAATGTACTCCGAGGGTCATGCGGATGATGATAGGTATAGGAGGGGGGCAGCAGGTTCCGACATCTCAACATCGGGGGGAGGAATGTGAATGGTAGCGGGGGGATCCTTGAGTAAGCCTGACGCATACTGAGCAAGGATGGGAGAGGCAGATTGATTTTGTTCGACCTCGTACTCGCGAATGACCTCTAAAGAGGCTCGGTAATGCGTGAGGTGAGGATAATGGTGAGAATAATGGCCATGGACACCACACAGAGCAAAGGGTTTTTTGGTGCGAAGAGGCTTCGGGTGCTTGGCTGCGGACGAGGAAGAAAAAGAGGTTTCAGGGACCGTAGATTCAGGGAACGCGACCTTAACCATGGGTTGGATACGGGGCAACTCAGGGCAAGTATGGGTGGCATGACCGACACCATCACACAAGGCACAAGGCTTGGCGGGTGGAGGAGGGGTAAGGTCAGGTGCGGTGGTCTTGTCTTTGGATGCCCCCTTGTGGGTTTTTCGTTTCTTTCCCGTAGATGTCACAGCAGGAGAAGGGTCCTGTTGAGGTGCGGGTGGCACTGTGGTGACGTGAACTGGTTGAACTGGTGTCAAAGCAAGGTATGGTTTGCGGTGACCTGGTGGGGTAGCGGCTGGAGGGTCAAGGTACCAGAAGGGAATGCCCAGGGTCAAATTAGGAAGGGAAAGGGTGGCCATGATGGGGACTGAATAGACTCTGGGAGGGGGAGCGAGGAAGGGTATCTGACCAGCGGGGTAATGGCCAGGAGGGACGGCTCCAAGATGGTTAAGACTTGGGGGAACCGACCCAGGAGGGTAGAGAGGCTCATGGGTACCAGCTGTAGGGGAAGGGCCAACAGGAAGAGGTCCATTTGGCGATGGCGAGGGGATAGGAGCAGATGGCGGTGGGCGAGGTTGAGGTTGTTGACTAGCCGAAGCGGCCAACCTGAGACGATTGCATCATGCAAACATTCGCTGAGCTGGGATCAGAGACAAGAGGAGGAGGAAGACCAGGGAAGGTTCCAAGCAAGGAGGAGTCTTTGTAGACGCCGGGGGAAACACTGGTCAAAGAATCGACAGTTGGCTTATTGGCTACAGAAGAGATGATCGACTCGGGGGAAGTCTGAGATTTTGGCTCATGATACATCAACTGGTCAATTGTGACTATCTTTCCATTATGAGGGAAAAACATCTTGCAGTGGACTACGAATGGGACGACAGACATGGCATAGGTGTAACTATGCCCCAAAAGAATGTTATAGTCAAGAGGGGCGTCGATAACTTCAACGTTGACACAAACAGTCTTGCCCGCAAGGGTGATAGGACAGTTATGGAAAAGGCCGATGGGCTGGGAGGCATGGCCATCCCACGCACGAAGGGTGATTATGGAAGGGGCCATCTCAGGAGATCCAAGTTGTTTCCAAACCAAAGCAGACATCACAAAGGTAGATGCCCCCTCATCAATAATACATCGAGTGACGTTGGCATTTCGGATTTTGACTAGGATTTGGAAAGCAACAGAAGCAGGAATCACCAATAGCTTCTGCTGCCATGTATTATTGTTTCCATGACTTAGCTCATATTATCCTTGCCTATCTAGATGACCTTACTGCACATTCTAAACATCGGGTGCAACACCTCCATGATCTGCATACTATTTTTCTCTGATGTCGCAAGTATAACATCCGCCTTAACCCATTGAAATGTGTCTTCTGCGTTCCTGCCGGTCGTCTCCTCGGCTTCATAGTATCTAAAGACGGGATAACTCTCGACCCTTTGAAGGTTCAAGCCATTCTTGAACTTCCTATTCCTCGTACCTTACGTCAGCTACAAAGTCTCCAAGGTAAAGCTAATTTTCTTCGCCGATTCGTTCCTGACTATGCCACGAATGCACACGGCTTCCTTAGACTTATTCAATCTCACACCCCATTTGTCTGGGATACCTACGCTCAAGAGTCTTTTGATTCCCTCAAGCATGCTCTCACATCCGCTCCCTTGATCTGTCCTCCTGACTTTGACCGAGATTTCATCCTATACACCTATTCGGTTGCTGGTGTCCTTGTCTAGGAAGATGATAACGGTATCGAACATGTGGTCTATTATGTCAGTAAGAACCTTGCTGGTCCACCTGTGTCCTACTCACATGAAGAAAAATTAGCACTAGCTGTCGTGTTCTCAGTCCAAAAACTGCGTCATTATATCCTCATGCGTTCCACCAAGGTTGTGACTAATTCCAACCCCATGGCTTTCCTATTGAGTCGACGCATCCTCAATGGGAAGTACGCTCATTGGGTCGTTATCCTCCAAGAATTCGACCTTGAATTTTTCACCCCAAAAAGTAAGAAAGGTTTAGTCCTCGCTGAACTTATTTCTGATTTTCCTACCGGGACGCAAGGTACTCCAATTAATGATGCTCTTCCCGATGAACATTTATTTGCCATCACCACCGATGATCCTTGGTACGGTGACATCCTTACTTACTTGTGAACCCAAAAGTTCGCCCTTCATCTTGATCATGATGCTCGACGACATATCCGACACCAAGCCCCTCGCTACCTTCTAATCGGCGACGACCTTTATCGTCGTGGAGTAGATATCGTCCTTCGTCATTGCCTCACACACGTTGAAGCCGAGCAAGTCCTCAATGCGTGTCATAGCGGCGCTTGTGGCAGCCACCTCTCCAGCCTTGCCACCGCCCAAAAATTATGCGTGCTGGATATTTTTGGCCTTCTCTCTTCAGCGATTGCATTGAAGTAGTCAAACACTGTTCCAATTGCCAAAATTTTGCCCCTAAGGCACGAGCTCCCCCCACTCCCCTCCATCCCGTCGTCACAGTTGGTCCTTTCTGTAAATGGGCCATTGACTTCATGGAATGTCGACCCCCATCTGCGGGTAACCACAAATATATCATCGTGGCGGTTGACTATTTCACAAAATGGGCTGAAGCTATGCCAACATTGAACAATACGGCAGCCACCGCAGCCCTCTTTTTCTTTAACCACGTCATTTCTCGATTCGGAGTTCCAAAACAATTTGTCTCTGACCATGGCCGACATTTTGAAGATGAGATTTGGCATGAGCTATCCTCACTATTGGGTTTTGAGCACCAATATTCATCCTCCTATTACCCCCAAGGGAATGGCCAAGTTGAAGCAGTCAACAAAATTCTTAAGACCATGCTTCAACGAACGGTGAATAAGAACAAAACCAATTGCCATCTTATGCTCTTCCCTGCTTTGTGGGCTTATCGTACTTCTGTTAAAACCGCCACCAGTTTCACTCTTTTCCACCTTGTCCTTGGCGAGGAGGCAGTCTTACCAATCGAGTGTGAAATTCCTTCCCTTCATTTGGCCATCGAACTTCTCCCTGATACCCAACCTCTAGAACAACGACTTATCATGCTTGAGCGTGCCTCTCAAGACCTTGTGTTGCATTGCAAACTCTTGAAGCAGCCAAAAAGCGCACCAAAGCTCAGTATGACCGAAAATGACACCCTCGTATCTTTCATGAAGGTGACTTTGTTCTAGTATATGACCAGGCCCACGATACCCTCGGTCATGGGAAGTTTGACTCATTATGGCTAGGTCCTTACATCATCAGTAAAGATCTTGGTAAGGGGGCATATCTTTTAGAAGACTTTGAAGGCCACCCCCTTCCTAATCCTCACAATGCACTCTATCTTAAGAGATATTACCCTTAGCATTTCCCGTTCGAAATGAATGTTTTATTTTATTGTAGATAGCCAACATATGTTTGTTTTCATCATTCATTACTTCACCAGAACACATGTTGTCCACGAAGTCTTACTTCACCTCTCCTCAAAATTGGATTTCCTCACTTACAACACTTTTCCTTGGGGGCACCGCTTTGCCTCCATATTCATTCTTGTTTGTGTTGATTTCCGTCATGAGACACCATTTTGTACTCATGTTTTAATGGTCCCCTTTGGACCTTTCCCCATTTCATCATCATCATTAGTTTTCTTCTGTTAGTTGCTCTACTATTTTCTCTCATGCCTTAGTTGGGGATCCCTCATCACCTCACCTATGGCGGACCTCCTTCTATCAACATCAACTCATTTACTCCAACAACCCGATCTAGAGAGCGGTGTACCTTGGTTCGAGCTCCTTTGAACATGATCGTGATCAGTATACTCGATGGTCCAGTGATGCAGCAGAAGCCATTGGTGATTCCCGGGTGTGTGTGAGATGTATCAACCCTCATGAGGGGGTGGCCCTGAATGTAGCCCCCCACATGCCCGGATGCCTTCTTCATTTTCAACCTTGGATGCAGCTCCTTACATTTGATGATGTCAGCCTCAGCTGCTTGCAGCGCCTTTTCGATTGGCATGTATCAGTCAGATTTTGCGAGCCCTTCCCCGTGTATAGGGGGCATTTGGGTTGTATTTGTATCTCATGTACTACAATATTATTGTATACATCCTGGCTGTATGTGGGATTCATCATTCTATTTTTCTGGCTTGTATTTATGCTAGCATGTACTTTATAGTTTGGTTCCTTGTTTACTGGACATACTATTATTTTGTACTTTGTCTCAGCGGGCATAGGTATGCCTCCCCCACCACCTTTAGCACAGGTACCACTTCATAAATTAGAGACTTGTTGCACCTGTAAGTCTCGTCTCCTCAGGGTCTAGTCCTTTAGCGCATTCGCCTACCTTACATTTCTCTCTCCGACTTCTCTCTTGATGTCTAATGATTGAGTTCTTACAACGTACTTCGGTCATACGATTTGCTCCTAACACTCGTACACTGGGGGGCAATCTGTTACATCATTTTTTGGTCATCTAACCTATTATCATTAGATGAACCCAAGTACAACATGTAAGACCAATTTTACCCTAAGTAAAATTGCTTTCACTATGTGAAATAACTTAGTAAAACACCTTTATTAAGTTGTTTATGGTCTAAACAGGAAACCACAAAAAGGAAATAATAAAAAAACCTATATTTGTTTATATTTCCTGGTCATATTTAACCCAAAACAAGGAAATCAATTAAATAAATCCTTATTTATTTGATTATTTCCTAGGAATAAGTTATTTAAATCCTATTTAAATAATATTCCTAGTTAAATTTGACTAAATCATTTATAAATAATTAAATAAATCATTATTTATTTAATTATATTCCCACAATTTCCTTAAAATAGTAAATAAATCATTTATTTATTTATTATTTATAAATAAAGGAATTGACCAAAGTCAAAAATCCCTTTCCCTCCAACAAATATAATAAAATATTCCTAAAAGGTGATTCTAGAATTTTATTAATAATATTTTATTCATGCACCAAGTTCTAGATCACCCTAATATTTTGTTATAAATAGAAGGGTTTTCCCCATTCATTAGTCACCTTTCATTGCATTAGATCACTCTGGATCTATACACTTGGTCACATTTTCCATCTTTTTTGCCTTGTGAGCTCCCATTGAGTTCTATGTTTGTCTGGGTTTTCTACACCAACAAGAGAGAGAAATTTTAGATCTGTAATGCTGAGGACTTTCAAGAACCCATCCCATTGAGGAGAACTGGAAAAAACCTTTCTTGTTTTCCTCTCAGGTGCCCCTTTTTAATATAATATAAAAATTCTTTCAAATACATTGTTCTTGTCTTGTCTATTAGGTGCATGGAGCCACATTTTACTTTATCTGCTTAATGTCTTTTATGCTCAGATATGGATTTGTGCAGCATTATTTGGATCACCTAATCGCAGATTTAAAGATATTTGGCAGCCATAATCGATGTTAGGGTTATTTGTTATGCGTAGCTAAAGTGGTCTTTTACGACGAAAGATTCATACTAACATCAACTCAAATGAAGAAATTTGTGAAATTATGCAAAAATAATGATTCTGTTTTCGGATATTTATATAGCAGCGAAATGTTTTTTTGGAGGCGCTTCATTGAATTTCCCGGACAACGTAAATTTGATTAAATATTTGATCGAACTTCTATAAAAACTTCGGCCGAACTTTTGTGTTGTTAGAATTAACGGGCTGACCGGGAAAAAAATAATTCGAACTAACACGTCTGCAACCACGTAGCAGCTCGGCTCTGAACACATTTCTTCAACTTTGGAATGATTAAACTCCATCAAACTTTATGAATGAACTGTCAGAACCAAGACAAGCATTTGCAGAATTCAATCTACTTTCAGGAAATATAACTTTTATGGAATTCCATAAATATTTACTAATTTTTGTTTATTTTGAAATAAAATGGGTGCAAACAATTTTTGAAGGTCATTATGATTCAGTGAAATAAAAATTATGTATCTTCCAAAATACACTGTAAAAAAAATTGAAAAAATTATGGTAAATTACATTGGTCCATCGTCTATAATGGGTAGTTTTTAGATTTTTAGTTTATAACTAATATGTTGAGAAATTTTGTGTGAGCCGGAACATATTCAATATATGAAGTTTTTTCATATTGGATCAATTCAAAAAATTCTAGTAATTATGATATGCATCAGTTGGTTTCGTAAATATAACAAAAATGAAGTATACTTTGTCTATATTGTTGTAACACATTTTTTTCTCAAAAACACAAAGTTTTCAAAGAATACACCAACGTGTTTGAACATGAATTTTTATGAATCCTTTGATTGTTAAAGAACACACATTCAAAGAAATGTTAAGTTGACATATCAAATGTGAATTAAAAAATTCCAAAAAATAAGTAATAGAAAGCTAATAAAATTTCTGACAAGTTTTATTTTTATCGTAAAATGAAATTCTAAACAGAAAAATTGTTTTAGCTTGCAGAAAGTTGAAGAAAAAAAATAAATAAAAAAAATAAAAAAAATTGATATTTTTTTCTCAAAAAAGGGCAAAAAATGTAAATATATGTGCATATAAAAAGAGAGATACCATACTATACACATAAATATATTATATTAATGATGTTTACATACTAATATTGTTCAATGTAAATATAATTTTTTTAACAATACTAGAAGTTGTTTTTTTACATATTTCAATTTGCATAAGCTTTCATCTCGTTTTTTTTAGTTGAGTGAGATTACAACTAACCTAAATCCATTTTAAATCATTAAAAAATTACATATCAATATATTTTATCAATCCCTCTCTATGCTTGATATATTTGAGGCTAAGATGGATTAATGTTGTTGTATATATCATGGAGGATAATTGAATTTATTTCCACATACATAAGGAGTTTGGATATCAGCATTCATAGTTATATATGTCCCATGTGGCTATCATACATTAAGTTGTTATGTGCTACCCATGTTATATGTCAATATAATTCTTGTAATTAGAATTGCGGGACTGGTATAATTTATGTATTGTATGTTGTATGTATGGAATTTATATGTCACACGTGAAATGGGGTTGAGATGGGGTGAGGAACTAGAAAAATAATAAGTGTGCATTCACGTGAGTGGATCAACCATCATAAATCCAAATACCTACAAGGGTACTTTAACAAAATTCACCATAGCCACTTTTAATATTTGAGGCAAGATTCCTATGGAGTTTTAATAATAATAATTTGATTTTAGGGATATGTTTAATCTAGATATCCAATTGGTACATGAGACCCTCTTTGTTCTTTAGATATTAAATTGGTATATGAAACCCCCTTGTTTTTAGACATGAGAAAAAAATTTTGTAGGACAAGGGACCCACCTCCGCACAACAGTTTGACCATTAAATATTATGGAGATATACATAATATACCCCCTTTAGATTTGAACTTGCAACCTTTTAAAAGGAAATACATGTTCTTAACCATTATACCAACTAATTATGGGGTAGCTACTACTTATGAAGAGGTACAGTAGTGCTTTGATCGATAGAAATTTTTTGTTGGAGTTAATTTAATGATCACAAAATTATTATTTTGTAATAATGTGTTGCTTAATAGAGGGGTAAACCTAGGAATCAAACTTAAGTGAAGTTTGTAATAGTGCCTCACTCTAATAGACTTACCTATTGCTATTAACTTTTAATTTTATGGATATCACATATATAACAATTATTTTTCCCACTATGTTAAAAGATGAAATTATTTTATGTTGTATTTCCATGGTAGGCCATCTCATCAAGGTGGAGCATTTTAAGAAAAAATGTCAACTTTTCATTGTCATCCCATTTGCGCACAATTTGATAATCATGCAATTAAATGAACACAATTGAATGAACGCATTTAGATGAACATATTTTCATGGTCCACAAAATCTCCTTTTAGAATACCATCCCCTCCTCATTGTTGGCCGGATAAATCGATCTTGCAGAGAAGATCGATCTCCCTAGTGTCAGAAGACAATCTAGCAACAAACGAACAAATAAGTTTGTCTTTCTCTAAATATATTCATTTTACAAATAAATTCTATGAAGGTGTCGATCCTACCTTAGATCCAAATTCTTATTTGCGGTCGTAGTGCTTCCTTCGCATCAAAATCCTTTCGTCGCAACAAGAGTTATTTCGTCGCAACAATAATCCTTTCGTCGCAACAAGAGTTCTTTCGTCGCAAGAAAGTGTCGTCTTTTGTCGCAAGAAAGTGTCGTCTTTCATTGCAACAAAGTGTCGTATTTTGTCGACCTGCAATCACAAACAAGCAAATATTAAATAGCACCTGTATAACAAATAATTATAAAATATACCTATCATAGTGATCAAGGAATCTATGAAATAAACGATCAAACGAATGAAAATTTATTGAGAAAAACAAAACTTGATTGTATTAATCTTAAAATAACAGAAGAACCTTACAACCTTAGCCTTGATGTTTGAAAAGGCCTTCCCGGGGTTCGAAGCAGGAGTCTCCTCTACTTTGATAAGTCTTGCACTCTTCCTCCAGGAGCACATAGAGGTATGTGATCTTTCCTCTCAAAAGCTCAGCAGAAAGAAGTCTAAATCTCAACAACACTTCAACTCAATCACACATAAAGCTTGAACTCCCTTTGAGGCTACCTAATGCCTCTTTTTATAGAGCAGATGAGGAGGTTAGGGTTCCACCTTTGAAGGGATAGAATCCTCCTTCAAAAGGATAAGCTCCTCACATCAAGGGATTAGTTCCTTAAGGTGAGGGATGCATGAACCTTATTAAAGCGTGCTCATCCCCAAAAAATCTCATCTAGAACCTTCTAGAATTTACCAAAATTCAACTTTTTCACTTTAGTTTCTCGCTTTTTTGACTTTGAGAAGGGTACGCATGCATTAAAAGGGAAAACTACATTCTGGAACGCAGGTAAGCAGTGTATTACCTGCGTACCCAAGCTAGGAACGCAGGCATGCTTCATGTTACCTGTGTACCCAAGGTTTTTTGAGTTTTTAGGGTTTTTCCTCTAGTTTTAGGGATTGGAATGAGGAAAAAATGTTGTAAGACTTGTAGAGGAGGCATGTATGAGTGTTAATGAGCTCATACAGTCAGCAGAATGTCAAGGTGACAGTTTTTGGTTCAACAGATTGCCTCCTAAAGTGCGAAGTCTGGAATAGATGAAGATGAAGTCTGTCATATATGAAGAGTGAAGTACTTTATCATTTCAAGGATCATCCTGTGGACACCCCGATCAGAACCCATAAAAACATTCAATGCAAAAAATATATATGTAATCATATCATTGCTGAGGTAGGCATTCCCATACTCAGATCAAAACTAACTAGAAAACTGATTTAAACTGTTCTGATATAGGAATGATTTTCAATACATCAACATTATAGACATATGTAGACACAACATGGACACAACCATCTGTTTATGAATATTCCACTGTATAAATGAATAAAAAAAATTCCTCGCAGCCTGGATGGTGGAAATTAGATCCAGGGTCTTGATTTCCGCTTCTCGAACCAGTACGATTCTATCTATGTGAATGAATGTGTCAAAGTCGAACATGTCACAAAATAATTCGATCAAAGGTCAATGATGCAACCTATCGTCGAAGGCGAGAAACCTGCCATTGAGGCATGCAGATTCCAAGGTACTGACGATTTCTAGATCAACTTCCTAGATAATGAGCTGTCGTCGATAGAAAGCGATCCGTCGTAGGCAAGCCCACAACATGAAATCATAGATCAAGTTTTGAAGCAATATATTGGCAAGGACTGACTCAGGGATGGTCAAAATGGAAGAGAAATATTTTGCAGATGAATGGTTTGTTTGAACTGTGCTCTTGAACACATAACGACACTGCAGATGGTTTGGTGACAATTGACCCAAAGCTAATACCTAGAAACCGGATGAAGACATTCAATATGGTTTGATTAACTGTTAGGCAAATGATTTTCCCAACCCAGGTGAACAAAAGTGTCATGTTCAAGAGTGGTTAATGGTTTTCTGAATAATCAAAATGTAACAAAGAGGTTCATTTTTCTCTCTTTTCCCCCACTATTTCTGGCAAGTACCTCTTTATTTTTGACAAGCTTGAGGAGGATAACATTTGCTTGTTTATAAGCTCATCCTTCAGATGAGTCCAACTTAGTTTAAGATTCAAACCCTAAGAAGCAGTGGTTCGTTCCTGTTTAAAAATTGAACAGGTCCTTTACTGTTAGATTTTAACGAGTCCAGTATAGGAGAAACTCGGTGTTTTTTCAATTTTAGAGAGTTAGAAGAAAAAACTTAAGAAGACTCCATGGGTGTACTTTTTTGTAATTTAGTCTCTCGATCCCAAAAAAGGATAAAATAATGTGGGAGAGAACTCTATTGACCGTAATTAGTCAACGTATACCTTTTTCGTAAATAGTCCATTTCAGTCCGTAAAAGGGGTAAACTTATATTGAAGGGACGATCATTCATTTACTTTAACGAGTTCGAATAATCAAGTGCTCGACAATATTTTCATGTTTAGAGAGTCTGAAAAGGGCTTAAAAGAGGACTCCAATGTTTCGCTTTTTCGTAAATTTTTGAAAGAGTCCGAAAAAGTGATAAAAGTATGCTCTTTGTTGAAAAATGATCAATTTTACCGAAAAATCCAATATTCTGCACAAAAACTTGATACATTACACATACCTATTTAAGATAAATAAAAATGCTTTCAAAAATAACCTTTTTATTCATTTATTTGAAATAACTTATAAAAATTACTTTTCTAACTTCATTTTTACTATTTGAATTCTGAGTGAAAAAGTGAGAGCTTTTTGATAAGAAAAAATTCCTGTGAAAATTCTGAAAATCCGTATGTCGGAATCAGAAACCGTCAGCTCCAAGTAACCTGTATAAATTCTAGACCATATGAGGGCCCAAGTTAATCTCCTGATATGGCTAGTGAACAGGTGGGACACACAGGACCAGTGTTTCTTGATTGTCGGCCACCAGCTCGAAGTCGAACTGGAGGACATATATTTTTTTACTGGTTTGTCCAAGAGGGGAAAACACTTATCTCTATTCGGGACTAGACCAGGTGGCCAGTATGTTGCTAGTCTCAAAGCAGAGTTTTTCAATGGTTGAGTTGACCCCAAGGATAAACGGATAGATATCAAAACTATTATCTGTCCTGAGTTCAAATTTATTGTCTTCACTGTTACTAGACTGTACTGGAATGTCGCATTACGTGTTGCCAATCTCATGCTAAGGGCATTGAGATTGTTAGATTTCTGTCGACATATTTTCGTTGGTTGAACAACCATCTGTTATCGTTAAGTATTTTCCATACGCCAGGATGAAATATCGCGGTGACAAAGACATGGCTTTTCCTCCAAGAGAGCAATGGGATGATTCAAGTAAAAATCATTTTCAACACTTTCTAAGTCCTAATTTTTTTGTATTTTAAATTTTAAATCGTCGAACACAAGACGATATATATTTTGAAAACAAACTTCTATGCTATGATATATCACTGTTACTGGCTATCTGTGTACATGTTACTGAATGTTGTTTGATTTACTACTTTGTTTATTGCAAATGTCTATTTATCATACTAGAAGCAACTGCATCTGCTAATGTATTTAAATGTCTTGGAATATGCTGATATTCAATGTAATCAAATTCATGTTCCAAAAGACGAACTCTTAAGAATAACCGTAATAACACTGGATTTATAATGACATAAACTCTGTTAATTTTTAATACAACAAGTTCAGAATCCAACCTAACAATCAAACTCTGAATCCCAAACGATATGGATTCAGATAATAACTCAATCACCGCACTATATTTTGCAATGTTATTCGTTGTTTGACTGAGGCTTACCCCATGCATGGATACTAACTCGTCAGAGAGTGAATAGATAACCCAAGCTGCGGAAGAAATGTTCCGTGTACTACGACAAGCACCATCAGCAAAACCAATGTAGGTTTGAAGAGACGTCGACATCTGCAATATCAAGAGTAAAACTCAAATAAGCAGGAATAGTGATAAGAACATGCTCTAAACTAGGCATGATATTCTAATCTAAGACACACCAGCAGTAAAGAATCTAATCTAACTAAGAATCTCCACACCAAGTTTAAGCATAATATTTCCTCAAATAAAGCCCATTTATGGGTTTATCTAAAGAGACACCGTCAAGATCTATCAGTTCATAGGCCCCTTTTGCCAGCTTTCAAATAACAATGAAAGGACCATGCCACATAGGCATGAATTTTCCAGCCCCTATCTTATCGTTGGCTTGATCGTACACTAAAACTAGGTCTCCTTCTGAAAAACTACAAGGGGTAACATTTCTATCGTACTGAGCTTTTATTCGTTTGACATGAGCCTTTTTTGCTAATGCAACATTTCATCGATTCTCATCTAGCTGAGCCAAGTACAAAAAACGCTTCTCCTCTTCAGACGTAGCTGGAAGTAATTCTATGGCTAATTTCAATGATGGAATTTCGCATTCAATAGGCAACACAGCTTCCAAACCGTAAACCAGTTGAAAGGGAGTGAAACTAGTTGATGTTTTTACCGAGGTCTAATATGCCAAAAGCGCTGAAAATAACATGGAATGCCAATTCGACTTATGAATACCAATAATTCGTCTGATCATAGTGACTAAAACTTTATTGATAGCTTCAACCAGACCATTAGCCTGTGGGTAATAAGGGGTAGAACTATCGTGGCGCATGCCAAGTTGATCTGTCAGTTCAATCATCATGATATTCCAAAAATGACTTCCATGATCTGTAATTATGGCTTGAGGAACACCGAATCTAGCAATTATATGATTGAACACGAAAGCTGCAGCAGTCTTGCCGTCTGCTGAAAATGTAGGCATCGCCTCGGCCCACTTAGTAAAATAATCTACCGCTATGATAATATACGCATGCCCCCCGACTGAGTGAGGGTTACATGTAATAAATTCAATACCCCACTTTTCGAAAGGACTGACAAGAATTGTAGGGTGAAGAGGAGCGGGTGGTGCACGCATTTTACAATCAAAGACTTGACAATTGTGGTATTTACAGACTGCATAAATACAATCTTTGAATAACGATGGCCAGAAATAACCAGCGTGAAATATCTTTTGGGCTGTGGCATACCCAGACATATGACCACCACATGCTCCAGAATGGCAGTCATTTAGAACCTTCTCAGCTTCTTCATGAGTAAGACAGCGTCGGAAAACAGAATCCGCTCCATGACGATAGAGTGTATCACCAATAATATTGTATTGTTGGGATTGGAAACGTATTTTCCATCGTTGAGATCGTGAAATTTCAGGCTGAAAAGATTGGGTTTGGAGATAAACAATAATATCTCCATACCATGGATCAAGAGTACTGATAAGAAACAAGGATTCATCTGCAATGGGCTACTCCGCCACAGTTTCAATATCAGTAGACGGGAAATCACACATTAGTTCAGCGAAAACCAAAGATTTATTTGCCTTGGATTTTTCAAATTCCAAGTCAAATTCCTGCAGGATAACTATCCATTTGGAATACTTGCCCCTAGCAATTGTTTGGTCAAGATGTACATCATAGGGTTACATTCAGAAATTACTGTGGTTTTGCGTAATAAGATGTAGTGTCAAAATCTTTGGACAACTTGAACAACTGCCAAGGCCAATTTCTCCACATGCGTGTATTTGATCTCAGTGGGATGCAAATTTTGACTAAGATAGTAAATCACATGTTCATTGCTGAATTCAACTTCCTGAACTAAAAACATCCCAATGGTGGAATGAGAAGCGGAGAGGTACAAAAAATAATCCCGGTTGTAGTTGGGAGGATGCAATAACGGTGCATGGGTCAACGCGTGTTTAAGTGCATCAAAATATCAATCAGCGATCTCATCCCAAAAGAATGGAACATCTTGTTTTAACAATCTGGTAAAACCCTTTGTTAGCTCGGTGTAGTTAGGAATGAACCGACGTAAAAATTTTGCTTCCCTTGCAAACTTTGGAGTTGGCGCAGAGTCGAAGGAGGAGGTAGATTGACAATAGCTTCGACCTTCGATGGATCAACGTGAATGCCTGTTTTCGAAACAAAAAATCACAGTAAGTGACCTGTTGACGGGAAAAATTGTCCAGCCAACAGTAGGGGATCTCCCTGGTAAAAATTCCCAATCAGACCTTGAACCGTTTGGAATAGGGATCCCGTCCGGGGTGTGGGTCCGACTACCGCTTAAGTCACCTTCCCTTTGGTCTCAAAAGAACTTGATCGAACCTGCGGATACACACTTATTCACATGATACAAGATACATGGTTGATGCATTAAACACGTATATAACACTATGCGTAGCAAGACAAATAATAAATCATACACTCCGAAGGAGGTGTTGTTAACAACACATCTTTGGGGTTATGCTTGTAGACTATTCTGACCACAAAAGAAAAAGTTCTTTATTATGAGATGCCCCTTTACTTCCTGAAAGATAAAACGAAATGCTAATAAACAAAGTCATTAACATCCATTAAGCAAGAAATCTTCCTGAACATCATTAACACAAATACAAGAAACCATAATGCATGAATGATGCCATTAAAGAGTGCAGTTTCATTAATCAAAAGATGTTTTGAAACTGTATAGGAATAATCATAGTGTTCGCAAGCAAAACACATCAGATCCAAAAGGAGTTTCAACAGGTATCTGTATTCATATGAAAAAAGAGTGTTGTCTTCAAATACAATGTTGTATAGCTCTTGAGTCCCAAAAAAAAAATATCCTTTACATTTTCCACGAAGGGAGTTTTATAGAACAAAACTTTCCCTTTGGGCTTCCTGACTCTTCGCCTGCCTGCCTGTTGAGTTGCCTTGCGACCCAGAGGGAAACTGCGACCTGCGACCTGGCTGGTGAGTGTGACCTGGCTGGTGAGTGCGACCTGCGACCTGGCTGGGCGGTGCGACCTGTGACCTACTGCCACTGGGCTATGAAGATGAGCGCGCAATTGTGAGGTTAGGGGTGTCAATCTGCTGTTCTTTGAGGAAGTCTTGCCAGGTCTGATACTCTGCTATTATAGGAGAAACGAGAGGGACCTCTTCTTTCAATCGATGCATGCACTCCAAAGCATTTGGGACTAGAGTTTCCCTTTTCTATGAGATCTGGTTGGAAAGAGAGGCGAGCTTGGTGTAAATCCATACTGGCGTGACTAGAAACTGAACCAGGTTTTCTCGTGACGCTGCAAGATCAGGAGCGGCATCAACTTGCTTGATGGGCTGCAGAAATGACTGGATCTCTTAATCTACTTGTTCCCAGGTTTTCTCCTCGTCCAATGCTCCCAGCGAAGGAATATGGTGAAGGTTATGCATCGAGTCGATGCCGCTGATCAGGTGTTCATATGCAGACATTACTTTGTCTAAATCCTTGGACAGCTTATCCTTGGACTGCATTTTCATACGAATTTGGACTTTGGCATCTTGCGTATGAATCCAATCCTTGTTTGGAAAATGCTCAGGAGCTTGAGGGTACTGCACTGTCCAGTCCATCATCCTGTCCAAGGCAACTGAGCCCTCCTTCAGCTGCTCATGTTTCTGCTTAGTTCTCTCTTGTGCTCTTACCAATGGGGCGAATGTTTGTTTTATGGTGAACATTTCTCCATACACTTGCCTCATGGTCACCTCTAATACATCGCACTCCTTTAGAATGGCAAGCGGAACTTCATTGACAGGGGGAGTTTTGCTTCAGAGTTGTTGAACCTCCTCTTTCAATGCATTCCTCTCCTGTTCTGCCTTTTTCTCCCGCTGTTCTGCTTCCTGTAGTCTATTTTGTAGAGAAACGATCTCTCTACTCATTCTAGTCACATTTTCTTCCACGGCCGCAGCGAAAGCTATGCCAGCTGATGCTGTCATTACGGGATTAGTCCTATTATCAAGGACTATTTCTTTGCCGGTTGCGACCGTGGATGTGGCAGAAGGATTTTGCGCCAGGCTTCTTCTTTTCTCTTGTCGGATTTTGAAGGAGAATTGATCGAATGTGAGCCTGGTGAGGTCGAATACCTCCTCCTCTTGTCCCTGGGAGGAGCTGGCATCAGAGAGCGAGGCTCGGGTACTGACTAGAGGTACCTTAAGGGGAGATACCTCGATGTCTTCTAGAATTTCATCCTCTTATTATTTCTTCTTCTTTTCCTCCTTTTCCCTTTGCAGGCGTTCGGCTTCCACCCTCTCATGTTCTTTCTTCTGCCTGAGCTCAGCTTCTGCTGCTGCTTCTATTTCGGCTTTCCACTTCCGTTCGGCTTCCGCAGCTTGCTCTGCTTTCTTCTGGCGGTTAGCTTCTACTTTGTCTAGCTCTTCCTTGAGTGCCCGCTCTGCTGCAACCTTTGCCTCTTTTTCCTCCTTTTCCTTCTTGGCCTCTTCGGCCTGCTTCTTCTTTTGTTCTGCCTTTAGGCTCTTCTTGCATTTATCCTCGTCCTCTTTCATTTTCTTTTCTCTCTCTTGCTGGGCTTTGGCCTCTATTTCTTTCTGTTGGGTAGAGGTACTATGCCCTGTACTGGTCCGAGGCTTTTTAGCTAGAGAGGAAGAAGCACCTCCTAATTTATGACTCCTTTATTCCAAGGTTTGGTCATCCGGGTCTTCTTGGCCAGAGTCTGCCCCCGGAGCAAGTTGTCTATCTACATTGTACCAGTTCCTTCTTTCATCTTCTCCTGGGCGTTCAACATGCTGATAGTTCCATTTGAATTTAGCCTTCTTGCAATGTTCAGGAACTATCTGCTCCGGGTCGTATGTTTGGTATTCTAAAGCCCTAAAGTGATAACTTTTCATCTCTTATCCCTCTGCCTCTACCTCTCTGAAGTCTTTCACTGTGCATGCGCCGATAGTGAGGGGTAGCGCGGGCCACGACTTCTTCTTACCTCTGGACAGGACCCTGGAGAAACCCGAGGACATTTGGAAGCAGACCTCTTGCATGAGCACTTTGTCTGTAACAAAATGAGGCATAGCATGTGGTGCCCTGAATGAGCCAAAGACTCGGATGAATGTATATTCGACAAAAGGAAACCAATGCACTACTTGGCTTAGCATCTCCCTGGCTCGCCAAGACATGCAAGGGGTGTCTTGGCCGAATAATTTTTTGTATAGAGCGGGGATGAATACTTGGGATATTGGCTCTATATCTTGTTTATACCTGGATTCCCAAAACACCTTGGTTTGTAGATGAATTGCACGAGTCTGTGTGGAATCCCAGTTATGTGCCCATCCTTCAAAATGCAACCTCGAATAGACGACGTCCAATAAATAAGAGGCCATATAGAATTCTGAAGGCATTCCTTCATCTGGTGCCAATGCAGAGGATAAATTTGTATGCATGGAGGTCATCAATATGCTAGCCCAGTTGAAACGAGTTCCGTGCACTGACATATTCCATGAGAGTTTCCCATGTGCCGTTGAAGGTGGTGGCATCGGGGCGCTCGTACAATCTGCAAAGCATGGCAGCTATTAATTTATATACCTTTCTCAGGCTCGCCACTGAATATTCCTGGTCTTTCTTGACCTTGAACTTTTCGGGATCCTCCCACCATTGCCTTTTAGTGTCAACTATAGGAACTGCATGAGCCTTGGCCCAATCTTCTGTGAATTCTTCTTCTCGCTCAGGAAAAGAGTAATAAACATGGGCATCAGAGCCTTTAAGCGTTGCGAAAGCCTTGCCTTTTCTGTCTCTGATCATGAACTTCTTGGGATCTATTTTCTGTATAATCCAATCTATCACCTCTAGGCACGGGAATATGGCTAGGTGAGCACCTGCAAGATGTAGCTTGGATCTTTTAACTTGTAAGTGTATTTCCCGATCCGGGAGGTCTTCTGGGAATTCCGTTTTGGTGAAATCTACGTACACTTGGTACCAACGCATGCTGTCCCCTTTGGAAAATGTGCAAAGAGTATCTATGTATATCGGGGGTGGGGACATTGGCATGTCCATCTCCACATCTTCCACTGCCAAGTGCTTGTCTTTCTTCCAAGACACTGGAGGTCCCATGTCGTTGGAATACGAGAGGACAGGTATACACTCCAAGTCTACTTCAAATTCACCTGTCATATTCATGAAAGATTCCCAAGATAAGAAAGATGCCATGATGATATAAGACCAATTACAGTTTATCAATTACTTCAACTGGGACATAGGCAAAACTGAATAAAGGGCCTACTGGGTCGCAGCGTCGCAGATTGCAAGAAAATGGCCAAGGTGCGACTTTGCGACTGGGTCGCAGGGTCGTGGGGTTGCGGGTTGAGAAAAATATGAAGATGCGACCTTGCGACCTTGCGATTGGGTCGTTGGGTCACGGGGTTGCAAATTTTGGAAAAAATCGGAAATGCGACCTTGCGACCTTGCGACTGGGTCGCAGGGTCGCTAAGTCGTAGATTTCGGAAAATGGAAGGGATGCGACCTTGCGACCTTGCGACTGGGTCGCGGGGTCGCTAAGTCGCAGATTTTGGAAAATGGAAGGGATGCGACCTTGCGACCTTGTGACTAGGTCGCGGGTCGCGGGGTCGTAAGTTTCGAGAAACTGCGGAAATGCGACCTTGCGACCTGGCGACTAGGTCGCGGGTTTGCAAGTCTCGCTAGGGCTTGCCGGGGGGTTTGGGCACACACGGCGTGGGGTTTTTTTCCCTTTAACTAGAAAAATACAAGGCTAAATGGGTCCAGACAGAGTAAAAGGATAGCTTTTGGAGTAGGGAACAGGCCATGAGAAGCTGGATAAGAAATTGTGATGAGTTGGGAAAGTGTGATGAAAACTGGAATAAGAAGAAAACCTTAAGCAATAAATGAAAACAATGGGTGAGGAAAATGACAATTTAAAGGCTGGGGAATGCAGGGATTTGGAAAGAATAATAAAAAAGGAAACAACAGGAGGAAAAACGGCAACTTACCCGGAAAAATCGCGCTCCAGTCGACCTGTCAGAGCCGTTTTTTTTCTATCCGCCGCATATACGAAATGCGACTTAGCGACCTCCAATATATAAAAGGGTCGCACGTGCGGGCATTTAATGAGGTCGCAAGGTCGCATGTTGAGGTGATTCGAGGGGAATGCAACCTCACGACCTTGCAACCTTGCGACCTCAGGGTTGCAGTTTTCCACAAATTTAGGATTTGCGACTCAACGACTTAGTCTTCCTGAATTTTACTTAACTTTTCTTTATGTTCAAGGGGCTCCAAAAATTAAAAAAAATGGGGGTTTTTTGGAGGGTGTTGTAGAGGCTACAACAAATGGCGATTCACTGGACGAACTCAAAGTCTCTGTCGATGGTTAGCCTTGGAGGGGGGAGGGAGGGGCATTCGCTAGCTGTTCCTTTTACCTTAAGGTCAACACTGCCTAGCCCTTTTGCACCTTGCGAGGTTGCTTGGCCTGCTGGCTCGTTCGGGTGCTGGTAAACCGAATTTCATTTCTTCAGGTCTCAGGACCGAAAGGGTTGGAGAACTCCAGGCAGCTACAGGGTCCGGTACAATTATTTTGTCCTCATCGTGTTGCTCCGCTACCAGCAAACCTCTCGGTCCCAGCGGAGTCACTGCCTAGGAATCGTGAACGTTGCTCCGCTACCAGCGAGCCTAGTCAGTACCCCGGTGGAGTCGTTACATCACCTCTCTGCGCAGGAAGCCTTCCTCAATACTTTATCCTTTATTAGTGTTCTATTGCACTTATTTTGAATGTGCCTGAGGCACTTATTTAGATGTGCTCGTGGCACTTATTTGAGATGGGCAATTTTTTCCTGGGCGGATGAGGGATCCCGACTTATTTTACTTGCAGAGAGGTTGCTCCTTGTCTGGTATGAGGAATTTGGTTTTTCCCGGATGCCCTGACGTAGCATGGAGTACCTTTGTTCCCTTCCGATCTAGTTACCACTGCATCGCACTTTCTTTTGCAGACACCCTCTCAAACTTGCTAGGTGGACTCCCCGCTTGATGGCTTAAGCTAGATCATGTGCTGCCTTTAGGTGCCGGTAGCAAACAAGCTTTTACCACCTTCGTGTTTATCAGGAAAAGACCTTCCATCAGCATAGAACCTGTTGTAGTGTGCCAATTGTGTGGCTCTGACAAGTCCTTCCGCTTTTATAATTTTTTTTTTTTTGACAAAAGGAACTAAAATGGAAACTATGGTACAAGGATAAGGTAGCCCCTAAGGACTGCTAAGTGAAGTAATGTTTGAGGTCATGCCCGTTTACTGGGAGGACCTCAACTCTTCCCTCAAGAGTTTGCAGTCTAAATGTGTGGGAACCTAATTTCTCTTTAACTTGGAAAGGACCCGTCCACAGTGCTTGGAGCTTGGAATGTTTTCCCTTTTCTTCGTGAGATTTATCCCACTTCAGGACCAGGTCTCCTATCTCAAATTTTTTATTCCCTGCGGACTTTCTATCAAACCATCTCTTGATTCAGCTTTGGTGGATGGCGAACTTTTCCCAGCTTTTTTGTCTTTCTTCCTCCAACTTCAGCAGGGTGTCGATTCGAGTCTGCAAGGTAGGGCATGGGGTACCATGACATTCTTGGGACAACTGAAGGGCAGGGAGAGATAAATGGGGAGGAAGAACAACTTATTTTCCATACACGAGAAAATAAGGAGAGGTGCCTAAGGAGGACTTGGGCATGACACGGTCGGCCCAGAGTGCATTGTGAAGGGCGTTGTGCCAGTTGCGCTGGTGGGACAGCAGGGTATTCTTAATGATGCAGATAAGATTTTTGTTATTTGACTCAGCTAGCCCATTTCCTTGGGGATAATAATTTGCAGAATGTTTAAGAACAATACCGTTTTCCAGAGAAAAATTGTATAATTTTAAAGATGAAAAGTAAGTTGCATTATCAAAAACCAAGGAAGTTGGAACGCCAAACCTGGTGATGATGGAATGAGTGACGAATTCTATCACCTCTTGATCATTGATTTGGCATAAAGGTGCTGCTTCGACCCACCTGGTGAAATAATCGGTAGCAGTAAGAATATACCGGTGTTGCTTGGAGGAGTGAGGTATGATTTCACCAATGACGTCTAAACCCCATTGTTGAAAGGGTTCCTCCACTGCTACTGATAGTAAGGGAGCGGCTGGCCGTGCTTCCCGGTTTGCAAATTTTTGGCACTGAGTGCACTTCCGGACATATGCATGCGCATCTCTGAAAAGGGTTGGCCAATAGTATCCTGCGCATATTATCTTATGGGCGGTGGTATTTCCTGCAAAATGACCTCTAGCTGGTCCGTCGTGTAGCTTGGTCAAGATTTTCTGCGCTTCATCATGCTCCAAGCAGCGTAGCATGACTCCATCGTAATGTTTCTTGAAAAGCTTACCCTAAATCAGCTGGTAAGATGCAGCTTTGAGTCTTATCGCGTGTTTCTTCCGGGCAGTTAGGGCAGGGTCCAAGACGCCCTGGGCTAAGTATCTTGAAATGTCAGAGTACCAAGAAGGGCTTGTCTGTTGAGGCACGTGGTCACTCTGATACATGTCGATTTCCTTTTCCCAACACTCTTCTTCAACTCCATGTGAACTTGTAGCCTTTGCATCCATTTGGCATAATCCTTGTCCTTTAACGGTGTGTGCTAGTTTAAACTCTAAATCATACTCTTGCAGGCACGCCACCCAATTGCCTCACCTCTCACCTAGCTCTTGCTGTACAAACAGTGAGCAGACCACCGGGTGAGGGACGAAAACCGTGACATGGTTTTTCAAAATGTATGCCCTGAAATGTTTGACCGCCTTGTAGACTGCATAAGCTTGCTTTTCGATTTCAGGGTAGTTCAATTCTGCTCCTTGTAAACCAGTAATCATGAAGGATATGGGCTGTTCATCATTGTTTTTGTCTTTCTGCGTGAGGACTGCTGCAAGTGATGAATCTGAAGTGAAAGTATACAGGATAAAGCCTCTGCTAAAATCTAGAATTTTGTCGAACGCCTCCTTCTCTGGCAGATTCCATTTGAACACTGCATTATTTTTTATCATTCCCTGCAAAGGCTTGACTATCTGGGCGAAATCCAATATAATTTACGGACAAAATTGATTTTTCCTAGGAAATATTGCATTGCTTTCTTACTGCTCGGGGGGGGGGGGGGGAATCTAGGCAATGGCTTTTGCCCGCTCTAGATCTACAACAATGCCTTGATTAGTTATAATGTGGCCCAAAAAGTTTCCTTCCGCCACAGCGAAAACACTCTTCTTCGGGTTAAGTGAAATCCCGTACTTCCTGCACCTCTTGAATATTTTCTTGAGGTGGCGTAAATGATCGCCTCGGTGTTTCGAAAAAACGGTGATGTCATCCAAATAGACTACCACGCTCTGCCCTATCAAACCACGGAAAGCTATATCCATGGCCCGTTGGAAAGTTGCCCCCGCGTTTATCAATCCAAAAGGCACGCACCTGAAAGCGAATGTTCCCCATTTGGTCCGAAAGGTAGTTTTCAATCTGTCTAGCTCAGCTACCAGCACTTGGTTGTAACCAAAGAACCCATCCAATAAGGAGAACATCTCGGATCCAGACACATCTTGCAATATTTGTTCCATAGGTGGCACCGGGTAATTGTCTTTATTTGAGGCCCGATTCAAATTCCAGAAATCTACACATAAGCGGATCTCACCAGACTTCTTCCGTACTGACACCAAATTTGACACCCATGTGGAGTGACGAACTTTAAAGATGATGCGTGCATCCAACAGCTTCTTAAGTTCTTTCAGAATCATCGGTTCCAAAGTAGGATGCACTTTTCTGAGCTTCTGTTGGAACGGCTTCACGCCTTCCTTCATGGGTATCACGTGCTGAATAATCCGAGTATCGTACGTACGTAAATCATCATACATCCAAGAAAATACGTCTCGATACTTCCGAAATAGTTGGGTAAAGGCCTGCGTCTCTTCGTCAGTACAGTGTTTCCCAAGGTTAATGAACTTCGGGTTCTCATCTGATCCCAAGTTCACTTGTCGATGAGCCAAGATGGAGCTTTGTACTTTGGTATTTGGGGGGCCACAGAATCGGCTTTGCAGATCAAAGAGATTTTCAAGTGACACTATCCCCTTGGGCATGGGGTTCTCCTTGCGTTGGTCATGCTCTTCCTGCAAAGCTTGGTCATGATCCGCCTCATCAATTGCCGCGTCTTTGAATACTTCAGTGTTTAGCATAAATTCCAAAATCTGTTGATCATCATCAAAAATGCGTAAATTAGTAATATTATCTGGCACGGAGGGTCTATATATAAATTAAATAGAAAAGCCATCCCTCAAAGGGGTAAATCTAGCAGCAGCATTAGCCAGAGTATCGGCTGCTGTATTGTGCATTCTAAGAACAGATTTAATTCCAAACACATCGAAATAAGAAATAAGATGCCATACCTCCTGTTGATACGCTTTTAAATGCGGAGACAAACAATGAATGGTATTGCGCACCTGCCGAGTAATGATCTCGGAGTCTCCAATGACTTGTAAGCACCTTACCTTTAAATCCAATGCCTTCTTGAGTCCGAGGATTAGAGCTTCATATTCAGCAGTATTGTTGGTGCATTGGAACTCAAGCCGACACGATATCAAGAATTTGTTCTTTTGAGGGTCTAGCAAGATGCAGCCCGCACCAGCTCCATCATGGGTTTTGGAACCGTCATAGTACAGGGTCCACACGTCATTTTCTGGCTCCTTTTTGGTTGTAGTTTGGGGCGGGACTTCAGTTTGGTGTGGGACGGGAGTGGCTTGGTCTTCCGCGACGAGTGTTAGTTCAGACTGGATCTCGGGATCTACTGGAGACTGAGGAGGATGATAACATCTGAAAATGGATTCCAAGAAGCACATGCCAAGCTCCTCCTGGGAAAAACTGATGGGTTCATTAGTAGCATCCAAATCAGTCACGATATATTTCATATATGGTTCTCTTTCTACCCTGATTTGGTTATTTCGGCCCTTGTAAGGAAGCCACAGGTGGGACCAGTCAGTGGCAAAATACCCTTGCAGCTTGTTGGACCAGTCTCTTCTAAGTAATAGGCCATAGGCTTCCGGAATGTCAACAACCACAATGTAAATACATTGGTGGACTCTAGAATCGGATGAAAGGTAGATGATGACGTTATTTAGCTCTCCTGCAGCTGGCACCTGCGATCTGTCAAGTTGGATGATCCTCGCGTCAGTTTTCTCCGGGCATATGTTCAGCTTCTTACAAACTAATAGGGGCATGACGTTTGTGGACGCACCAGAGTCAACTAGACAATTATGGACGTTGAAGTTGAAAATCTCAAAAGATAACAGGAAGGGAGGAGTAGATCCCCTGGAATTTGCATTGATGGCGTTCACAATAGACTGAACACTCAGACTGGCTTGCGCGGACGTATTGCTCACAGGTTTCGTAGTTGAGGTATTGGCGAAGGCTTTAAGAATGAGTTCTTGTTGATTTGTGATGCGGGAAAGCTCATATAGGGAGATGTTAGGTCTGGTTTTCTTCATGTCCTCTACAATGTTATAAGCAGAATCGGATTGAGGACAAGGCTCGGTGGTGGTTTTGGGGGACCCCACCGGGAGCTTGCTCTTTTGATTTGCTCGGGTGTTGTTATTGGTGGGCTTCTCAGGGGTAGCTTGTTGTTCATTCCCTGGGGGGAGGATTTTCCTTAAGAAAGCCCTTTTCTTCTCCTCAAAGGATGGTTCGGGAACCGGTCCTTTTCTCCTAAGGTTGTAGTTTCTTACGGGTTAGGCCTTAGGATCGTCTGCCATGTTGATGTCAGTGACAGTAAGATTTTTGTCCCCGCGGATAATATCAAATGCAAGAACCGAGGACCCTGGTTCCTCATCCGGGGCAACTCCTCATCATGGTTGGAAGCATCATCCTCCCCCACATCCCCTGGGGTTTGATCATCCAGAAGCTGATTTACCACTACTGTCATGCTGCCGATCCATTGTGGGCATGTTTTTTCAGAGTGGGCAGCCTGGTCGAAAGAACAGAAGTTATCTTTTCCTATTTCGTCCACGTTAAGAATAGTGTTCGGGTTGGACGGGGGTCGGCTGGTGTTGGGGTTGCTATTTCTGAAAAAGAGATTAGGTGCCTTGGTGTTAGTCATGGATTTTATACCCTTCCTTTTCAGGTCAGAGACTTCATTTGTCAGTAGCTTGAGGGTCTTTGATATACTCTCGAAGTCGAAAGCATCCTTCTCTTTATCCGTGGTTTTGTTTGTGGAGGACTGACCCTTTTTCGTGATTGGTTTGTGGTTGTCTCTCCCCTCGTGATCGATGGCTCCTATAGAAAGCATGTCTCTCTCTACAGCGAGGGCTGCTGCGTAGTTTTCTGCAAGGGTGGGTCGAGCTTCACATTTTACGAAACGGCGATATCCCTAGGGAGAGCTTTCGTATAGTAGTCTATGGTGATAGAGTCGTCCAATGCCAGGTTGGGGGGAAACTTTTGCAGTATGGTGGCAAAGCGCTGGTTGAAGTCTATAACCTTCTCCTTCTTATGGCACTTAATGGTGCTTAACTCTGTAAGGAGCATGGAAGGGGTTTTGTCTTCTGAAAATTTCTGCAGGAATACGCAACGAAACTGGTTCCATGACGTAATAGAGGAACTTGGGAGGGAGCGGTACTAGGTGGCCGCTTTGTTTTCAAGAGTGTGCGGAAAAAGGCGACAAGAAACGTCATCTGTTTGAACCCTCATGACTTGCAGGGAAAGATAGAAGCTGCTTATATGATCCTCAACCAAGGTGCCTTTCTCGGGATCGAACTTGGGGAGATGTTTCTCAGGGTGCCTAGGCAGGTCGTGGAGGGGGCCCAAAAGATCTAATGTGGACTGGGCCATCCAGGCAAGTGGTTGTACTCTCCTAGCCTGCTGGTGGTGCCTGATCTCAGGCTCGGATTCACTCCCCGTACCTGACACCGATGCTTCTCCCTCATGGCGAGAGTGTTCGTCTTGATGTTTCCCATGGTTGGCCATGTTTCTAAGGTACCCCCAATTTTAAATAGGTGGCCTATTTAGGTTTGGGCGGCGGTGGTTGGCACGGTGTCCTTGGCCATGGCCTCTATCTCCTCTACCTCCAGTCCCACGGGCTCTGTTTCCCTCACCTTCATTTCTGCGGGCTCTATTCCCCTCTCCTTCATTTCTGTGGGCTCTATTTCCCTCGCCTTCATTCCTGCGGGCTCTATTTACCTCACCATCATTCCCTCAGCCTCTATCTTCATCACCTTCCCTAGGTGGGGGAAGCACTTGGTTGTTGTTCTGTTGGGCCTGGTTGGGCTGAGGGTCAGGGAAAGGTTTAGTAATGCCAAAATCGTCTTCACCTATTTGGAGTTCAGGAATCGATTCGTTGTTCTGGATAGCAGTGGCAAGGTCTTCAACCATGATATTCACCAACTGAGGTATGGAAATCACTAGTGCACCATTACGAGTGAGGTTTTCAGTAGGGTTCCTATTATGGGTTAATAAATTCATGATTGGGGCATATCGCAAATCCCTGATGAGATTGTGGGCAGCTAGGCGCAAGGCTCTCAACTGTTAATATGGAACCTCCTCCCCTGGGATATCTTCCAAAGGGGGAGGGATAGGATTGTCGTTTATGACCTCCCCATGGGGAGTTTGTGATGGAATGTTGGTTGCTGGGAGGATGCCATCAGGCCTTCCTTCTAGCGCCAATTCTGTTGACGGGAAAAATTGTTCAGCCAATAGTAGGGGATCTCCCCGGTAGAAAGTCCCAATCAGACCTTGAACCGTTTGGGATAGGGATCCCATCCGGGGTGTGGGTCCGGCTACCGCTTAAGTCACCTTCAATTTGGTCTCAAAAGAACTTGATCGAACCTGCGGATACACACTTATTCACATGATACAAGATACATGGTTGATGCATTAAACACATATATAACACTATGCGTAGCAAGAAAAATAATAAAGCATACACGCCGAAGGAGGTGTTGTCAACAACACATCTTTGGGGTTATGCTTGTAGGCTATTCTGACCCCAAAAGAAAAATTTCTTTATGGTGAGATGCCCCTTTACTTCCTGAAAGATAAAACGAAATGCTAATAAACAAAGTCATTAACATCCATTAAGCAAGCAATCTGCCTGAACATCATTAACACAAATACAGGAAACCATAATGCATGAATGATGCCATTAAAAAGTGCAGTTTCATTAATCAAAAGATGTTTTGAAACTGTATAGGAATACTCATAGTGTTTGCACAACAAAACACATCAGATCCAAAAGGAGTTTCAACAGGTATCTATATTCATATGCAAAAAGAGTGTTGTCTTCAAATACAATGTTGTATAGCTCTTGAGTCCCAAAAAAAAAAGATCCTTTACATTTTCCCCGGAGGGAGTTTTATAGAACAAAAATTTCCCTTTGGGCTTCCTGACTCTTCGCCTGCCTGCCTGTTGAGTTGCCTTGTGACCCGGAGGGAGACTGCGACCTGCGACCTGGCTGGTGAGTGCGAACTATGACCTGGATGGGCGGTGCGACCTGCGACCTACTGCCACTGGGCTATGAAGATGAGCGCGCAATTGTGAGGTCAGGGGCGTCAATCTGCAGTTCTTTGAGGAAGTCTTGCCAGGTCTGATACTCTGCTGTTATGGGAGAAATGAGAGGGACCTATTCTTTCAACCGATGCATGCACTCCAAAGCATTTGGGACTAGAGTTTCCCTTTTCTGTGAGATCTGGTTGGAAAGAGAGGCGAGCTTAGTGTAAATCCATACTGGCGTGACAAGAAACTGACCTAGGTTTTCTTGTGACGCTGCAAGATCAGGAGTGGCAGCAGCTTGCTTGATGGGCTGCAGAAATGACCAGATCTCTTGATCTACTTGTTCCCAGGTTTTCTCCTCGTCAAATGCTCCCAGCGAAGGAATATGGTGAAGGTTATGCATCGAGTCGATGCCGCTGATCAGGTGTTCATATGCAGACATTACTTTGTCTAGATCCTTGGACAACTTATCCTTGGACTACATTTTCATACGAATTTGGACTTTGGCATCTTGCATATGAATCCAATCCTTCTTTCGCAAATGCTCAGGGGCCTGAGTGTACTGCACTGTCCAGTCCATCATCCTGTCCAAGGCAACTGAGGCCTCCTTCAGCTGCTCGTGTTTCTTCTTAGTTTTCGCTCGTGCTCTTACCAATGGGGCGACTGTTTGTTTTATGGTGAACATTTCTCCATACACTTGCCTCATGGTCGCCTCTAATAAATCGCACTCCTTTAGAATGGCAAGCGGAACTTCATTGACAGGGGAAGTTTTGATTCGGAGTTGTTGAACCTCCTCTTTTAATGCATTCCTCTCCTGTTCTGCCTTTTTCTCCCGCTGTTCTGCTTCCTGTAGTCTATTTTGTAGAGAAACGATCTCTCTACTCATTCTAGTCACATTTTCTTCCGTGGCCGCAGTGAAAGCTGTGCCAGCTGATGCTATCATTATGAGATTAGTCCTAGTATCAAGGACTATGTCTTTGCCGGTTGCGACCGTGGATGTGGCGAAAGGATTTTGCGCCAGGATTCTTTCTTTCTCTTGTCGTATTTTGAAGGAGAATTGATTGAATGTGAGCATGGTGAGGTCGAATACCTCCTCCTCTTGTCCCTGGGAGGAGCTGGAATCAGAGAGCGGGGCTCATGTACTGACTAGAGGTACCTCAAGGGGAGATACCTCGATGTCTTATAGAATTTCATCCTCTTCTTCTTTCTTCTTCTTTCCTCCTTTTCCCTTTGCAGGCGTTCGACTTCCACCCTCTCATGTTCTTTCTTCTGCCTGAGCTCAGCTTCTGTTGCTACTTCTATTTCGGCTTTCCTCTTCCGTTCGGCTTCTGCAGCTTGCTCTGCTTTCTTCTGGCGGTCAAGTTCTGCTTTGTCTAGCTCTTCCTTGAGTGCCCACTCTACTGCAGCCTTCGCCTCTTTTTCCTCCTTTCCCTTCTTGGACTCTCCGGCCTGCTTATTCTTTTGTTATGCCTTTAGGCTCTTCTTGCGTTTATCCTCGTCCTCTTTCATTTTATTTTCTCTCTCTTGCTGGGCTTTGGCCTCTATTTCTTTTTGTTGGGTAGAGGTACTATGCCTTGTACTGGTCCGAGGCTTTTTAGCTAAAGAGGAAGAAGCACCTCCTAATTTATGACTCCTTTCTTCCAAGGTTTGGTCATCCAGGTCTTCTTGGCCAGAGTCTGCCCCCGGAGAAAGTTGTCTATCTACATTGTACCAGTTCCTTCTTTCATCTTCTCCTGTGCGTTCAACATGCTGATAGTTCCATTTGAATTTAGCGTTCTTGCAATGTTCAAGAACTATCCGCTCCGGGTCGTATGTTTGGTATTCTAAAGCCCTAAAGTGATAACTTTTCATCTCTTCTCCCTCTGTCTCTACCTCTCTGAAGTATTTCACTGTGCATGTGCCGATAGTGAGGGGTAGTGCGGGCCACGACTTCTTCTTACCTCTGGACAGGAGCCTGGAGAAACCCGAGGACATTTGGAAGCAGACCTCTTGCATGAGCACTTTGTCTGTAACAAAACGAGGCATAGCATGTGGTGCCCTGAACGAGCCAAAGACTCAGATGAATGTATATTTGGTGAAAGGAAACCAATGCGCTACTTGGCTTAGCGTCTCCCTGGCTTGCCAAGACATGCAAAGGGCGTCTTGGCCGAATAATTTTTTTTATAGAGCGGGGATGAATACTTGGGAGATTGGCTCTATATCTTGTTTATACCTGGATTCCCAAAACACCTTGGTTTGTAGATGAATTGCACGAGTCTGTGTGGGATCCCAGTTATGTGCCCATCCTTCAAAATGCAACCTCGAACAGACGACGTCCAATAAATAAGAGGCCATATAGAATTTTGAAGGCATTCCTTCATTTGGTACCAATGCGGAGGATAAATTTGTATGCATGGAGGTCATCAATATGCTAGCCCAGTTGAAACGGGTGCCGTGCACTGTGACATATTCCATGAGAGTTGCCCATGTGCCGTTGAAGGTGGTGGCATCGGGGCACCCGTACAATCTGCAAAGCATGGCAGCTACTAATTTATATACCTTTCTCAGGCTGGCCTCTGGATATTCCTGGTCTTTCTTGACCTTGAACTTTTCGGGATCCTCCCACCATTGCCTTATAGTGTCAACTACAGGAACTAAATGAGCCTTGGCCCAATCTTCTGTGAATTCTTCTTCTCGCTCAGGAAAAGAGTAATAAACATAGGCATCTGAGCCTTTAAGCGTTGCGAAAGCCTTGCCTTCGTTGTCTCTGATCACGAACTTCTTGGGATCTGTTTTCTGTATAATCCAATCTATCACCTCTAGGAACGGGAATATGGCCGGGTGAGCACCTGCAAGATGTAGCTTGGATGTTTTAACCTGTAAGTATATTTCCCGATCCGGGAGGTCTTCTGGGAATTCTGTTTTGGCGAACTCTGCGTACACTTGGTACCAACGCATGCTGTCCCCTTTGGAAAATGTGCAAAGAGTATCTCTGTATATCGAGGGTGGGGACATTGGCATGTCCATCTCCACATCTTCCACTGCCAAGTTCTTGTCTTTCTTCCGAGACACTGGAGGTCCCATGTCATTGGAATCCGAGAGGACATGTATACACTCCAAGTCTGCTTCAAATTCACCTGTCATATTCATGAAATATTCCCAAGATAAGAAAGACGCCATGATGATATAAGACCAATTACAGTTTATCAATTACTTCAACTGAGACACAGGAAAAACTGAATAAAGGGCCTACTGGGTCGCGGGGTCTCAGATTGCAAGAAAACGGCCAAGGTGCGAGCTTGCGATGGGGTCACAGGTTCGCGGGGTCACGGGTTGAGAAAAAGATGAAGATGCGACCTTTCGACTGGGTCGCTGGGTCGCGGGGTCACAAATTTCAGAAAAAATTTGAAATGCGACCTTGCGACTGGGTCGCGGGGTCACTAAGTCGCAAATTTCGGAAAATGGAAGGGATGCGACCTTGTGACCTTGCGACTGGGTCGTGGGGTCGCTAAGTCGCAGATTTCGGAAAATGGAAGGGATGCGACCTTGCGACTAGGTTGTGGGTCGCGGGGTCGCAAGTTTCGAGAAACCGCGGAAATGCGACCTTGCGACCTGGCGACTAGGTCCAGGGGTTGCAAGTCATGCTAGGGCTTGCTGGGGGGTTTGGGCGCGCGCGGCGTGGGGTTGTTTTCCCTTTAAATGGAAAAATACAAGGCTAAATGGGTCCAGACAGAGTCAAAGGATATCTTTTGGAGTATGGAACAAGCCATGAGAAGCTGGATAAGAAATTGTGATGAGTTGGGCAAGTGTGATGAAAACTGGAATTAGAAGAAAACCTTAAGCAATAAACGAAAACAATGGGTGAGGAAAATGACAATTTAAAGTCTGGGGAATGCAGGGATTTGGCAAGAATAATAAAAAAGGAAACAATAGGAGGAAAAACGACAACTTACTCGGGAAAATCGCGCTCCAGTCGACCTGTGAGAGCCGTTTTTTTTCTATCCGCCGCATATACGAAATGCGACTTAGCGACCTCCAATATATAAAAGGGTCGCACGTGCAGGAATTTAATGATGTCACAAGGTTGCATGTTGAGGTGATTCAAGGGGAATGCGACCTCGCGACCTTGCGACCTTGCGACCTCAGGGTCGTGGGGTCGCAAGGTCGCAGGGTCACAGTTTTCCACAATTTTAGGATTTGCGACTCAGGGACTTAGTCTTCCTGAATTTTACTTAACTTTTGTTTGTGCTCAAGGGGCTCCAAAAATTTAAAAAAATGTGGGTTTTTTGGAGGGTGTTATAGAGGCTACAACATGACCCTATTCTGCACAGAAAACACATTTGTGTGGATTCAGCCGAATTCGATAATGCCTACATCTCTTAAAGATAGCTCGTAAATGAGTGAGATGGTCGGCCCTACGCAATGAATGAGCAGGTAAATCATTGAGATAAGGCTGCACAATGTGCTTAATGTCATGGAATGCATAAGACATAGCCCTTTGAAAAGTTGCCCCAACGTTATTCAATCCTAAGGGTTGTTTGCAATAGGAAAATGTCCCCTATGGAAAAATGAACACTGTTTTTGGCTGATCAGCAGGGAGTATGTTTATTTGATTGTAACTAGAAAAACCATCCATAAAGGAGAACATTTCACTACCGGCACAATCATCAATTATTTGATCAATATAGGGGGTTGGATAATTGTCTTTAGGACAAGCTCGATTAATATCCCTATAGTCGATACATACTCTTATCGTTCCTTGTTTTTTGTTAACAGGAACAATACGATACCCAATCCGTTAAAGGAATTGGATAAATGAAACCTGCACGAAGTAATTTTTCAACCTCGGCTTTGATAGCAACAACTTTTCTTGGATGTATTTGACGTAAACGTTGACGGACAGGTTTGGCATCCGGGTAAGTCTTGATTTCATGTACAAAAATTGACGGGTCGATTCCTGGCATTTCCTCATATGACCAGGAAAACACATCATGGAATTCTTGAAATAGGGCTTTATAAGATTGGAGTTCATCGTCCGTACAACAAGTGCCTATATGAATGTTTTCAATTATTCCTGGCTTAACTGAAATACCAATTGGAATCGTTCGAGAGATATTTTCCAAATTTAACTCAGAATCAAGATTGTGCAATGGATCCTACGGTTCTTTGACATATTCAACAGTAAAAATAGAAGCGAAATCATTTTCAAAATGATCCAGCTCAGGTAAAAATGAAGATCGGTGATGTAGATCTTCCCATGGTAAATCGTCAATAGACAAAAGTTCGCGAATCTGCTCATCAGTATGAACAAGATCAGGAAATGTCATTGTGGCTGAGCTAGATATAGAAAGTGATTCCTCATGGATCCCATTCATTGGATCAATTTTGGTTGAAGAAGGATCGGAAAGCAACTATACAGCCTGATATGCAATTTCAAAGGGACTCAAAGGCATCGCGCCATCAAATGAATCCAACTCAGAATCAGAAGGTACGATCCAAGGATCATCAAACGTAATGGTATTCGATGAAATAATATGAATGTTTGCAATAGGAGGCGATACATTAGGAGGAGGAAAGGAAAAAGTTCCTAGTAAACCAGAATCTTTAATCAAACCTACCCCAACATCCTTGTAAGGGATAGCTATTTTACCGATGTGCTGGATCGTTTCTGTAGAGGCTGGATCGGAGGAGAAATAAGTGAGTTGATCTATTGTAACGATCTTTCCTTGATGTGGAAACTTGATAAGCCGAAAAATCGACGAAACGACAACAGTCATAGCATAAGACCAACTGCGACCCAGGAGAAGGTTGTAATCTAGAGGGGCATCAACCACCTCCACATCTAGATTTACGGTTTTGCCTTCGACCCCTATAGGTAAATCCTGCAAAATACCGAAAGGATGGAACCCTCGGCCATCAAAAGCCTTTAGAATCACCGGAGACTGATTGAGTGTAGGAGAACCAAGAAATTTCCAACACTGGATTGACATAATACACGTAGAAGCCCCTTCATCAATTACAGTCCGAAAGATCAGTCTGTTTTTTACTAAAATTGGAATTTGGAAAGCCAGTTGATGAGGTAGGCGGGGTGTAATATTATCTAAATCAAAGATTATAAGGTTCGAATCCTGAATATCGACAACTCCTATGGCAGACAAAAGTAATTTACGCTGTGCTGGGCATTGAGGCTGTCCCTGGTATGGTTGATACATGAATTTTGGTTGAATTGTGACAATCGTACTTGTACTAGCTTGTCCCGCAGGTATATGGACCGAAGTCTGAACTGAAGGTCCTGATTGGGGTACAGAGACTTGAGGGATTTGCACAGATGCAGGGATAGAAGAACTCGGAGCTACAGATACTCCAGAAATAGGTGTTATAGGTTGAACAGATGCCACAACAGTTGCAACAGTTTGAGGTGGAGTCTGAGGTGTACTAGGCCTAGACTGCTGAACATAATCAGGTGCAAGGGTTTGAATAGTAGAATGAACAGGTTGTTGGGTTGGACCAGAAACCAAAGGCTGTCCAGGTTGAGAAGAAAACTGCACATTAGGTTGCATAGGCTGTTGAAATTGGGACGGATCCCACACCATGTTTGTTTCGGGGTATTGTCCCGTAGAAGGTTGAAAGTAAGGACCATAGCCTGGTTGAATGTAGGGTTGATAAGTGAGTGGAAAATTTCCAGCTCCTTGTATAGATGATTTAACAGAAGGCGGTTGGAAACCTTGAATTGGGTACTGACCTTGAGGTTGATAACCCTGAGGCGTGTACTGAAACTGGGGTTGATAAGGACCCTAAGGAGCATATTGAGTTTGGGGTTGACCTTGGGTTATGTACTGTTCTGAAGGTTGATAACTTTGAGGTATGTACTGTCCTTGAGGTTTTTCTCCAAAATAATATGATGCCACAGTTTGTCCTGGGAAAAAGTTACCTTGAGGTTTCCCCCCAGGCTGTAACTGATTGCCTTGAGGTTGTCCCCCAGGCGGTAATTGACTACCTTGAGGTTGCCCCCCAGGTGGTAACTGATTTCCCTGAAATTGTCCCCCAGGTGGTAACTAACTACCTTTAGGTTGAGGATTCAGAATATTACCAGACATCATAAAGATTTGTTCTACGTTCGATGTTTTAGTTTTAATACGATTAAGACCAGGTGATAATACTTGTTCAGTCGGTTGAGGAGATGCTCTTGAGAAAGTACCAGAGAGAGCCTGATACCCCGAAGGAACAGAAGGACCACCGTGTAAGAATTATTCCGGTGATTGGGAAAACATATATGACTCTCCTACCATGATAGATGAAGGATAATAACCTCTGGGCGTAGGATGAAATGGAATTCGAGGTGGAGAAAAAGCAAGACCCGGGTTTTCTAAAAAGTTTTTCAAAGATAGATACCAAGCGTCAGTTTGAATAGGGCTTTAGAAAATAGATTCACGCTCCCTAAGATTTAAAGATTAAGGGGATTCGGGAAGAGATAATTCTTCGTTTGGACTAGTAAGCTCTTCAATAGAAATGAGGCCAGAAGGAAGATCTTCAGTAACAGTATTTCTTACCCTAGGTGAACTAGGATCGCTAGAAGTTGGTGTAATAAATCCTGAGGAGGTTTCAAAAACAGAAGGTTTAGTTTCAGGTTCAGAAATTTTAGGTTCGTCAGCTAGTTCACTAAAAGGAGAAATACTACTAGTAACTTCCGAAACTGAAATTTGTTCTTGAATGTGTTTTGTTGTGGGTATTTGATGATCAGGATGAACAACTATAGATGAACTTCCAATTTCTGTTGATCTAATTCTACCACTACTAGATGATACTAGATCACGCAGCCCTTTAAGCTGACTTGGTGTATATTTAGGGGGCTTCACCTGAAGTCTTCGAGATTGTCTCGGTAATTCTGCCACGATTAAATATTAATTAATCACATGCAAACAAAGAAAATGTCAATAAAAACACCTAAAGTCTCTAAAGAAACAAACAGCTGAATCACACGCCTAAAAAATATAAGAGTTCAAACCACACACAAACAGTAACTTCCCATACTAAAAACACTAGTTGGTGATGAAATCCAGCTTAGTAGAATTTTAATACAAAAAGGCGGTTGGAACAGTTACCCTGACAACTTGCTCAATGAAACAGACTGGTAAAAGTTTCTTCACAAAACCATCTCGAGTGAAGAGAACCCCCCAGAGAGTCCAAGTGAGTCTAGTAGACGTCTGATCCAGGTACAGTGAGATATTTCCTTCACCGTCACCTTAGGAAACAATATTAAGCTTATGGACACTAAGGTTACCAACAATAACAAATACAACTGGGGGAACAATCTATGATCCGATCCCACGTGCAAGGGCAGAGTAAAAAAGCTCAATCCCCTTGAAGGCTCCTCAACATGGTCAATCCGAGGTTTACCGACAAGTGACCCCAGGCTCCTCGACAATGGTTAATCCGAGGTTTACCGTTTGTAATGCACGCAAAATCTTCTATCTTTTCCAATGAAACAGAATTGATTGTCTCAAAGGTTCGGACATGATCTCGTGATTAACTCTTTTAAGAGAAGCTTCTCATATTGTAAAAATTACAATCGGATTTATTTGCTACTGCAAGATTTATCTACTTGTTTTTTTTTATTATCTTGTTGAGTTAATTACTCCCTACTCCAAGATACTAGCTTAAGCTATATTGGTGATAAGAGCCCTAGAAATAAAAAGATTACTAGATCAATTTTAATTAGGTGTTGTTTTTATGGGCTGTTCTTTAAGTCAATAGGTATGGAAATGAAACTTTGATGGTGTGAAGACTCGACTTCCAACAACACTAAAAATGAACCTAAAAATGATAATCAATTTGTTTTTCTTTCAATGAAATTCTAGCTAAAGAAAGAGTTCGAGAATGAAATTCTTTTAAGAGACAATTCTTTCTTTAAACATGAAGAATAAATGGAAGAAAATCTTTTTGTTTTTTCAATAAGAACTCAAAATGAGACAAATAATCAATGCTCACAATAAATCCCTTTTCCTTTCAAAACTCGAAACTACAAAAACAACTTTTCTTCAAAAGAGATCTACAAATTCTTAAAAGCACTCAAAACTATGAAAACTAATTTTGATATCTACAAAATTTAAAAAATATAATTGAATAAAAGTTTTAATTTTTTTTGAGAATGTTTTCCTTAGTTGTTCAGTAAACTAAGGATTCATTTGCCCATAATAGCAAATAAATCAAAAAACATCCAAATATGTTTTATAAAAATGAAATTTAGAACTTAAAACAAAGTTTGTTCAAAGATTTGCAAAGAGAAAACTAGATCTATTTCTCAAAAAAGAATGAATTTCACAACCAAGTCAGACTCATCAAAAAGATAAAAGATACCAAAGTGATCTAATGGCACTTTTAAGCTTCTAATCTTTGGGTCACTACAGAGACAAAGTGCAAACCACTCTCAAAATGAAAAACTTCTAGAAAGTCATTCAAAACAAAAGTGTTATGAGACTCATCCACAAGATATTTTCGACAAGAAACATACAGATTTGGGCAGACACTAAGAATCCTAAATCAAATCTAAATTAAAACTGAAAGAAGAAATCTAACTTTTTCAAGACTTTTAATAGGGTCTGCAACAATGTGCGGTCCCGAGAAAAGTTCAAGAGAAATAAAGAAGAATTCAAAACTTTCAAAATCAAAGTAAATCTAAGTTACCCAAGCCCGTACAAATCAATCAAAAATCAGAAAAAAATCATTTCTGAAATCAAAACAAAGGAAAATCAAAACAAGTTCCTTCCCCAGCGGAGTCGCCAATTTGTTGGCCGAATAAATCGATCTTGCAAACAAGATCGATCTCCCTAGTGTCAGAAGAAAATCTAGCAACAAACGAACAACTAAGTTTGTCTTTCTCTAAATGTATTCATTTTACAAATAAATGCTATGAAGGTGTCGATCCTACCTTAGATCCAAATACTTATTTGCAGTCTTAGTGCTTCTATCGCATCAAAATCCTTTCGTCGCAACAAGAGTTCTTTCGTTGCAACAAGAATTCTTTCGTCGCAACAATAATCCTTTCGTCACAACAAGAGTTCTTTCGTCGCAAGAAAGTGTCATCTTTCATCGCAACAAAGTGTCGTCTTTTGTCGCAACAAAGTGTCGTCTTTCGTCGCAACAAAGTGTCGTCTTTTGTCGACCTGCAATCACAAACAAGAAAATATTAAATAGCACCTGTATAACAAATAATTATAAAATATACCTATCAAAGTGATCAAGGAATCTATGAAATAAACGATCAAATGACAGCTTATTGAAATAAACAATCGAATGACAATTTATTGAGAAAAACAAAACTTGATTGTATTAATCTTAAAATAACAGAAGAACCTTACAACCTTAGCCTTGATGTTTGAAAAGGCCTTCCCGGGGTTCAAAGCAGGAGTCTCCTCTACTTTGATAAGTCTTGCACTCTTCCTCTAGGAGCACATAGAGGTATGTGATCTTTCCTCTCAAAAGCTCAGCAGAAAGAAGTCTAAATATCAATAGCACTTCAACTCAATCACACATAAATCTTGAACTCCCTTTGAGGCTACCCAATGCCTATTTTTATAGAGCAGATGAGGAGGTTAGGGTTCCACCTTTGAAGGGATAGAATCCTCCTTCAAAGGGATAGGCTCCTCACATCAAGGGATTAGTTTCTTAAGGTGAGGGATGCATGAACCTTATTAAAGCGTACTCATCCCCAAAAAATCTCATCTAGAACCTTCTAGAATTGACCAAAATTCAACTTTTTCACTTTAGTTTCTCACTTTTTTGACTTTGAGAAGGGTTCACAATCATTACAAGGGAAAAATGCGTTCTGGAACGCAGGTAAGCAGTGTATTAGCTGCGTACCCAAGCTAGGAACGCAAGCAGGCTTCATGTTACCTACGTACCCAAGGCTTTTTGAGTTTTTAGGGTTTTTCCTCCAATTTTAGGGCTTGGAATGAGGAACAAAGGTTGTAAGACTTGCAGAGGAGGCATGTATGAGTGTTAATGAGCTCATATAGTCAGCAGAATGTCAAGGTGATAGTTTTTAGTGCAACACTCATGTGATTTCCCTGTAACATCTAGAGAAAATAGACTCCCAACATAGTTATGTCCAAGTATTGTCTCTTCCATGTTATTTGTGAAGAAATATATGTAGTTTTTTTTTATAGTTGGATATGTTGATGGTATTTGTATAATATATATTTTAGTCATTTAATTTGGAATAGATTTACAAAAATGATCCAATGAAATTACAATATTGAATAGAACATCCTTGATAAGTAGCATATTATAAAAAATTATAATTTGGTTTAAAGGGATTAAGTCACTGCCATAATTCCTAAGAGGAATAGTTTTTCCATAAGTATTTTCATCTAAAAAGATATTTCTTAGTTCAATGTAGTTTTTTAATCTCTAACATGTCTACCTATTAACTTATATACCCTCCCACACTTATCCTTGATCATAATCCCTTAGGGATTAATGGTTTTAAATATGGAATGGCCATGGAATTATAGCATAACATTGATCTATATGATGTTGTTGATGATGATGATGATGATGATGACGATTCAAATGAATATGAAATTACTGACAAAGATGATAATGATGAGGGTGATGACAATGATGATGATGATGATGATAAAAACTAGGAAAATACAAATTGAAGGTGAACGAAAGAGAACAAACCAACTTAAACCATATAAATACACGCCTCATACCTTTCAACATTTTGATATCATTAATATTATTCCTCATCTAACTCATCACCTATATCATCTAGTTCAAAATCCATGCTCAAAGGATTCGCCATATCATCATCATCATCGTCATTGTCTATATCACTGTTTGAAACATGCTCTTCTACATTTGGTTTGAATTCTTCAAATTTTTAATTTGACACATCGGAAATATCATCTAGTTCAACCAAATTAACATTGCCTTGATTAAAATATCCTAGAAATTATTTTACGTCTTCGACTAACATGAGAAACCCCTACTCTTATACATCGTCTTCTTCTTCAATTTCATCTTCTTCTGCTACATTATACTTTATCGGTCTTACTCTTAGATCATATATTACAACATATGACCAACCTGCTTTACCTGGAACCTATTCGTAAAATACATGTTCACATTGGCTTGGAAGAACATATGGATTTGATCCTGCGTCAGCATTCCTTATACCAACCATGGTAAATTCATTAGCATGCTCAATAACAATTATATCAGGGTCATGTTCATGGATTCGTAGCCTGAACCATTTGACATCGAACATAACTAGTTTGAAGGATTTAAATTCACACTCAATTAGATAATTTGCATTCCCATAGTATCAATTTTTAGATACTTCAGGATGTCTGACACCTCTAGAGGAAACATGGATAACTTGAAATATTGTAGTTATCCCACTATCAAAAGTTTTCATCTTTTCATCCAACCTTTTGATGCGAAATTTATGATCATTGCACCAATTTTTCTTGTGGTGTTTCAACTGCAATATGGAAAACACATAAAAAATGCATTCAATTGATAACCATATTTATACCTGAAAATTTTACAAATTAATAAAAAAACACGCCATATGCATCAATGTAATTGTAAAAAAAAAACTTAGTATGGGTGAATATGCTTGCATGGTAATCTTTTAAGCCATATGCTAAATCAATTTCCCTCTGTGTAAGATTGGTACTCCACTACGTTTTTCTTATTTGACCAATGTAGACACACCGTACAATGATAACCTACCATTATTATCTTTTTTTCATCATTCAAATCATACATTCATCCAATCAATGTTTTTTTCAATGTATAAATTTATTGCATCCCACTCTCAATCGACTGTATTAAAATAAAAAAATTCACATATATATAATTATCTACCATGTTATACCTTCATAATAATGGATTATGTAGGAAGACTAAAAATTAAATAAGTATGATATACATAAAAATAAAAAAAGTAAAATGCATTATAAATCTCCACTATCTACTTACATATCACTTTCCTCATTCTATCCTTACCCAATAGGTGTTCCCCTTCAAATTTGTTCATGGATTTGACATCTCAAATGTGATGCAATGCATTAATAATTTTTCCTATTACATAACTATATTGACTAATATAAACCATGATTTGATATACCATATATCCCTGTAACACAAAACCCCCAGGACGTGTTCTTTGTCTGACCAAAGCCTTCAGTGATTTCAAGTGCATCTCAACCATCCACATTGATATTGTTTGTACAGGTACACACTTTTCAATCTTCTTGACTTTATGTATGTGGTAGTTTTCTTGTGCATTGAAAAATGTGAGAGGTATAAACTTTTTCATTTCACACATTAGACGAGGAATTTGTTTCCTCCAATACTTTATATCTTCTTTATAGATTTCTTTAGATGACAAACATCTACAAATGAAGTAAGAAAATAATAGGTTTCAAAAAAAAAGTATATGGTACATGAAAAGTAAAACAAATGCAACCAAATATAGGTTGTACAAAAAATTATTGAACAAATTACACTATGCACATAAATCTCCACTTAACTCATGTATTTGCCAAGATCATATATAACTTTTTTGACATTGTAGTCAAAGTTGTGTGGGAGAGATAGAGGTAGAACATATTGTAACAAAAATAATGATCGATTGTTATTTATTCCCAGATTAGTAGAAAAAAATTACTAACAAGATGTTTCACAAATCTACAATTATATACACCAAAATAATTACCTTAATGAACGTATGCCAATCATGATTTTTTACCCCACCTAATTCACCTTTCTTTGTTAGTATATTATTTATGTTTGAAGAAAATTTGGCCCGGAATTTTTTTTTTTTTTTTTTTTTTTTCAGTAACCTCTTTAACATCCTTGCTTTGCTTCTTTGTCAATAGTCATGGAAGGTCGCTTATATTTTGGTTGTCTCCATCGCTTTTTGAATGAGTCACACTTTGCATTGCATGATTGGACTCCTTAATTCCATTACAAATCTTGACAGTTATCTATTTATCTCTCCTTCCATCTAAGATTCGCCATAAGGTCTATGTTACATTATTCCTTATTTGCATTATATCAAACAAATGAACAATTCCTAGGTTCTCATAGTAGGGGAGTCTATTAAATTTCTCGGGATAACTTTTCATTCCTTGTGGAAGTGCCCTATTATTAATGCCTTAACTACCTAAAAGGTGAATCATAGTTAAATATATTATAACAACAATACCTGTCAATTAGTAAAATGAATAAAATGTGATAAAAATATTAAATAATCCAAACATTTCATGTGATACATAGATGAATTGATCCATACCTTGAGAAAATTTATTATATTGCAACTTCCATGCATGAGGTGGCATTCTCTTAATCTAGTTTTTTTTCCCATTGAAAAGATGTTTTCGATACTTCAGTACCTATGGTTCTTCGAAAGGAAGTGCCTATACTCATCAAACACCTCCTTTCCTAAGCTTCTTGAACAACAAGATTTCATCTTAGGGCCATAAAATGGAAAATAAAATTTACCATTTGTTTGTAGATGTGCAAGAGATGTAATGATTTTATATCAATTATATATGTATAATGAAGGGAATATTTAAAAAACATACATGAAATTAAATTCATAAAATTAAACACTATTAAAGTGTAGGGTAACATTACCACATAAATGTGTTAGCCTTGGGGCATCGTGAATTATCCATACAAGCATTGCATGGAATTCAAATTCCCTTTGTGCATCTATTGGTCTAGAGATATCATGCATAGTGACATCGTTCCATAAGTCCACTAACTTGTCGATAAGAGGCTTGATATATACATTCATATCTTTGACCTGGTACTTACCTAACTTATTAAACATACAATACATAATTACCACATATATGAATAAATAAAAAAATTATAAGGCATAATTATAAGACATAATTGAACATATATGAGTAAACAAAAAAATATAAGACATAATTATGAAACAAACACGATAAATGAGATGTCATTGTGTGAAAAAAAATTATTCTAAACAAATTAATACCTGGAACAATCATTGTCACCATTATTGGCTTCCTCTTTATTGGTATCCACAAAGTAATTCTATTTTTTATGACAAAAATGAGCCACACTGAGTAAGTAGATATTAGATCTCCAAATGGATTGACATAGTTAGTTGCTAATGAAAGCCGAAGATTACAAGGCTCTTCTTTAAAATTTGGCCAACTTTCATTTGTATTTTTAAATGCATATCCATCTGCAAGAATTCGAAGAACACCATCTTCACTTCTTTCCATTGCATGTTAATCCATAAATTGTGTTATGCTTTTGCGCCTAAAAAATTGTTACAGATGCGGAATTATGGGAATATAATGAAGAACCTTGTGAGTCACCTTTTTTGTTACTTTATCAGTTTGATATCTACTCTCATCACATTTTGGCCATTTTTATTTCAACAAATGTTGTTTATAATATAGAATATCATCATTATGACATGCATAAATAACTTGATACTCGATTCCAATAAATTTCATAATGGCATGTAAATATTGGTACGTACAAGGTAAAACATTTTACGATGGTAAAAGAAATTCAAAAAAAATCTACAACATAAAATATCAGTAGTATTGAATAATTTAAACAATATTAATCATACATATTGCATCCAAATGTTACAATTTAAATGATGATCAACGTACTAACATTAAAAACAAAAGAAAAAATAATTTCTTTATCATAATGTTCTAAATGTCACAATATATATTGCATACCTTAGGAGTTGTGTCACACATGTGTTTAACAAACCATTGACCACCCTTAAGTTTACCAACAACAATACAAAAGATAGAGGAGATGTTTATAAGCCATCATAAAGAGGTTGAATTTCCCTCTCAAGTACATGTTTATCATAAGCACCATCATACCGGTTGCCATCACCATCCATTCCAACACTATTAAATGTCTCCTGTATCAATCTATTTGTTTTGTATTATTCAACAATGTTATCAACATCATTATCTTGTTCCATAGGATCATTATCTTGATCCTCAATATTTTCTCCATGTTCTTGAACAAGCGCTTGTACTTCAACCAACTCTTCCTCATTGATCAATGTCATAGGGGGGCATACTATACAATTACAATCAATAAAGTAATATTAGTATATATTGAAAATATTTAAATGATACAAATGTTTAGAAATATAATATAGGAAAACAAAGACAACAAAGACAAAGAAAACTTATGTGAGAGTGAGAAACAAAGACAACTGAAATCAATGATGATGTTTGTGCAATTTATCAAGATATTTGAGAATATGTTAAAAAAATCTAAGAAATATATTACTTTTCTTGACATGTAGGAAGAGAGACACTTTTGGAGATATATAGTCACAACCATAATAAAAACATGTTGATCTTATTTTGCATTCATCATTATAATTTCATATTTTTTCTTGATTTCACTTAGAGACCATATGTTTTAAGAGGATGGAAAATTTCCTTGGCCAAACTTGGGAACCATGGTTTAATTTACAAGGGTGTGATAATTCATGGGTTAGGGGATAACGTGTCAGTGGTTCAAGCGTTAGGGGTTATGGTTTAAGATGGGGTAATTAGGAGTCAAGGATAGGGGTACTTAATATTTTAGGGGTTTATAAGGGTCGAGGGCTAAGGCCTTAGGGGTTAATAGGTTATTTTCCATCCAAGGGTTAGGTGTAATTAGGAGTTTTTACTATATATATAGCAATCATTAGCTTGGGTGAGAGCAAGAAAAAAATACAAAAAATTAATGCAATGGCATGAAGCTTTTGCAATTTAGCAAGATGTTTAAGATTATGCCGGAAAAATTTAGGAACAATCACCTGAAAATCATCAAATCATTTTCATTCCATCACATTTACAAATGTACTCAAAGTACAAGACTCAAACAATAATACCAATGAATCCAAGGAATACCAATTAAGTTCAAGTAGGAAAACCTCAAGGTAAATACTATAATATTGTTCATAATGACTTCCATAAGACAAGCGAATGAGAGGGGAAATGACACAAAATGTATGTTATCCCCAGTTCCTCTCAAATATTCAATTATGACAAGTGGAGGGTGGATCTTATATTATATTTTTTAATCATTTTTAATTAAAAATTTTATTTTTAAAAAGGATGTGGACCTTTAATCTTATATGAAAGGATTCTCACAATGAAAGTTACTACTAAACTTAGTTGGTGTCTAGATGGGTCTAGGAATGTACAAGAGGAAGATAAGTTTTTCTTTTTCTTTATTATTCGGTCTTGTGTTTTTCTCTAATTATTATTTATATACCCTTTTATGCCTAATTTACTATTTTTTACATCTAAATTGCTCCTAAATAGGTAGGTATGATATTTTATAGGTTAGCTTATCAAAATCAAGGAAACAATATGTTTGTTGATCTAACTTATTAGCTGCATTTTATTTTATATTTTCATCATATGGTTTCACTTATAAACTTTGAAATAAATAACCTATGTAATAAAATTAAATATGATCCCGATTTTTCTTTAGGCAAGTGGTAGGGAATTCACTAAAGAAAATTTTCATAGGAAACCCTTTTTTACTAAGGTACGGAGTTAATCTCTCCTTCTACAAAAAAATGGAGTATTCTTTCTTTTTGACTAGTTGGTTGATTTGACCAAGATGTCAAAAACTCACTCATTTGCACTTAGTGGTAAGTGAATGTTAGAGAATAAAGTCATTGTGCCTACTTCAAAGGGAATTCAAAATGGAATGTTGTACCTTGCACGAGTGATAATATGTAATATAAATTTGGAAAAAACAACCATTAATGATTGATCAAACATTTCATTAATCTACCCTTTTCCTAGAATTATTATAGCTTTGATATTACTTCAAGTTTTCTTACAGATTACAAAAATTGATACCCTTTAGTTATCACAAAAAGAGATTTTATATAGAGAATTATTCACTCTATATCACTTGGGTTTAAAAATTTATCATCACCTAAAACATTTTGAAACACCAAGTGCAAGGCTTCTATCCCATACTTTTTTCCTTAAAAAATGAGAAAGAGTATCTTTTACTAGTGAAATACATTGTGGTTAGGAACATAACATCACTCATAGAGTGGTAGGAGTGGAAGGGAATTAAAGGTATCATGAGTGGTAGGGGTTATCCAGTGCCCCAATGAACAAAAAGAGTTAAATTTTACTCGGGGTCTAGGGGAATCCACCAACAACCAAGTTGAGTTCTAGGGCCTATGGCATGGACTTAGATTACCAGAAAAATAAATGCGAAAAAGGTAACAACTATTAGTGACTCTCTTGTAATTAGCTAGCAAATCCGATAATGTTATCGTAAAGGGAAAGGAGGACTATGATGATTAATACTATGATTATTCTGGGAGTTTTCTGAAGAATTTACAGTTTTAGGGTACTAAATTTGGTTCTCATGTGGAATTCTAAACTGTGGGAAATTTCTAAAGCTTTATTTCTAGAATTTAATACTGTTATTTTCGAGAAAGGAATTGGATGATGTACTAATTGGAGCTGACTAGGTCCTTCAACATTTTATAAAATATAAAATCCATAGTCGTTGCAGTAAGAAAAAACACACACCACACATAAATTTGTATCCCATGCCACAAATTATCACTAAATCCAACAAAATCAAAGTGAAATGTAAATTTAATTTTTTGGGGTTATTTTAATATAGGAAACTCATTTTATGTTTGTTGTAACATCCTTTTTGTACTCAAGTATTAGTTGGAAAGCTTACTTTACCCAAATCATTTATAATTTTCCCAAATTTCTTTCTAAGTTATGATTGAGAGTTTCCAAGGTTGAACTAAGTGATAACCACTTCTTGTTTACCATTTTTAGTTATTTTCCACATGAATCTACCATGGGAAATTAATATATCGTAGTTTCAATTAGAAATTTTGACTCTTTTCTTAATAACATTGCCTAAAAGTTTTATTTGGCTAGTTAGTTTTAACCTTGGTTGACTTTAGAAGAAAATTACTAACCATCTTCTAAGTGTATAAGAACCATTACATCTTCCTATTTCCTCTCTTTTTCATAATGGTAAAAAAATAAATGTGATTTTAACTCTCTTTTTATTTAAACATTTAGTTAGGTCTATAATATCAATATTAAGTAAACACCCTAGAGACTTAATTATTAAATATATTACTTGAAATTCATAAAACTTAACCAATATTAAAAAGAACTCATTGAATTATAAACAAACCATACATTATAACTAAAATTAATTAAATAATTATAATAAAAACTCAAACATTATAATATTAATTATTTTCCAAATATGAAACTATCTTATTTTAAGACAAATTCAAACAACCTTATAAAAAATGATAAAAGAAATTTAATAGTCACATTCAAGATATAAATGAACCGTGGATATCAATATGAATCTACTTTCATACCATAAATAGTTAAAATGGACAATGCTTTTAATTATCACACATTACTTCACTTTGATTTTAGAGACAAAATTATAGTTTTATATGTAACAAAATATTTTATAAGTTATATTTTTTATTAAAAAATGTAATTTTATAACAAGAAAGTTAAATTTACAAAATTTTTTTTATTATTTTATATAATAAAAATGTTTATATATTTAAACTTTTTAATAAATAAAGTATTCTCTTTTTTATATAATATTTTTTATAAAAAGGTATTTTATTAATTATGATCTTACCTAAATAAAATGGACTCCTTTTATCTTCATCCAATCATCTTTCTTTAAAATTATTTTATTTTTAATCAAAATTTTATTTAATTTATTTTTTAATGATATTTAAATTGTCTTATAAAATTTTATTACAATATATTATATTAATATTTTCTTCTTTCCTATAAAATTGTATGAACTATGCCCATATTTTAAATGTGTATAATATAATTTAAAAACTTATTAATAATTCTCCCTAAAAACCCATTAACCTCTAAATCCTCTAGGTCCTAATTAACCTCCTAAACATGAATTAACCCCCTAACACCTTAACCCCATTCCCCTGCGTCCTTAAACCCATAAAACCTTAAACAATCACCCCTTATCCCTAAGCCCATAAACTAGTTAATCCCTAACTCGACCTTAGCCCTTAATTGACCCTAACCATAATAACAAAATAATATTTCTCCACATCAAGATGACAACATAGGTCAAATATCTCCCAAAAGAATATAAACATTTATAATACAAAGGCATATAATAAAATACAATATATATATATATATATATAAACATTTACAAAAACAATACACAATACAAATACATATCATGAATAACTTACTAATGGATAATATTTATGCACGCCTTCAGTGTGTACATATTCTATGCAATTTTTTTAGTTGTTTTTATTAGAAGTCTTATTATCTTCAATCCCTTGCATATTTTACGAGGAAAATAGCATTTTCTATCCTTCGAACCCCCCAATGTTGACCACACGTTTCCTTAGCCTCCTTGAGGAATTTTATGTGACATGTTTCCTCACCAAACTTTCAGTAATGGTTTTCTTCAAAAATTAGCCTCAAAATAGGCCTATTACATTTCAAAATTGTCACAAGTATAGAACTATGTTGAAGTTATATGGTATTTAGTGAAAAAATCCATTAATGGTAGAATTTGTTTTTATTCGAAGACATCCTGGCATCCCTCAGATATTCAACACCGTCAAAATAACATTGAATATTCAACGATAAAGGAAATTACATCAGATATTCGACAAATGTCGGGATTTTTCTTTTTTTAAGCAAAAAACATATTTAACGTTCGACAATTTTTCTGATTTTATCCGTACTATTGGATTTCTTCATCTAATTTTCTGCCCATGTGTATTAGTGTTATTATATGATCATATCATTCATGTAATATGCATGATAGATAATTCAAGGAAACATCAGCTCAAAACCAAGACAATTACAAATGCAAGTCAACCTACTTAAAGTCGGCTTCTCAGTGGACGTGTCAATTCAATTTATGTGGTTGATATAATATAAATAAGAGGTCCCTCCTCTCCATGCATTTTATTATCACAAAATTGTACTTGATTGGCTGTTGATTAGAAAACTCTATGTAACTATTTCAAACCAGATTTTGACTAAAGCTTAGCCTCTTCAGTCTGAGAGGGCTCTCTCAAAGGGATTTTATGATATAGGTTAATGATAGTGCTAGATGGCTAACTCTATAGAAATTGTATCTTGTTTTTTATGATTGTAGGTTGAAAGAGTGCAAGTTTTCTACCATTGAGCTTATGAAGTCAACAATTAATAGTTTCAGTAGCTAGGTTTGTTGACGTGGAAGATGAGGTAGATAAGAGTCTTTAACAAAGGTATTTCACTCATAAAAAAAAGGAAAACATAGTCATTTCATTTCTAAAGGAAGTCAGAGCATAGAATGAATTCTGAGTACTAGAAATGAAATCTACTACTAGTGGTAAAGCAGAAGATGTAGATTAATAAGTCATTAAAAACTCCATGAGAATCTCAGGTTTGTCAAGAAGAAAGTCACTTTGTATTACTAATATAAGTCAAAATACATAAAGCAACAGTGTAATATTCCCAAATGGGAAAAGCGGGAATATAGTGCAAAATGATGGAACAACAATGCATATTATCATTTATAAAGCAAGAGACCAATATGGAGACCTTTCATATGTTATTACAATGGAAAAATATACATAAGTAATGGCCATAAGATACATAACAGGAAATAAAAACCTCCAATGGAAAAAAAACTTCAATATGGAGACCTTTCATATGTTATTGCAACAGTAAAATATGCATAAGTAATGGGCCATAAGATGCATAATAGGAAATACAAGCCTCGAATGGACAAAAATCATGCAATAAGAGGTGTTGCAACCATGTATAAAAATTGGAAAACCCTTACAACGTTATTTTATTGGCTCTGCAACAGTTTTAGATTATACATAATATCTAGAGCTGATATGTGCTCCAAAATTTAGATCTATATCAAATCCATGCACTATACAAGCTCCTCTAAAGAACCCCCTTGGGGTTTTCAGCAAAACACCAAGTACAAGATGTATATCTGAGATCTAAGACTGCAGATCTACTGAAGATTAAAAATCTGGAAAGTGTGTCTAATCTGATATGATCAATACAATAGCCTCCTACAATAGATCTTCAAAGTGAAAGGCAGATCCCCATCACTTGAAAATCAGCTCTCCAAATGGTGTGCCAAATCACCTTGCAACTCTACCTACAGAAATAACGTAGATCTAGAAGTAAACTGCACTGTAGGGATCAAAATAAGGTTTTCCTAATGCCAATTTTTGAAAATGAGCTCAAATCCCTCCAATATTGTCCTCCCAATGAAGTAGAAACCTCCTCCACTGAAAAGGAGCACTGAAATGGCCTAGATATGAAAGATCTAGTCTCCACTTGCTGCAGCTTGCAAAAAAAACCAAACCGTCAACATGATCTGTGTTGTAGTTGAAAGAAGAAGCGTGGCCCTAAGCCAGATAGTGGACAATGTAATAAAAACTCTCCCAAGAGATACTCAATGGGAAGAGGTGGGATTCCCGACTAGGAACACCCAATGCTAAACAACATTCAATCTCAACTAAACAGCAAGAGAAAGATATATGTCTAAATAGACCATATATTCAGAAATATCATATATATCAACCCATACATAATCAATATGGCTGCCATCCTCTTCCTTTTATAAGTAATGAGCTTGCAAACCCTAAGCCCCATCCAAAAATATCACTACATTCACACAAAGCATCTCCATCTAAAACTGCATTGTCCCTCATTGATGACCACTCCTGCATGACAACACTATTGATTTGGTCAAGGTTGACCCAGTCAAAGTGATCTAGCCCCTTTCACACCAAGGGTGCTTTAATTAAGCTGCCAAGATTTGTCTCTTTCATATTTTGCATTGATTTATTCATTATTAAGGAGAATTATGGACCTCCTTTTCCCTCTTATTCTTTAAACAAAGAAGAAAAACAAAATTGAATATTCCTACTAGCTCATAGCTAATTTAGGAATATTATAATCCTCCTCTCCCAAGTGTTGCTTGTCCCCAAGCAACTGTAAGGAAAAAACTGAAAATGTTGGGAACCTTTATTCCCATATGGATATCCCATCATCCAAGCTATCATCCATACAAAATGAATCACCCTCCAGAGTGGTAATTCATAGCAAAACTCCTCCCACCTTCTCATGAGAGGTACAACCCAAGTGCTCAAGTTACCCAAGTGACTCATCCTATAAGGAAACAAGAGACTCAATGTAGCAATCATGGATGGTCCAATGCTTTCCAAAACATATGAAACATAAGAAACATGGATAATTTTTCTTTCAAAGGACACATCCAATCCTCCTATTGTCCCTCCAATCTGTAATGTTCCAAATCTGGAACAACTCATGAATCATGCATGAAAAACGAATTTCTAGCAAAAAATGCAATAAAACAGTAAAATGAACTCTTGGATCCCATATATTAGTCCATATACATTCTAAATCCAATATTAGAGCTGAAAAAAGAAAACTAGGTGGGTTAAACAGATCTCCCACACCTAGGATTGCCAAGAAGTGCTAAAACCCCAAGACTGCAAAATGTCAGAGCAGATGCTCAAGGAAATGCGCAGTCTAAGAGAGGTTTTACACTCAGAAAATAGGATAAAAATATATATACTCATATATTAATCAAATATTCATTAATAACTGAGATCTAGTCTCCTTATACAAAAAGCAAGATAACCCGGCAAGGGTTTCTTGTCAAACACTCTGCATACAAAATGTGATATTCAGAAAATCACTGAATCATCACTACAACACTGAAGCACATGAGTTTACAAGGCTGAAATATGTTTTATCTGATTTAGTTCCCTCAAGGGCTTCCTCCCATGAAAGGATGAACCTCTCAATCACAAGGAAACTCAACAACGGAGCCACCAAACCATGCAATGAACATTGCCTCCAAAATAACGCACTCCCTAGCAGAAACATTGCTGGAAATTTATGGGAAATGTGTGGTCATATAAAGATCTGAAATAAGCTCTGGAGCTCTCCAAACAGGTCTCTCAAGTGGAGGAAACCTTCCTCCAATGAGAAACTAGCTCAGAAGTTGGGATTCCAATCCCTTCCACTGCTGCACCCAGCAACACTACACAATCTCCGGAAAAGTTGTGCTGATGAAGATGGCTGAAGCTTGGCCTGAAAACCTGATGTGAAATGATGAATTCAAACTCTCCCAATGAGGCTCCTCAAAGGAAAGAGGTGGGATTCCCGCCCGGGAGCACCCAGTGCTAAACATCACTACAACTTTGCTAAGCAGCAAAGCAGCAACAATTCTTGGCAGACAAGAATAATAATCTACAAAATGATGAATAATGCTTCCATCCTCTTCCTTATATAATACATGAGTTTTCTTGCCCTTGGCCCCACTCAATTAGGTTACTTCTATCCCAAGATACATCTCCTTCCAAAATTGCGTTATTCCTCTTTGGATTCTTCCTCCACTAAAACTGCGCTATTGACTTAGTCAAGGCAGCTTTAATTTAACCCTGTTCACACATGGAGGTGTCTTATTGAGCTAGAAAGAGTGTCCCCTTTCAAATTTTAAGTGTTTTATTCCTCCTTAGGAGACTTATGGGCTTTTCCTCCCATTTATTCACCGACTAGAGCTGCTGCTAACTCTAATTTTCCATTTAGCTTGGAGGCTAAAATTTTGGAACATTACAATCCTCCCCTCCAAAATGTTTTCTTGTCCTCAAGAAAATTCATAAGGAGAAAAAAATCTCTCCCCTATTCCTCATGTGGCCTCCATCAATAGCCTCCATCACTGCATCAAGAGAATCTGCAAATATACTGTCATCCAATGCTTCTTCCTGAGTGTGCAAAACCAAAGTGTTTGCATCAATCAAATGTGGAAAGTGTGAATGGAAACATACTAGCTGTCTCATGGCCTCCAAAAAGTAGGATTGATGATCATCATGGTGAATGAGTGCCTCCCTCACCCATGTTATCATCCAAATGAAGTGAGTCACCCTCCAACATGGTAACTCATGAAAAGTATCCTACACCTATGGCTCCTGAAATGTAGGTGGGCTGAATAAGTGAACATGATAGGCAAGAGGGCCTATCCCATGCTGTCCTCCTCTCGACTTATGATAAGTGTAAAAGGCATGCTGATCTTGGGTTGCAACATGATTGCCCTCCAGTGGCAAGAAGAATATTGAGCCTCCAAGGACTCTCCCTCCAAAATTATGAGACATGTCAACCCAAACCATTCCATCCAAGATGAATGGAACATCATCACCATTTGGCCTCAAAATCAGAATTTTTTTGAAAGTTAGGTGCAATTTTGGATGGTACCAAAGGTTCTCCAAGTGGATATTATGCATTCCCCCCAACTGCTGCTTGAGAATGTCATATGGAAAGTGGTCCTGCAACAAGTTACAAGCTGTATATGTCTGTTCTCCCAACATGGGGAAGTAAGCATCAATGTCTATCAGCTGTACATGGATAAAATAAAAATACACTTGCCCAAATTCATGTATAGATGGGCTACTATCATCATAAACATTGGCCCTAAAGTGACCATAAAACCCAAAAATACTCTTGCTCTTTTGAGGAGCAATGCACTATTCAAACATGGTGGGAAAGTAAAAATACTCAATGGAGTAATCAACAAGTACATAAATGCATTCCCTACCATACATAGTGAGTAGGCTAAAAGTGAGGTCCATGTATAAGTTCCCCCATGAGAATTCCCTCACAAAAATATGCAAGAAGAAGGGATACCAATACTCTTTGGAACACTCCATCAATAAGAACACACTCCCATGTAACAACACTGTAGGCCTTAAGAATAAGGCTCCATGACTTCTCCCTTTGACATTCCACATGCCAAAGCCATTCACCATCATGCTGCTATGTGAGAAGATCATCTTCTGACATGGAAGTCTCTCATGATCCTCCAAGCCTGAAGGGTAGCCTCCTTGCACCATGAACGTGCCTTCCTTCTCTTCAGAAATATCATGAGAAGTATGGGAAGAATTTTTCCCATACTCTCCCAAGTGCAACCATAGCAACAACAATTTCTGTTGCTGCCTCTTTTCTCCCTCCAAGCTATGAAGTGAGATCATGATGATAAACTTGTATGATGCCCCATACCAACAAGTCTTCTGTTTCTCTATCATATGGGTGCCATGCCATCCAATTGGCTTCTCTCTCCATACAAAGCTTCCCTTGAGAAAAAACACATCAGAAATACATGGAAGCAAGATACAATAATAGCAAGTTTCCAAATGACAACCGGAGTGTGAATCATGGTCCCTCTCATGGAACCAGTGCAATGCATCCTTGGCCTGCATCAAAATAAGAAATTACAAGTTCTTTTACAGCCACTTGTTTGCTTCCATATTCATCTCATAAGATGAAAACATGAAGTTGCAATATGGTGTCATTGGTGCACACCAAGAGACATATGGCTTCCCCCACAGCTCATCAGAAAGATAGCCAAGATCAATGCTACAAGTAGCTGCAAGTACATCATCATACAATATGCAAGAAGAAGCAATTACTCTTAGTACATCATGCTTCTCAAATAAGGAAAAGAAGTACAATACAAACTATAAAATGATACCTCCTCCATCATGTACTTGAGGTCTTGAGCTTAAATGGCTCCACTGGAAATTCTCCCTCACTCCCAATGAGTAGGAAGGTGGCTGTGACATCCTCTCTATCACCACTTGGGCTATGCATCTCTCCATATGATGATATATGTCTTGCTAGATGCCCTCCCAAGTGAAATCCTCCGTCAAATGGAAATATGCATCAAAGTGCATAGAAGAGAAGTACTCATGTGCTGCATGTAACAACTTCTCCTTGAGACTAGAAGATCTAGTCAAGAAGATCCCGCCATAGGAATATATGACCACATCATCCACCATACATCTGTCATCTCCATTCGGGTCATCAATAATCATGCATGCACCAAGATCCTTGGAGTACTATACCAAGAGCTGAGATCTCCAGTAAGGATCAATCCTCCTTAGTGACAACGGTGGTGATCTGGCCTGTGAAGCTCTCCTCATGCTGCTACCTACTACTTTGACATGCCCCATGCCAAAGTCTTCCTCCAAACTCTTCACCTCTCCAGAATCCAAGAGTGGTGAACCCAAAGACAAGATATCTCTCATCAACTGTAGATCTGGTGGCCTCCCTGGTGGAATGCCTCTATGTAGTGAGACATCAATGTCAAGAGTAGACTGTTCATGTGATTGGGAAACCTTGCCCCTACCCTTACAACGCAAATCAGTCTGCCTCTTCCTTGCACTGGCTCTCTGAAATAGAGAAGGGTGTGTACCTCTCATCGAATGATGATGCTCTCCATCCCTACCTCCTCCTTCCAGCTGTAATGTTGCACAATCATGCTGCTCCCTGATTATGCTTGGACCTCCATGTATGAGATCCTGGGGAACTTCTTGTAAGGATACAAGTATCCCTCCTATTGGAGCATGTGCTCCTCCTCCCTCTGCATGAGGCACTGGATGTGCTCTATATGTGACAGCGCTGTTGCCCTCATCTTTCTCAATGTGTATTGGAAACATCTCAACAGTTGGATCCTCCTGTGAAAAGGAGATCCCCATGCTCTCTTGTTCAAGAATATGAACTGGAGGTATTGTTTTCGGAAATGTGTAATGCAAGATGTCAGCTCTTCTCATGGTTTCCTGAAATGGGGTTTCCTCCATCACATGAAAGGGTTTTGTTTTCTCAATTTATCCTTGCTCATGTGCCTTAGGAAGTTTTTCACTAAACCTCCCCATCAATGTTTCTATGAATCTTGCATAAGATGAAGTGTTTGCATTATTTAAAGAACAAGATTAAAAAATCCACCATACATGAACCTTACCTCTGAAATGTAGTGCTACAACTCTGATGGCTTCTCCTTCGGAAATATGGTGCAGCTGCAAATAGGAATTTAGCTCCTTCACCCAGGCTCCAGCTGAACATGTAGGTGATCCGGAAAAAGTAGATAGAAAAAATCTATCTACATCCTGCTGCTTGCTCTTCTCCACCTGGATCTTGCAAAACTCCTGGAAATTAGTATGATCTCTAAACCTCTCAGTTTGAGATTCATACTCCTACAACAAATCACTAAGAGTTCTCCTCTTAGGAATTTTTCCTCCTCCCATCCATCTCAAGATAGCGCTGGGCACTTGACTGCACTATGCATCATGGAGTGCAGCTGCATGCTCACACTCACCATGTGCCAATCTAGATTCATCTCTAGATTCAACCTCCTTTGGAGATTCCATCTCCAATCTCATCTTCTTCAGCTCTCCTTGAAAGCTCTTCATATATTTTGGAAGAAGATTTGTACGCTTGTCTTCCCTTCTTCCTATACAAGCTGAAGCTTTCTGGCTTTTGTCCATCTCTCCTTCTTCTGATATCTGGATCTCACAGGTTGAGCCAGAGATCATGCTTTGATACCACTGTAATGTTCTGAATCTGGAACAACTCATGAATCATGCATGAAAAACTTATTTCCAGCAAAAAATGTAATAAAATAGTAAAATTTACTCTTGGATCCCATATATTAGTCCATATAAATTCTAAATCCAAGATTATAGTTGAAACAAAGCAAACTAGGTGGGTTAAACAAATCTCCCACACCTAGGATTGCCAAGAAGTGCTAAAACCCCAAGATTGTAAAATGCCGGAGCAACTGCTCAAGGGACTGCGCAGTATAAGAGAGGGTTTACACTCAGAAAATAGGAGAACAATAGATATACTCATATATTAATCAAATATGCATTAAGAACTGATATCTAGTCTCCTTATACAAAAAGCAAGATAACCCGACAAGGGTTTCTTGTCAAACACTCTGCATACAAAATGTGATATTCAGAAAATCACTGAATCATCACTGAAACACTGAAGCACATGAGTGTACATGGCTGAAATATTTCTGATCTGATTTAGTTCACTCAAGGGCTTCGTCCCATGAAAGGATGAACCTCTTAATCACAAGGAAACTCAGCAACGGAGCCACCAAACCATGCAATGAACATTGCCTCAAAAATAGCGCACTCCGTAGCAGAAAAAATGCTGGAAATGTATGGGAAATGTGTGGTCAGATACCAAAGATCTTAAATAATCTCTGGAGCTCTCCAAGCAGGTCTCTCAAGTGAAGGAAACCTTCCTCCAATGAGAAACTATCTCAGAAGTCGGGATTCCAATCCCTTCCACTGCTGCACCCAGCAACACTACACAATCTGAAGATGGATGAAGCTTGGCCTGAAAACCTGATGTATAATGATGAATTCAAACTCTCCCAATGAGGCTCCTCAAAGGAAAGAGGTGGGATTCCCACCCGGGAACACCCAGTGCTAAACAGCACTGCAGCTTTGCTAAGCAGCAAAGCAACAACAATTCTTCGAAAACAAGAATAATAATATACAACATGATGAATAATGCTGCCATCCTCTTCCTTATACAAGACATGATTTTTCTTTCCCTTGGCCCCACTAAATTAGGTTACTTCTATCCCAAGATACATCTCCCTCCAAAATTGTGTTATTCCTCTTTGGATTCTTCCTCCACTAAAACTGCACTGTTGACTTAGTCAAGGCAACTTGAATTTAACCCTGTTCACACATGGAGGTGTCTTATTGAGCTAGAAATAGTGTCCCCTTTCACATTTGGAGTGTTTTATTCCTCCTTAGGATACTTATGGGCTTTTCCTCCCATTTATTCACCGACTAGAGCTGCTGCTAACTCTAATGTTCCATTTAGCTTGGAGGCTAAAATTTTGGAACATTACACAATCATTCCCATAAAAAGAATTAGTACATCATCAATGTATGGGATCAAAACCAAGTACATACAAACATAAATATGTAAAAATGGATGTGGGTCATAGTACCACATGTGGAACCAATGCAGTATATCTCTTGACTGCATCAGATAATGATATGGTAAGTGGTTTCCCCACCACTTACTTGCTGCTCAACTCACCTCACCATGGCTGATAGTGTGAGATATATTTGGTGCCTTTGGAATGAACCCACAATGATACAATATCTCCCTTTGTCCTCCAAGTGAGTGGCCATATTTAGAAATGTTTGTGGCCCAAAGTTGGCCATGAATTTTATGTGGAATATTACTCCTTTTTGGAGCTATGGCCTGCATATACATGGTAAAAGAATACAAGTAATAATCAAATGAATAATTAGATACACAAGCATATTCTTCACCATAATTTCTTCTCATACAAATGGAGTGGTGCATAGATGTATCCCCTCTCATTCCAAAAGAGGAAAGAGGTAGTTGAAATAACTCCTTCATAGAGTCATGTCTCTCCTCCAACTCCACATGGCTCATGAATCTTTGAAAATGATGATATAGTTCCTCTTCAAAGCCCTTCCAAGTGTAGCTTTCCATGATAGTGTTGTAGGCCTTCATGGAATAAGTATGGCTGAAAAATAACTCTTCATAGGCCCTTTGTAGCAACTTATCCTTGAGCTTGGAGGCTCTAGATAAGAAGATCCTACCATGATAATAAATGACTTCATCTTGGACTGAATATCCCTCCTCATGTAGCTGGTCATCAAGTATCATGCATGTGAAAAGATCCTTTGAATAATCCACCAACAGCTGGGATTTCCAATATGGATCAATCTTCCATAATGACAACGCTAATGATCTATATCATAAAGACTATTTTTCATATGGATGCCCTTCTCCTTGACATCTCCCATGACAAAGGTATATGTTGGAAGGTTGTTATCCTTCCCTTTCTTCTCCTCCCACAACGCAAAATCTGAAATGAGTGTGGGTGATGAAAATGTTGGGAGAATGTCTCCCTCCTCCTGGAGTCTACCCAAGACTCTCAGCGTTGTATCATGGCCCCTCAATTCTCCTTCATGAGACAAATATATCAATGTTGCATCATGTTGCGAGAAATATTTATCTATTTCCCAATCAGGGGGTCTCCCTGGTGGAATGCCTCCATGTAATGAAACATCAATGCTTATAGCAGGCTGTATATGTGAATGGACTGATTTGTCCCTTTTTTCAATGCACAAATCATCCTCCTGCTTTTGTGCATAATCCTCCCGAAAAGGATGGGTGTGTATTTTACCATTCACTTGATGTTGGCCCTCCTTCTCATTTCCTCCTACCTTCTGCAAGATCTCACAATATAAGGTGTCTTATTTAAATGTAGTCAACCCATGTACACCCAATATTTCCTTGGTGTCAAGAGTCTTGATCACAAAGGAATGATTTATCATAATGTGTGTCCCCAAGATTGTATTCAATGTTGTGACACACTTCCTCCATTGTTTTGTCTCATTGCTTATCAACATTGACACATGCTGCTTATGATCCTCATATGTAAGATCCTTTGGAACTTTTTGCAAAGATGCAAGAGTTCCTCTAGTTGAAGAATTTTCTTCATCTCCATCTCCAAATAAAAGTAGATCTCCTCCTGCTATCATAACGCTGGAGGATCTTCCCAACTCTCACTCTTCCTTCTCCTCATCAATGGAGAATATCTCATCATTAAGAGATCCTTTGACTTGATCTACTTCTAAGAAAGGACTCCTCGTGTCTTCTTCTTGAGAAAAAAGTTCTTACTGAAGTGGGGATTTGTCCCTTGGAAAAATATGTTGAAAAACTTTGACCCCCTCAACAATGTTATGAAATGGATTTGGTTTCATGGATATTTCTAACTCATGCAAAGGCTCTGATTTCCTGGGTTTGGTTTTCTCTCCCAAGAAAGTTTCAAATTGTTTCAAATCAGATATTTTCACTAACCTCCTAGTGAAATTTGCATAAGTAGATATATTTACCTTTTTCAATGAAGAAGATTCAAATAACCACCAGGCATAAGCCTTAGATTCTAGATGCAACGCTGCTACCCTAATGGCTACCTATTCTGAAACTTGACGCAATTGTAAATATGTGTCTAGTTCCTTTACTCAAGCCTTGGTTGTGCTCTTGGGTGACCCATATAAAGTAGGTAGAAATAATCTACCCAAAGTGTGATGCATGCACCCTCTTCTTCTATTGTAGTGGCTGGGTCTTCTCTCTTCTTTAAGTTTACAAAACCCTTGGAAGCATAGATGCTCCTTGAATCTTTTAGACCGAGATTCATATTCTTGGAGATAGTCATCAAGAGTATCCTCCTTTGGTGTTTCTCCTTCTGTTTCTTCTCTTGCCAAGAATGTAGGCATGGTACAACGTTGTAGATCTGATTGTGTGGCTGAATTCTTACACACATAATATGAAGAACTGGGGATTTCTTCATGTGAAAATATTCTTGAGGGATCTTCATTTCTTTCCCTCCTCATTCCCTTGATTTCTCTTTTAAGCTCATGCATAGTTTAGAGAAGAAATCTTGAGAAATCCTTCCCTTTCATTCCTCCTGATAATGGGGTTTTACCCTTGTCTTCTTTGTCATTTGTATAATCAAATCTTCGATGTCTTCTTCTTTGATACCTCTTTTCTTTGTCAGTAAGAGGATCTCCTTCTTTAGATGACATATTGGCTTTTCAAGATGCACAGGTTGTGCCAAGATTATGCTCCGATACCACTGTAATATTCCCAAATGGGAAAAGAAGGAATATAGTGAAAAATGATGGAACAAAAACGCAAATCATCATTTATAAATCAAGAGGCCAATATGGAGACCTTTCATATGTTATTATAGCAGCAAAATATACATAAGAAATGGGCCATAAGATTCATAACAGGAAATAAAAGCCTCCAATGGACATAAATCATGCAATAAGAGGTGCTGCAAACATGTATAAAAACTGGAAAACCCTTATAGCATTATTTTATTGGCTCTGCAACAGCTATAGGTTATAAATCATATCTAGAGCTGATATGTGCTCCAAAATTTAGATCTATATCATATCCATGCACTATACAAGCTCCTCTAAAGAGCACCCCTTGGGGTTTTCAACAAAACACCAAGTACAAGATGTAGATTTGAGATCTAAGAATGCATATCTACTGAAGATTACAGATCTGGAAAGTGTGGCTGATCTGATATGATCAATACAATATCATCCTCCATTATATCTTCAAAGTGAAAGGTAGATCCCCATCACTTGAAAATCAACTCTCCAAATGGTGTGCCAAACCACCCTGCAACTCCACCTACAGAAATAACCCAGATCTGGAAGTAAACTGCGTTGTAGGGATCAAAATAAGGTTGGCCTGATGCCAAGATCTGAAAATGAGATCAAATCCCTCCAATACTATCCTCCCAATGAAGTAGAAACCTCCTCCACTGAAAAGGAGCACTGAAATGGACTAGATCTGAAATATCTAGTCTCCACTTGCTGCAGTTTGCAAAAACAACCAAACCCTCAACAGGATCTGCATTGTCGTTGAAAGAAGAAGCTTGGCCCTAATCCATATAGTGGAAAATGTAATACAAACTCTCCCAAGAGCTACTCAATGGGAAGAGGTGGGATTCCCGACCAGGAACACCCAATGCTAAACAAAATTCAATCTCAGCTAAACAACAAGAGAAAGATATATGTCTAAACATACCATATATTTAGAAATATCATATACATCAACCCATACATAATCAATATGGCTGCCATCCTCTTCCTTTTATAAGTTATGAGCTTGAAAACCCTAAGCCCGATCCAAAAATATCACTACATTCACAGAAAATATCTCCATCTAAAACTGCGCTGTCCCTCATTAATGACCACTCCTCCATGACAACGTTGTTGATTTGGTCAAGGTTGACCCATTCAAAGTGAGCGAGCCCCTTTCACACAAAGGGTGCTTTAATTATGCTGCCAAGATTTGAATATTTCATATTTGGCATTGATTTATTCATTATTAAGGAGAATTATGGACCTCCTTTGCCCTCTTATTCTTTAAAAAAAGCAACAAAACAAAATTTAATATTCCTACTAGCTCATAGCTAATTTAGGAATATTACAAGCAGTTGGTGCAAAAAATCTCCAATCCTTCATGACTTTGATGCTTTTTCTTGAAATAGACATCCTTACAACAAGGATGATCTGCCTGGTGGCTAGATTCATTGAATTCTCCTATGACACATCACATAACTGCAAAACATGACTTCTAACGAGAAACTGATAGCTACACCTTAAAGAAGACATTTCCTAATAGGACTCAAACTCCTATTTATTACATCACTCTACCTTATATTTGAAAAATTTAAATGATGGTTACAATATAAGTGTCATATGCTCGAAAAAGCCATAACATAGTTCATCATCACTTTACATATTAAAAACTCTCCTAGACATGTGGAACAAAACCCTCTTTTTCAGGAATGCATAATCCTTATCTTCAACAAGATCTTTAGCTGATGACCTGTCTCCACAACACTTCCTTTGAGTCATAATTTTTTGGTGTTAAGGTCCCTTGACATGTTGGAGGAGTCTAGCTATCCAAAAATACCATTAAGATGCTCCAAAACCTTCAAAATTAGCTCGCTACGAAAACATGACAGTTTCGTAGCATTAAAAAAGAAGCTTCTGCACCCAAAAACTCTGCTCTTTTTCTATTCCATGGTGTCAACCTAGTCATGAAACATCACCACCATCATTATCCTTCCTTGAAAACTGCAAAAAGTGAATTTACAAGCAAAAATGCTGCTACAGGTTTTTTTGTAGTGTTTTCCTGGCTTTAAGCCTACAAAACGCTATGAAACTATGTAAAAGTGCAAAAATTCCAAATTTCAAAACTGTCTCCAAAAAGTAAACTCCAGCTGTAAAAACTTGATCTTCAGCATGCTATGAACCTTCTAAATCATATTCAATCTCAACTTAAGGCCCTTGTGGTGTTTCCTCTTCATTAATGATCAATTGAGCTATGGGCTCCTCAACCACAATCATCTTCAAACCTTTCTTCTCCAGCTCTTCATGAATCAACTCCAAAATCTATTCTAAGTCTTCCACTTGATCCTTCAGTGTTTTGTTCTTGGCTTGCAGGTTTAGATTTACCTTTTTGAGGTGCTTGACCTCTCCTCTTATTGGTTGAGTCCACTTTATCAATTTTTTCTGAATTGTCCAAGGTCTTTGAGACACTTGTGACTTGATCCTCAAAAATCTTGCTCATTTTTTCAAACTGGGTCCTTTCATGTCTATGCTTCTTTTCTTCCTTCTTCAAGACTGATATATCTTCCCTTGCCTCTTTCAACTACTCCTTAAGGGCTTCAACTTCTACCATTTCAGTTATTTTCTCTTTGCCCTTCTTTTGCTTGATGACAAGATCCTCTTTTGCAGGTGATGAGAGGTCTATGATGCTTGGTGGTGGTTGAACAATTTCACTGACCTTTTGAGCTTCTTTGCTGCTTTCCAAGACTTTTATGGCATGTCTTGTCAGTGGTTTTCTTGCTTGAAACATGAATCCTGCATCTTCACCTGCAAACTCTAACTTTTTAGTTGTTTTGGCTTTCTTGAGTTTCCTTCCTCCCTCATTAATGTCTTCAGCTTGGAATATGGAAGTTTCTTCAATATCAATAGCATGCAAAATGTCCTCTAAGTTACCCTTAGCCACTATGTGGCTTCTTGTAACCCTCTTGCTGCTATGTTTTCTCACAGTTGGCTTTCTTTTTGCAGGTGTAGCTTTGGGTGTATCAACCTTCTGCAAAGGCTCTGTTTCCATGAGCACTGGCTCAACTTTCTCTACCACTGAAGGTGATGGGATATCTCTAGGTTTGGGAGTCCTTTTAGGAGTGATAGCATCTACTTCAAAACCACTGATGAACAGAAAATATGACTAGTCTCTGCCTAATCTATTTAACTCCTCTAATACCAGCAACTTGATCAAACCATGATGAGATAGTGAGGTTTCATTTCCTTCCTTTTTAACTTGGACCTTATATGACATTTTAGCTAAGCTTTTGTATAAGTAAAAAGGTAAATCAAGAGACCTCTTACCTAAAAAATGCAGCATAATCCTAAGGTGGTAGGAATAGACCATGTGATATCTCCCTTCACAGGCGAAGTACTTCTGAATAATTAGCAAAAACTTTGAGAAGTTGTCTTTCATGTAGCTCCTTGGGATGGCATCTTTGAGATCAATCTCACTATGATTTGGCTTGATAAATTCTTTATAGTCCTAGATGGTGATATTGAAGCCTTTGAACCATTGTTCTCCTCCTTTAGGGATTCTTGTTTCTGTTGCAATGGTTTCTGGTGTTACTCCACCTTTGAAGCTGTCCCATTGAAACTGATAGCAAACTCCTTAGAAACCTGCACATGGCACCCTTGCAATCTTTGGAAGAATTGCAAACACCCCGCTCCTTTGAAAACTTCTAAGGTAGTTGGGTCTTCATTTAACAAATTCATTTCAGATGGATCATATCTGAGGCAGTGACCACCTTTGTTGGTCTTCCTCTTTGCATCCATGGTGATTTTATACCTTCTCTGCCTCACTTGATTAGTGACACCTGCAACTCTTGAAAATGCCAGCAACCAGCTTGGCTTGGTGAAATAGCTATCCAGAACTCAGTAGCATGCAAAGATGAATCAGAGAATGATAAAAACTCAATCGGGTAATGTTTTAAAGTTTCGATGACAACTCATGCTCTAATCATGCCTCATACATGATAAAAAAAATAATAATGACCTCAGACATGACCTTTGTAAGTTGATTTAACCCTAACTGACTCGAATGACATCCACCCTAACAGTTCTAATCATGGATTGACACCTTGCATAGGATTTGACAAGACAAATAGAAATACCCTTTTTCGTAGCGTGGTTAGTTCATTTCCTGGTATTTTCACTACGAAACTATTAGGTAGTTTCGTAGCGAAAACTGCCTTTTTATAGTGTAATACGCTACGAAAACAGGAAAAACTGGCTAAAGTGGCCTTTTCGAATTTAAAATCTTGGGAAATGAAATATGTTAGCAAATTATGACTGATGGGACATGATATGACCTGAATGGGGGTGGGTTTGGACCTTAGGATAAGTTAATATGAAAAAATTTAAATTTTTCCTTTACCAACTTGTGACAAATGAAGTTTATGACCATACCTTTGACAAATGAACTCTAAGACCATGTCAAATAATGTTTCACTTTTTATGAGTGATAACGGTGGCTCCACTTGGGATGGTGTGCCCCTGTGGTACACCAAAGAACGTGTAGTTCCAATTCTATCCACCTTCTTGGAAATAAAAACTCTGAAATTTGCCAAACTTTCCTTCAAACTCTAATGGCCTTCACCTCGGGCTCATGCTTGATGGCCAGCTTGTCTTTATTAGCAGAAAAACATAACAAAATGGAATATATACAATGGAATGAAAAATCAGTATAACTTAAGAGAAATAATGCTTCAAAAACCTGCCATTGATAGGCCTTCCAGCACAAGGTGGTCCATATATCTCCTGCAGAATGTAAGTGTTGTTTCCATGGAATGCAGCCACTATGAATGGACCTTTGCAAATATTCTCAAACTTACCATGTTTCCCCTTTTCTTCAATTCTAGCCTCCCACTTTAATACCACATCTTGAATCTGAAAATTTTCCTCTTTGAACTTCCTATCAAATGTCTTCTTAATTCTATTTTGAGATTGTTGATTGCTATTATAGAATTATTCTTTTTTTTCCTACAAGGCTATCAACTAATTTATTCTCCTTGTAATTGTATTTGGCTCCTCCTCTAATCCTTGCAGCAGCTTCATGACAGGCACTCCCAAGGATGTAGGACAAATGGCTTCAGCTGCATATACCAACTCATAAGGTGAAGTGCCAATTAACCTTTTTGTGCACACTCTATCAACCCATATAGCATACTTCAACTTCTGATTCCATGACTTTTTATTTTCTTGCAACACCTTCTTAATAATCCTCACAATGCTCTTGTTAGAAGATTCATCAAGACCATTACATTGTGGATAATATGCAGTAGAATTTCCAAGTGTGATGTGATATTTATGAAAAAAACTGACCAGCCTCTCGGATTTGAATTCTTGTGCATTGTCAGTGATGATCTTCATAGGGCAGCCAAACCTAGACAATATATTATTCTCCAAAAATGAAATAATAATTGAATCATTTTCTTGCCTAGTTCGGATTTCTTCAATCCACTTGGTGAAATAATCAGTTGTTGTTAGGATCCAGCGATGCTGACCTGAAGATGATGGATGGATCTCACCGATAAAATCTAGCCCCCACTGCTGGAATGGAACCTCAACATAAATAGGCATCAAGGGTAAAGGAACAAGATTTTTCTTACCATAAAAAATCTGGCATTCATGGTAGGCAGCAATATTTTTGTAGACATCTTTCAACATAGTAGGCCAGTAGTACCCTGCTCTGAGAATATTATTTGTTGTGGCCTTCCAATAATGAAGACCTCCACAATATCCTTTGTGAAACTCCTCAATCACTTTTTCAGCCTCCTCTTCCAGTAAACAATTCAAAAGAATACCACCAGTTGTAGAAATTAGCTGAATAAATCACTTATTCAATGAAGATTAACCCGATCATACATCAATTTCGAATTGCATGCATAACACATAACCTTATTCTACAATTAATTGTCACATGCGGAAATAACAGAAGCAATCTCACATCAAATCAATCACACATTAACTCAGTATGTATGGGGAAAGCCTATAGCTGAAAACCCTGCAGCTATTGTGTATATTATAATGGAGAAATCAAGTAACCAATAAAGTACAATACTCCTCACAAGTACTCAGTACTCTCTCATGAAGTTACTCACAATCTGACTCAGTTTTGAACAAGTCTGAGGTTCAAAACTCCCCGCCAATTGCCTTGGTTTCAGGCAAGTAATCATGGCTCGAGTATGAAGAGAGATCCAAGGTTCAACTTCTCTGGCTTGACTGCGCAAGTGTTGCGTGACAATTTTCCAAATGGGCTGCAACCGATGCAAAATCGATCCTCTAACCGATAGCTTTACTCACCTCATCTACCTTCAATCGGTTCTACCGAACTGCAACGTAGTGAATCAAGTGTTCTGAGTTGACTAATGAGTTAATATTTAGTGAATTAAATAATATTTAATTCACTCCACTCATATCTAGTTGATTAGCTAGTTAACTAATCCCAACTAGTTCAACTAAACAAATGTAACACAACTCCACTATCCGTCCACACTCCTCCAAAACTTCCCCCGCCACGAAGTCTAATCGAAGTCAACTCACAAGATGCCATTGTCCCTAGGAACCACGTGATTCCTTGTGTCAGTTGCATGAGTCACCTCCATGACTCAAACTGAAGTGCGCCAAGAGAGTAAACTGTTGTTTATAGTCAAAATATTATTAAGGGTAAATAATATTTGACTTCCATATTTTTAGGAGATCAGTCTAAAAATAGCCTGGTCCTAAAAATAAGGGTCTCATCTATTTTTACCGACATGTCGCATACTCCAAGAATCTCCAAGTAGAATTCCCAAATTATGCTCCGTATGTCTAAAAATAGACATAGTCTAAAAATAGACTTTGCGCCAGAATTTGCCTGCGGGCCCACTTAGTGAAGGCGACTTCACTTCACTAAGCTCCATCATCTTGCTGCATTCTCAACACTCCCTCTCAGCAAGATATGGATTATCTGCAATCCCTATCCTGCCTCTGTGGAATTCGAACTTGCTCCTGGTGAGCGCCTTCGTCAGGATGTCGGCATCCCGATCCTCCGTGGGAACATATGAAAGCATCATGATCCTCCGCTGAACACAATCTCTGATGTGATGGTACCTGATGTCGATATGTTTGGACCTATCATGAAATATTGGATTAGCCGAGAGCTTGATGCAGCTCTGGTTATCACAGTAGATCACTGTAGGCTCCAAATGCAACCTGAACAAACCTGCGAGGATCTTCCTCATTCAAATAGCCTCACATGCAGCCAAGCTTGCTGCCATGTACTCGGCTCTCATTAATGAGTACACGGACCGTCTCACTGCATCGTGAACCCATTGCCGACCCAACGTCGAAAACCTCCGTAAGTGCTCTTCCGTCCGCTGGACTCCCCCGCCCAACTGCACTGGCTGAGCAGCTCACCCATCCTCCCATTCCGTACCACAGACCATTCCCGATGTGCCCATGATATAGCGCAATATATTCCTGCCCGCTTCCAAAGAGCTTGGTAGGTTTAACCATAAGCCATGGTGAGCTGGTTATCGGCATAGCATATATCGGGCTCTATTGACCAGATACATCAACGACTCCACCAACTGTCGATAGACAGTGGCATCCACTACCTCCTCCGAAGTAGCATCTCCCTTCCTCCAACCTCCAGGAAGAGGGGTATCAACAGGCTTGCAGCCTTGCATGTTGAACCTCTCTAGAATCTCCCGGGCATACTTGCCCTGAGAAACAAACAGTCCTCCACTGCGCTGCCAAATCTCCAATCTCAGGAAATAATGAAGGATGCCCAGGTCCTTCATCTCAAACTCTCGTGCAAGATCCTCCTTGCATGAAAGTATCAACTGCTCGTCGCCAGTCAAAATCAGATCATCTACATACAATACGATGATCAACAGCTTCCCCTCCACCACAATCTGGTACAAGTTTGGATCCGCCTCACTCTTGGAGAATCCAAGCCCGGTGAAGTAGCTGTCTATCCGAGTGTACCAAGCACGAGGTGCTTGCTTCAGCCCATACAGTGCTCTCTTGAGTCGGCACACATGCGACTCACTGCTGAAGATCTCAAAACCTTCAGGCTGCTCTATGTACACTTCTTCCTCAATAACTCCATTGAGGAACGCAGTCTTCACATCCATCCGATGAATGTGCCACCCCATCTGCGCTGAGAGAGCAAGGATCGTCCGTATGGAAGAGTACCTTGCGACAGGTGCAAAAGTCTCCTCATAGTCAATCCCCTCGATCTGTGAGAAGCCACGGGCGACAAATCTCGCCTTGTACTTCTCCACACTCCCGTCATCCGCCTGCTTCACCTTGTAGATCCATCGCGAACCTACAACTGATTTCCCAACCGGTCTTGGGACAATCTCCCATGCACTGTTCCTGATGATCGAATCATATTCTTCTATCATGGCATCAACCCATGCGGGTTCCTCCACAGCTTCCTCAAAAGAGGATGGCTCTGTCACAACACATTGACTCATAAGAGCCATGTATCCAGTGTACCGATCCGGTGACCGTCTCTGTCTGCGCTGTGCTGTAGGTGGTCCTACAACCTTCTCTGCATCCCGAGCCAGTCGCTCAGCTTCTGTAGTGCGCATGCGCCCTCTGATGGTTGGCGCTGCCTGTGTGGTTTCTTCCACCTCCTGAACCTCCTCTTGTGGCTGATCCACATCCGGAAGCTCCTCCTTAGGAACTAACAGCTCCTCATCTGCATGCAAGTGTAGCTCCCTCTCAAGCGAACACTGCATGGCTTTCTCCTCCTGAAATTTTATATCCTGTCGTAAAACAGTCTTTCGACTTTCTGAAAAATACACCCGATAGTTGTGAGGTGTATTAGTGTACCCCACAAATATTCCAACCTCAACAGTTGGATCCAGCTTCCTTCTCGCATCCTTCGTCACATGCATGTAGACAGGAGAACCAAAAATCCGCAAATGGGAAATATCAGGCCTCTTGCCAGAATAAGCCTCCTCCGGTGTACTCATGCTAAGAACCTTGTGAGGACAACGGTTCTGCACATACACTGCTGTATTGCATGCCTCATCCCACAAGTGAAGGGGTAGGCCCTGATCATGCAACATCGTCCGTGCAGCACCCACGATCGTTCTGTTCTTCTGCTCAGCCACCCCGTTCTGCTGTGGGTTATGGGGTGCGATGAGCTCTCTCCGAATCCCTTCTGCGCTGCAGAACTCCTTGAATTCAGCCGAGATGAATTCACCACCGTTATCAATCCTTAGAGCAATCACCTTCTTCCCCGACTCCTTCTCGACCAGTGCTTTAAACTCACAGAACTTCGCGAATGTATCGCTCTTCTTCTGCATGAAGAAGATCCAGCACTTTCGAGAGAAATCATCAACAAAGATCATATAATACTTGTGCTTTGCTGTCGAAGCAACTGAGAAAGGACCACACACGTCTGTGTGAACTCTCTCAAGGATCGTCGTGGCGCGACTATCCTTCTCGTGAAAGGTGGCTTTCACATACTTCCCTAAAGTACACCCCTTGCAATGATCTGACTGCGCAAGGGTGCCCTTAGGAAGTCCAGTAGAAATCTGCTGCAGAATCTTCAAAGCTCCATGGTGAAGATGGCCCAATCTCCTGTGCCATAGTTCGCCCTCATCATCCCGGTTCACCACTTCTCCCGCCTTGCATGCCATAGCTGCGCAGTCATCTACCTGCAACTGATAAAGGTTCTGAGTTCGAACCCCTATCTTCCGGGTCTCTCCAGTAGTCTTACTGCGCAGGAAAGCTTTTCCTTCGCTGAAGACCACATCATAACCCTTATCCTCCAACATCGCTACCGAAATCAGGTTCTTCTTCAATCCAGGTACATGCATGACATCCTTTAAGACAAAGGGTTTACCAGACTCCCTCTGAAAGGATACGGTACCGATACCAGTCGCACTGTATCTACCGTCATCGCCCATCTCGATGTGCATACCCAAATCCTTGTCCTCCAGATCCGAGAACAACTCCCGATCTCCCGTCATATGAAATGACGCACCGCTGTCCAAGAACCACACCGATCCCATCACACTTGAAACCAAGCATGCAATCAGTGAAAAGTCAAGCTCGAACTGTGAAGCCAAAGCTTCTCCATCTGCAGATCTTCCCGCTTGCTTATTATTCTTCTTCTTTGGACAATTGGTAGCATAATGTCCGTGATCATGGCAGTGAAAACACTTCACTTTTGCCATATCCTACTTCTTTCCCTTAGCACCAGAATGAGAGGTTTTCTTACCCTTCCCCTTCTTTGCTTTGGACACCAAAGCGCAGTTTTCTTCATCAGCTCCCTTTGATGAAGATCCATCTCGAGTAGTCCTCCTTATCTCCTCCTGCATGAGATCCGCCTAAAGGCGCTCCCATCCCGGCAGCTTCTCCCGACCATTGACACTATCTTGATATGAGTGCCAAGCCTTCGGAAGACCAAGGAGAGCCAGGTCGACCATGTCCTCTTCATCGACAGTAACCCCCACACTTCCCAGTTCATCTCTGCATTGAGTGAACTTCGTGAGGTATTTGGCGATACTGTCGCCCTTCTCCATCTTGATGTTCCTGAGCTTATCATTGAGCGCCAGCTTCCTTTGGTCACTCTTACTCTTGAATAGATCCGTCAAAGCTTTCCACATTAAATATGGAGTAGCCTTTCCATGCAGGCTGGATACAATATGATCCTTGACGCCCTCCAACAGGATCCTCCGACATTTCGCGATCTTCTTTTGCCATGTATCGACCAAAGCTGCATCAGTGGGCTTTGGGACATCCGCATCCACGAACTCCTTCAGACCATTATCTTCTAACACTGCTTCCATTCGATCTTTCCATGCAACATAGTTCGAACCGCCTTCAAGAGCATATTCGAGTCGCAAACCATTGAAAGAAGACATCTTTCAACACCGGCACCAAGAAGAACAACCTTCTGCAAAATTCGAATTCCAAACTCCAAGCTCTATCGCTTCCGATCTATACTTGAAAACAAATTATTTCCAAATCCGAGATTGACTGCAAAGGGCATTCACCAGATCTTTCACCTTACAAAGAAGGATGAATATTCCGGAGGCTACCTGGCCCGCATGCAGACTCTGTCCGAGGAAATAAGTTTGCAATCACCGTAATAGACCTTGACAATTAATCTCGCTCCGATACCATGTAGAAATTAGCTGAATAAATCACTTATTCAATGAATATTAACCCGATCATACATCAATTTCGAATTGCATGCATAACACATAACCTTCTTCTACAATTAATTGTCACATGCGGAAATATAGAAGCAATCTCACATCAAATCAATCACACATTAAATCAGTATGTATGGGGAAAGCCTATAGCTGAAAACCCCGCAGCTATTGTGTATATTATAATGGAGAAATCATGTAACCAACCAAGTACAATACTCCTCACAAGTACTCAGTACTTTCTCATAAAGTCACACACAATCTGACTCAGTTTTGAACAAGTCACTGGTTCAAAACTCCCCGCCCAATTGCCCTTGCCTCTATTGCGCAATCATGGCTTGTATATGAAGAGATCCAAGGTTCGAATCCCCTTGGCTTGACTGCGCAATTGTCATGGACAATTCCTCCAAGTGTAATGCAAATCCCATGCAAAACTGATCCTCCAACTGATAGCTTTACTCACCCTTTCATCTACCTCTTCCACCGGTCTCCACTGAACTGATCATGCACTGTAGTGAACTGAAGTGTTCTTGAGTTGACTAATGAGTTAATATTTAGTAAATTAAATATTATTTAATTTACTCCACTCATATCTAGTTGATTAGTTAGTTAACTAATCCCAACTATTTCAACTAAAACAAACAGAACACAACTCCACTACTTGTCCCGTTAACTCCTCCAAAACTCCTGCCACTGAAGTCTAACTGAAGCCAACCATGCAAGATGCCATCAAACCCTAGGAACCACGTGATTCCTTCTGTCAGTTGCATGAGTCACCTCCATGACTCAAACTGAAGTGCGCCAAGAGAGTAAACTGATGTTTATAGTCAAAATATTATTAAGGGTAAATAATATTTGACTTCCATATTTTTAGGAGATCAGTCTAAAAATAGCCTGGGTCCTAAAAATAAGGGTCTCATCTATTTTTACTGACATGTCGCATACTTTAAGAATCTCCAAGTAGAATTCCCAAATTATGCTCCGTATGTCTAAAAATAGACATAGTCTAAAAATAGACTTTGCGCCAGAATTTGCCTGCGGGCCCACTTAGTGAAGGCGACTTCATTTCACTAAGCTCCATCATCTTGCTGCATTCTCAACACCAGTATCTTTCCAATACAGTTTTTTATCAATGATGCAGTACCTTTGGGATTTTAGCTTCACAAACCTTGCTTTATACTTTGTCAATTCAGAAGGAGCTCTATGATGATGTAAGAAAAAAAAATGTCCCTATACCAGTTAGACAAGATGTACTTTTCTTCAATGGGAATCATCTCTTCATCTTCATCTAATAATTCTGAAATTTCTGCAATTAAATTCATATCAAGATATTCAAAATTGGATAGTGCCATCAGCTTTGCTAGCCCTTGACCTTTCACCAATTTTGTAGGTATGATGTCTATATCATATTCCAGCAAGTTAGTTATCCACTTCCCTCTCTTACCATCAGGATCAGCTTGAGTCAAGATTTCCTTCACAACAGCATTAGGAAAAAATGCTATAACATGAGAATGCAGAATGTAAATTCTGAAATATTTGATGGCTTTGACCAAAACATAGGCCTGTTTCTCTAGGATATTGTACTTTAGTTCTGAATTAGCTAAGGTCTTGCTAAAACATTAAATAGGCTACTCAGTACCTTGCTGTCCTTTCTGTAGTAAAACTCCAGCAATTTTATTTTTTGATGCAAATGTAAAAACCATAAATTCCTTTGAAAAATCTGGGCTGATCAACACTGGTGCTTGAGTGAGTTCCTTCTTGATCTCCTCAAATAAATATTTTTCTTCCACTTTCCATTTGATGTCAGCTCCTTTCTTCAACATCTTGGTTATGTCTTTGACAATCTCAGCAAAATTGAGAATAAACCTCCTCACAAAATTTAATCTTCCAAGGAAAGATTGAATTTCTTTCCTTTTTCTAGGTAGATCTACTTTCTGAATAGCGTTGACCCTATTTGGATCAATATTAATCCAATCTTTAGATATAATGTGCCCAAGTAACTTCCCTGAAGTCAGAGAAAAAATTATTTTAGTGGAATTGAGAGAAATTCCAAACCTTCTACACTTCAGCAGAATCTTCTTTATATGCTTCAAGTGATCTTCCTCTCTCCTTGAGAAATTTTTTATGTCATCCAGATTTACAACCACTAACTTATCCTTCTCCTCAGAAAAGGAAATTTCTGTTGCTCTTTGAAAGGTCTCTCCTGCATTCATAAGTCCAAAGGGCATCTTGGCATACATGAATGTGCCCCATGGTGTGGTAAAGGCAGTTTTCCCCTGATCTTCTGGATGCACTAGTATCTGATTGTACCCTGAAAAACCATATAGCATAGAAATTATTTGGGAACCAACAATATTCTACAGAATTTGGTCCATATTTGGGACAGGGTAGCTGTCCTTCAGAGAATATTTGTTCAAGTTTTTGAAGTCAATGTTGATTATGATTTCTCCACTCTTTTTTCTGACTGGAACCAAGTTTGCAAGCCAATTTGAGAATCTGATTGGGACAATAATTTTGGCATCAAAGAGCTTCTTGGTTTCCTTCTCAATCAGAGGCATGAGAAGTGGATTAATTCTCCTTAGCTTCTATTTGAAAGGCTTTTCATTTTCTTTAATAGGAATGGTATGTTGAATAATAGTAGGATCATAAATTTTCTTCAAATCAGGATAAATCCATGCAAAAACATCTATGAACCTTTTCATCATCTCAATATATTTATGTTTCATATCTGCAGAAAGAAACTTAGAAAGTTTGATCATTTTTGGCATTGCTACTGTACCAAGGTTACAACTCTCTACCTTTTCATCATGAGCTTGTATCCTAGGAGACTTGAACACATTATTTTGGCCAAAAATATTTTCAAGTGGGATAAGACCTTTGGGTATAGAATTATTATTCAAATGTAATGCTTTAGAATTTCCCTTTGTTTCAACAAGCATGTTTTGCTGATCTACTTGTGTGCTCTCAAACTCCTCTTTCAATTCTATGAAGTTTTTGACTTGCTGATCATCCTCAAAAACTTGCCAGTGAATGATGTTTTCAGGGATAGCAGGCCTATGGAAAACTTCAACCTCATACCTTTCAATGGAATGTGCAAGGATAACAAGTAGATTTGCAGAGACATCCAGGGAATCAGCTACTGAGTTTTGATCCCTAGCCTTCACAATAAGTGAATATTCTTGAAAATTATCTAACATATCCATGATCAAATTTCTGTATGCTCTCATTCTCACATCCTTGGTTTTATATACACCTTCAACTTGTTTAATAACTAATTCAGAATCTCCACAAACATAAATATTTTGGGAACCCAATCTTTTCAAAATTTCTAAACCCAAAAATAGAGATTCATACTAAACCATGTTATTTGTGCAATCAAAGTTCAGTTTGAAAGAAAAGAACTTACTTTCATCCTCTGGAGTTGTGATCCAAATACCTGCTCCAACCCCTTCTCTTCCTGCTGACCCATAAAATGTAACAACCACCAACCTTATTCCTTTTCTTCACTGATTTTATGCTTCTTGAATTTATGCTCTCTTTTCATCTTCTGCTTCATCAGTCAATTCATTGAAAAGTATAGTAGATCCTAATTCAGTATCAACAACATAGATTGGGAAATTCTAAGGTTTGTCCTTACTACTTACCATATAAGCCATCCTTGTTTCTCTGTATAATCTTCTTTGCTCACCAAAAATAGGAATGGTGGCATAAGTTAGGTTCATCTGCATGGTGCCTTTGATCTTTTCTACCCATGATCTAGATGACAACATGCCAAATTTAGGTGGAATGTCTTCTACCACAATGTCCATTACCATTGTCTTGGCAGGGACTTGTGTAAGACCAACAACAACATATTTTATTAAAAAAACGCACTGAAATATTTTTGAATCAAAAGAAAACAAATCCTTATATGGCCTAGTAATTTCTGATACCATCCTACCCATGATTACTTTAGGCATGAGGTTATGAGAGGCCCCTGAATCTAGCATGGCATTGTGTAATGTCATGTCATGAATACTAAGGCTGACATAGAAAGGAGGCACCTCTTCATTGTTCTCATCTTGCAATATTGGTACCAAGTATATGGTTGGATGGTATTCTTGAACATTAACGATGTCAGCAGCTCCTGGTTGGGAATTCAACATTTTTACAATTTTACTTCTATATTCATTTACCTTAAGAATTTCTCCAAAAGGGATTGGGATTTTGATCTTGGAGATCTCATTCTCCAAATTTAAAACAGAATTAATTGTCTCAATCTCTTTGATAGGAGGAGGAAGTGGTGGATATTTTCTAACCTCAACAGCTTTAGGGGCATCTTTCTTAAGCTGTGTTTTTTTTGCAGTAATTGGAACATTTCTGTTTCTGAGGTTATATTGTTTCTGCATCTAAAAGATTGCATGTTGATATCATTTAAGATAATCAGATGGTTCCTCACCCTTGTTTACATCATGATCTGACTCATCATGTTCTTCCTCAGTCAAAAACATACCAGACATGTTTTCATATAAGCAATGAATAAATTCTTCTTGCATTTTAGGTTGATATTATTCATCAAATAAATTTTGCTTAAAAGGAGGCCTTACTTGAGGGTTAGGTTGACTTATATCTTCCCTTGGTCTCTGCTAATTTTGAGGTCTTCTACACTGAGGATTTCTAAACTGAGGTTCATGTTGTGTAGGAGGAGTAGAGGCATTCCCAAGGGCAAGCCTATCCATCAATTTTTCCATTGTATTCATCATGGAGTCAAATTTATCATCTAAGGTGGAAGGCTTATCTTCTTTCAATTTTGTCTTTCCCGTCTTGGAATTTTTAGCTCCTATCATATTGACCTCCACCTTCACAGTGTCATTTTGAAGTTCAGCTAATGAAGGGGATTCACTTTCTCTTAGCATGATAGAAAAGTCATAATCAAAGGCCTCAACATATCTTAGCTGAGCTACTCTTGGTGGAGGCTTTAGATGGACAGGGATGGAGTCATAAACTTTATTAAATATCTTGGAGAAATTTTGGACAGTTACATCAACAACTCTTTTCAAAATATTATACTCAGTGAGGGCTTGCATAGGGTTGGTTATATTTTCCCACTTCCTCAAGAATATATCTTCAAATTCATTCCAATTATGCAGGCTTACTGCATCAAGGGATTTGAACCACTTTCTGACCTCACTAGTAAAGCTCTGAGAAAATAATCTCATCTTGACATCCTCATGGTCAACCTCCTCCCTATCTATAAAGTCATTAGACTGGTCTACATGCTCTTCATCTGTAATCTCTTCATCACTTCCCCAAGTTTTGATTCTAGCAGAATATTTTATAGGAAGGGCATTAAGGACAACTGGGAGAACAAGAGGGGCATACCTAACAGGTGTAGCAGCAGGTGGAGGTGGCACATTTCCTGCCATGATGACTGGAACTGTGGTAGTTTTAGGGACAACAATATTAGAGGAAGAGTAACTCTTAGGAGGTGGGCTAATTGGTCTTTACAAACCAGTTACAATTGAACTCCAGTCAGGTAGAGGGATACCAGATTTTATTCTTAACAAAATTTCAGATGGGTCTAGTTCCTTCAACCTATCCAAAGATTCCCTCTCTAACAACAACTCTGATGTGACTGCTTCCCAAAACTCTTCTTTATCCTTTTGGGTCACTAAGGCTGAGGTATAAATACCTCTTCTATGTAGGTATAAGGCAATTTCATTCAATTCTTTTTCATTTTCATACCTAAACAAGGCTTCCTGAATTTTATCATCAAAATTTTTATCTTCGAGACTTCTTAAAACTTCAGAGGACAAGGCTTTTGTGTGTAATGGAGTACTTGATTGTGAAGAACTGCCTTGAATGCCTCTGGAGATTGTGTTTGGATTGTCCACAATTGTAGGTGGATCTGGGACAGGATTAATCCTCGTGTATCTCCTTTTATAAGCCACCTTTGATCATGAGAATTTTGAATGGAGTCACCAAGGTAGTTGCAGCCTCAAACTAATTATGATCTCCTGCTATCTTCAAGAGTTCAACTTCAAAACTTCGGGCATATGCACCAAAATTTTATCACAAAATTTTACTTGATTGGATGTTGATCAGACAACTCTATGTAACTATTTCAAACCATATTTTGACTAAAGCTTAGCCTCTTCAATCTAAGAGGGCTCTCTCAAAGGAATTTATGATATAGGTTAATTATAATTCTAGATGGCTAACTCTATAGAAATTGTATCTTGTTTTTTATGATTGCAGATTGAAAGAATGCAAGTTTTCTACCATTGGGCTTATGGAGTCAACAATCAGTAGTTTTAGTAGCTAGGTTTCTTGACATGGAAGCTGACGCAGATAATAGTCTTTAAAAAATGTAATTCACTCATAAAACAAAGGAAAACACACTCATTTCATTTCTAAAGGAGGTCAGAGCATAGAATGAATTATGAGTAATAGAAATGAAATCAACTGAAAGTGGTAAAGCAAAAGATGTAGATCAATAAGACATTAAAAAATCCATGAGAATCTCAGGTTTGTTAAGAAGAAAGTTACTATGTATTACTGATATAAGTCAGAATACATAACGCAACAATTTGGTGCAAAAAATATCCAACCCTTCACTAATTCGATGCTTTGTCTTTAAATAGAGATTCTTACAACAAGGATGATCTGCCTGGTGGCTATATTCATTGAATTCTCCTATGAAATATCACATAATTGCAAAACATGACTTCTAACGAGAAACTGACAGCTACACCTTAAAGAAGACATTTCCTAATAGGACTCAAACTCCTATTTATTACATCACTCTACCTTATCTTTGAAATAGTTAAATGATGGTTACAACATAAGTGTCACATGCTCGAAAAATCCATAACATAGTTCATCATCACTTTACATATTAAAAACTCTCCTAGACATGTGGAACAAAACCCTATTTTTCAGGAATGCATAATCCTTATCTTCAACAAGATCTTTAGTTGATGACCTGTCTCCAAAACACTTCCTTCGAGTCATAAGTGTTTGGTGTTAAGGTCCCTTGACATGTTGGAGGATTCTAGCTATCCAAAAATACCATTAAGATGCTCCAAAACATTCAAAAGTAGCTCGCTACAAAAACATGACAGTTTCGTAGCGAGCTTTGGTAGCGTTGAAAAAGAAGCTTATGCACCCAAAAACTCTGCTCTTTTGTTGTTCCATGGTGTGAACCTAGTCATGACACATCACCACCATCATTATCCTTCCTTGAAAACTGAAAAATGTGAATTTAGAGGCAAAAAGGCTGCTACAGGTTTTTTTGTAGCGTTTTCCTGGCTTTAAGCCTAGGAAACGCTACGAAACAGTTTAAAAGTGCAGAAATTCCAGATTTCAAAACTATCTCCCAAAAGTGACCTCCAAGTGTAAAAACTTGATCTTTGGCATGCTATGAACCTTATAAATCATATTCAACCTCAACTTAAGGCCACTATGGTGTTTCCTCTTCATTACTGATCAATTGAGCTATGGGCTACCCAACCACAGTCATCTTCAAACCTTTCTTCTCCAGCTCTCCATGAATCAACTCCAATTGTTGTTCTAACTCTTTCACTTGATCCTTCAATGTTTTGCTCTTGTCTTGCAGGTTTATATTTACCTTTTTGAGGTGCTTGATCTCTCCTCTTAGTGGTTGAGTCCACTTTATCAATTTTTCTAAATTGTCCAAGGTCTTTGAGACACTTGTGACTTGATCCTCCCAAATCTTTCTCATTTGTTCAAACTGGATCCTTTCAGCTCTATGCTTCTTGGCTTCCTTCTTCAAGACTGATATCTCTTCCCTTGCCTCTTTCCACTGCTCCTTAAGGGCTTCGACTTCTGTCATTTCAGTGATTTTCTCTGTGCCCTTCTTTTGCTTGATGACAAGATCCTCTTTTGCAGGTGATGAGAGGTCTATGATGCTTAGTGGTGGCTGAACAGTTTCACTAAAATTTTGAGCTTCTTTGCTACTTTCCAAGACTTTTCTGGCATGTCTTGTCATTGGTTTTCTTTCTTGAAACTTGAATCCTGCATATTAACCTGCAAACTCTAACATTTAAGTTGTTTTGGCTTTCTTGAGCTTCCTTCCTCCCTCATCTATGTATTTAGCTTGGACTATGGGAGTTTCTTCAATATAAATAGCATGAAAAATGTCCTCTAAGTTACCCTTAACCACTGTTTGGCTTCTTGTAACCCTCTTGCTGCCATGTTTTCCAACTGTTGGCTTTTGTTTTGCAGGTGTAGCTTTGGGTGTATCAACCTTTTGCAAAGGCTCTGTCTCCATGATCACTGGCTCAACTTGCTCTACCACTGAAGGTGATGGGATATCTCTAGGTTTGGGAGTCCTTTTAGGAGTGATAACATCTACTTAAAAACCACTGATGAACAAAAAAGATGACCAACCTCTGCCTAATCTCTTTAACTCCTCTAATACCAGCAACTTGATCAAACCATGATGAAAGTGTGAGGTTTCATTTCCTTATTTTTTAACTTGGACCTTATTTGACATGTTAGCTAAGATTTTGTATAAGTAAAAAGGTAAATCAAGAGACCTCTTACCCACAAAATGCATCAGAAGCCTAAGGTGGTAGGAATAGACCATGTGATATCTCCCTTCAAAGGTGAAGTAATTTTGAATAATTAGCAGCGGCTTTGAGAAGTTGTCTTTCATGTAGCTCCTTGGGATCGCGTTTGTGAGATCAATCTCACTATGCTCTTGCTTGATAAATTATTTATAGTATTGCATGGTGAACTTGAAGCCTTTTGACCATTGTTATCCTCCTCTAGGGATTCCTGTTGCTTCTGTAATAGTTTCTGGTGTTACTGTGAGGTTTAAAATTCCCACCTTTGAATTTTTGCCATTGAAGCTGATAGCAAACTCCTTAGAAACATGCACATGGCACCCTTGCAATCTTTGGCAGAACTGAAAACACCCTGTTCTTCTGAAAACTTCTAAGGAAATTGGGTCTTCATTTAACAAATTCATGTCTAATGGCTCATATATGAGGCAGTGACCACCTTTTTTGGTCTTCCTCTTTGCAACCATGGTGATTTTATACCTTCTCTGCCTCGCTTGATTAGTGACACCTACAACTTTTGAAAATGCCAGCAACCAGCTTGGCTTGGTGAAAAAGCTCTCCAAAACTCAGTAGCATGCAAAGATGAAGCAGAGAATGACAAATACTCAATTGGGTAATGTTTTAAATTTTTGATGACAACTCATGCTCTAATCATGCCTTATACATGCTAAAAATAGTAATAATGACATCATACATGACCTTTGTACCTTGATTTAACCCTAACTGACTTGAATGACATCTACCCTAACAATTCTAATCATGGACTGACACCTTGCACTAGATTTGACAATACAGACAGAAATTCTCTTTTTCGTAGTGTGGTTAGGTCATTTCCTGGTAGTTTCACTATGAAACTATTAGGCAGTTTTGTAGCGAAAATTGCCTTTTTACAGTGTAATACGCTACGAAAATAGGAAAAACTAGCTAAAGTGACCTTTTTGAATTCAAAATATTAGGAAATGAAATATGTCAGAAAATGATGATTGATGGGACGTGACTTGAATGGGGGTGGGTTTGGAACTTAGAATAAGTTAACATGAAAATTTTTAAAATTTTCCTTTACCAACTTGTGACAAATGAACTTTATGACCATACCTTTAACAAATACACTCTAAGACCATGTCAAATAATGTTTCACTTTTTCTAAGTGATAACACATTCCAAAAAATTTACTGATCATAACTATAGAAGGAATCCATACTAGTATTGAAGAAGAAGATGGTACATGTACCTCATGAACCTAGGAACCAATTGGAGCATCTCGTGAATTCTATCCCTGTTATTGATCAACCACTATTGGAGGTTATTCTGATCAGGTTTTGAAGTATTTTATGAGGAAATATATTGTTAATGTTTTGGTCTTTTGTGGACATAATTTATCCCACCTTGAAGCAAACCTCGACCTACTTGTGAATTAGAACTCAACATATTTTTAGTGCAAATATCGGCCCAATAATTTTTTAAACCTCAGACTTTTTCAATGAAAAACCTTGGTCCTATTCTATGATATACCTAGGCCATATTTTATAATAAATATCAGTCGTGTTTAGTAACAAAATTTGACGTGAAGATTAAATGATTCGTCATGTAGTAATTCGATCCTTGTAGCCTGTAGAATTTCGACCATGTAAAAGAAATCGGACTATGATAGACTTGGCCCTGTGACAAAGCTCGAACTGTAGAAGATATTGGCCCATGAAGAGACGTAACTCTTCCCCTCCCTCCTGTGAATTTTTTTAGATCCGTGGTGACTATTTGACCTAAACTTGAGATAAAGTTTGAAATAGACTATGGAGACCTTAAAAGCAGGCCCTTAAGTAAGACCTAATAATTCTCTTAAGTATGTTGAATACTCTTTTGAAGAAGATTTAATTTTCTTTAGAGAATTTCTTGGAGACTCTTTGCAGAAACCTTTGAGGGTAATATTGAGGCAATTTGTGGAGTGATCTTGAAGACCATTTTTGAAGGAGCATAAATTAGTTTTTGGAGTCATCCATGTAGCAAACTTAGAGACGTCTTGGAGAAATCATGAATTTAACTTTTGGAGCAGATTTGAATACCTTTTGAGCAGACCTTCAAGAATTTTTGAGCATATTCTTAAAAGCATATTTGAGAAACGCTTGAAGTGTTTTATAAATGATTTTGGAATAGCCTTTAAAGAAGTTTTTGCACCAAACTTTAGAAGTGATCTTGGAGGAATTTTGGAAGCACTTCTTGATGGCATCTTGAACCTGAGTTTTGGAACTATTTTAAGTATATTTGAATTGTAAGTTTAGGTTGGAGCCTAAGATGATTAGAGTTTTCATTTTCACCAGGTTGGAGCCTAGATTTATTTAGGAGTATTAGAGTCCTCACTCAAGGTTGGAGCCTTGAATTGTATTTTTTCTACAAGTTGGAGCCTGAGTTTTGTGACAAAGTCTTGGATTCCTCATTCAAGGTTGGATCCTTGAATTGAAGTTTTGTTTCAGTTAGAGCCAAAAAATTGAGGATTGGAGTCCTCATCATTTGAACAACTATTATATTTCATTTTTATTTGTATTTTTTTTTTCTGGTATATTTTAATTCTAATCAAATAAAAAAATTAACTGGCTAATTAATAATTGAAAGAAATATTGATCCACTCCCTCTCTCAGTATTTTCAACAAGGTTAGAAATTTTTTGAAGGGGAAAATTCCATTGCGGTGGTGGTGAATAGACCCACAAGGTATGCCCATTTGTGTGCACTTTCTAACCCTTATAAAGTAAGCATAGTAACGACAACATTCATAGAAATAATTTAGAAGCTACTTGGAACCCTAGAGATTATAGCGAGTGATAGATATGAAATATTCACCTGGACTAGCTTATTTTCTTATGTATGTACTCAATTGGATTACAAATTCATTGAAAATCACCATATGATGGGGAAACTAAGATTGTGAATAAATGTCTAAAATTCCATCTCCATTGCTTTGCATTTGATAAATAGTCACAATGTGTCAAATGATTTCCTTTGGTAGTATGGCGGTATCACATTTCATTTCATAAGTTATCTATAATTTCACTCTATGGGTATCATCATCGATCCATCACAACACCCTTGAAATGGAAACCTAAGGTTCAAGTAATGGAGGATCACATCAAGCACCAAAAATAGGTTCTCCAACTATTGAAGGAAAACTTGGTTGTAGTACAAAACTTGATGAAACAAAATATATATCAACATCACAATGAAAGATACTTTGAATTTTGGGATTGGCTTCTTTTGATGTCGTAATCATTTAAATAGATGTCCCTTAGGTAACAAAAAAAGGAAAATTAATTATGATGCAAGTATTATAGTCTCTATATGGCGTTGCAAAGTATTTGCCATACGGCCTTCATATTTGAGTTGCCTCAATATTCATATGTACATGTAGTCTTCCATGTTTCTTATTAAATAAGGTCATCTATGAAAAAATCCCATTTCAACTACTTCATTAAATTTTGAAATACAAGAGCCTAAAACAATACTTTAAAATTGGGTTAAGAAACTACAAAACTAAGCGAATATTGGGAATCTCATCAAATGGAATAACCTACCAGTAGAACATGCAACTTGGGAAGATGATTTTTTCATATAAAGCATCCTCATATAATCATTAATTGAGGGAAACACTTATTTGAAGGGTAAATTAATGTTAAATCCCTAAATATTTGACCATTTCATTGGTATTGTTATGCTAATTTTCACATTATGGGTCAAATAAGCTCATTATTTGTAGCTGTATCCTTTATATCCTTATATACCAAGGAGGTCTGTATTTAAAAATAAAAATGAAAAATTATTTCAAATTAAAATAAAATATTTAATATATATATATATATATATATATATATATATATATATATATATATATATATATATATATATATATATATATATATATATATATATATATATATATATATATATATATATATATATATATATATATATATATATATATATATATATATATATATATATATATATATATATATATATATATATATATATATATATATTTATATATATATATATATAAGTTACTTGTTTTATTTCATTTTTATTCTTACCAATTCCACCATAAGTGGCCCTCAAAACTTGTAGCATTCATGGTAGAGTGTGCTACTGAACCTCATCTCCCACTCACTCTATATTTAGCTGGTTTGAAATCTAGTAGACGGGTAGTGATCCAGTTGAAATTGGAACTCTATTGGCTCATTTGGCGTCGAATTCATTCAATTTTCATACAAGTTTAGGTTTTGAATGGAGAAACGGAGAAAAATTGCCCATTTTTTCACCTGGGAATCAACTTCGATGTTGAGGCAGTGAGTCTAGGTACTAGGTTTGCATCATCTTGAGGTGTTGTATCTTTGGTATTTGCATGATCATGCCAAGTTAAAAACAAGTGGAGCACGAGAGAACCAGTAGAGTATTACATAGGAGTATTAGGAAAGAGATAGTGGTAAGCACTCCTTTGTAATTTCTCAATGTTTCATTATTGCCAATGAGTTTTAGTATTCCTCTGTAATTTATTAGGGTTTCATTACTCTAATGAGTTTTATTATGCATTGTAAGCCACAATGAAATTTAGGCTTTTAGATCATATTTGGTTATGTTAATTTTGACCTCATTTTCAAGTATTTAGAGGAATTTATTAAGTGTTTAGATAAATTTCCTTTCAATTGGATTAGATACTTTTTTTTTTACCAAGGTTCTCAATCTAAGGCAATGGTATCTATCTCAAATGTTGATGGTATTAAATTAAGAGTTGAGTCCCTTGGGTTTGATGGGTGGCCAGTTAATTTAGATAACTAACTGACGAAACCCTAGAACCTTAACAAGAGTAATATTTGTCATTTTTATTTTGTTATCTATTATATGTAATTTCAGTTTATGTTAAAATGTATTTCGAAATAAATCTCCTATCATGCAACATAGGAAATTTGGCATATTCCTTTTGTTTTAACACCCATCTCTTATGAAATGAACAAAAACAAATCAACCGCAAATTCCAAAGCCTTACAGTGGGAGTCCCCTTGGGATATTTATACCCAAATATATTTAATAAACAAATTAGACCCATCTATTTATAAAATCTTGTATGGATTTTTGTTTTTCCCGACCAAAAGTTAGCCAAGGTTGAGATTTTCATTCAACACCCATGCTCGGGGGGTCTAGGGGTCACTTTAGGCTTCACGTGAACGTTCCATATATAGTTATAGGTTTCTTCTTCTTGACTTTTTTTCCAACCCGATGTTGTTTTTTCACATGATATTCTAACAGATGATTACTTCTTATGATTTCTTATTTAATCTTGTCTTGCATTCAAATTCATCATAAGGAAATTACACAAAATATCTTCAACGGTAGAATAAAATTGAAATTAGGATCACAAAGGGATAGACAGACAAGAAAAATGAGAATTTTACCTTGGAAAAACCCACATGGGGAAAAACCCAACAACCTTTTCCGTAGAGAAATCATTCAATTCAACAAGAGATACATCTAATCCTTTTAATAAAAAACAAGGTCAAAATGACCATAGAAAATCCAGGTCAAATAGAGATAAGTAGCTCTAAAATTTAGGTATGCATATAAGAGATTTTTTATGACCAGATTTAGTCTCATACCAAAGACATATGTTTTCTTAGAATTTGTCCTTTTTCCTATCTTAGGAATTTGATCTACTAAAAACCATGATCTTCCCATAATTCTAGTCTATTCAAGATATATATTGTCTACCCACAATTTTGTCTTGCTACCTCCCTTCTCCCTTCACTTGAAAAAAAATGTAAGAGTGATCTGAATGCTTTAATAAATTATGATCCAAGTTTTGTTCCATCGAGGAGGTCGAATGGTATTTATATAGAGATAAAAGGAACCCTAATAGACACATCTCTAGGTTTGAATCAACTTGAAGCTAAGCTTTCTTTTGGAGGAAAAAATACATAATTTGGAAATTCAAATTTCCCTATTTTTGAAGGCGACATGAAGAAAATGTCTTGAATATATTATTACATTTATTTGGACGATAATTATGAAGACAACCCATAGATACAAAAATTCAACACTCCCTCTTAGCTAGGGAGGTATTCATAATGATTGTCCATATGTTCTCTTGTTGACATATTTCTCTAAGAAAAGGTTATAAAAATTCATCGTAGCATCAATATCATTTTATTAAAATAATTTTAGTCAGCAACTATGGGACATGGTAACTGAACGTTAATTTGTCACCATAATTATAGTCGATTCCAATGAACTATTGTGCATCATCACCATAATCTAATTCAGTACTCTCAACACATGTTAGAACATTAGCATCTACTAGTCACCATAATTATGGTCCCTCTAACACATGGTATATAGACTAGTCTTGGTTGACCATCATTCTGATCAATATCTTTGAATCACAATGAGTCTCCAAAGGCCTCACTCTTCATGATTAATTTTGGGCCTGATGCTAAATGTGCTCACTCAACTTATCTGGAGAGCCTAAACCTAATGCTAAAAGGAACCTCCTCGACTGAGTGATTTTGGGCTTCTAAGACTATTCTTCCTAATTTTTACCAACATACTTGACATAGGAAGAATAATTGTCCTCTACCAAAACATTCTCCCTAATATCGGTCAACCTAACCTAGGGAGAATGATTGTACTAGATTCTACAATTTCATCATTCCCTCTTGTTGAGAGAGACATGCTCAATCACTCTAATATTGTCCTTGAAGTATATAGACTTCACTCTAGGATAGGTGATTTTTCAGCAATCTGCTTGAATATAGAATACTATTGGATCCACATTGATTCCTTTTGTAGCATGTCTTGTGCTTTGACCTATTATCATGGTCAGCACCTACACTTAAACAATCCTACAAGTATTTTTTGAATCCATACTACTTCTCAACTTGCCAACCAAGCTACCATATACTCAACATCTATAGTACTGAGTGCGACATATGTCTACTTCCTTCTCATCTAAGAAATCATAACATAGCCCAAAATGAAGCAGAATCCTAATGAACTCTTTTTATTTTCTGCACTCTATTCCCAATAAAAATATGTGAATACCTGCAATTCTACTTCATTGTTTGAGAGATATCTCAAACCATTACTAGGTTTTCCATAACCAACTATACCATGTTGGTACTTTAACACATGTTGAGCTTCATACCTAGGCTCTACTATAATTTGATCGACTACTTTATAGTTACCCTAACTGGCTGCTCCATCTACCATTATTCCTTTCTAGCATATCATCTATCTAGCCTAAAAATTTCAATTAAAATCAATCATCTCAAACTTAGATGTCAAATTCCTCTTAAGATAAAACAAATCTCCCTGATTTCCCCCTCTATTAGAAAATAAATTCCTTATTCCAAAAATTATCCCTCTAATACATGAGTCCTTCTGATTTTGTTAGAATAAAATCATAGAGGATCAACCTTCATCCATCAATCCAAATATTAGCTGCAATATTCTATTTGCAGGAAAGCTACTTCTTCATGGCCCTAAAATCCTTGAGGTGATTCCATGTACACTTCTTCCTAAAATTATTCATGGAAAAAATGGCCTCTACATCCATCTTATGTAATTCCATAACATAAGAAACAATTAGAGAAAATTTCTTTTCATGATCCTCTCTTTCTGGGATAACCTTCTCAAATATTGCTTCTATGTTGTTATCTATTGCATGCTAGATATTTGGCACTATTTAATTATCTTTGGCACAATCAAGGTATACTTCAAACTTGTTTATCATTCTTCTCCCTCTGAGCTCAAATATCATCTAGTACAATATCTCTCAACAGAAACACCAATTCTGGGAGAATCCTCTTGTCACATGATTTGTTGTGTTCTTCCACTGCTTCCACCTACAACCATAGCCTTGGTATCCTTTCCTATGTACCTATAATTGCCACTAGGAAGCCATGGAAGAATGATTACAACCCAACAAAAGAAACAAATACAAGAGGATAACTAATAGTAATAATCAAGGAACAAATATATAAAGTATTTATCATTGAGAATTATAGGGTACTATCAGCTCCCTATTGATTTTATCATTCTTGCATCCATATTGTAGTTTCAACAACCTCGTAATTATCATCAACATGATGTCATTCTTTCCTTGCTTGATCTAGTATTTCTTCTTTCAGTAGAAACATTAATCTAAATCTGGATCTAGGGTTTTATCCATAAACCCTAAGGCCTTTTACTCTACTAGGGTTTAAAAACCCTATAATTTTCATTTATATCTTTTGAAGGAGCACGATAGAATTATTCATATACAAATGTTTAGCATATACCATGTCATCAAATAATCAAAGGATGTGATGTATCAGTGTTAGTTTAAGAAAATGTAATAAGATTAGGAATATTTCAATGAGTTGTTGTTGGCTTAAGGGGTCCCAACCCAGATTTAGAGTTATCACGCAACCAAAAAACCCTCCAACTACTTGCCCTTTCAGCAATGACTAGCTTGTGTAGATCAAAGTCTCACCCGAAGCAGTATGGGGGGGTGTTGGAACCAGGTTTCCGCACCCCGAGGAAGAATTTAATGTAGTGGCCCTAAAAAGAATTATAATATAACAGATAATAAAATATATTCTATAACATATGTTATGACAGACGCGCGCATCAACATATCAACAAATCAACTCTTCGCAAATTATTACATAATGCTTCAATATGAATTTGTGCACATAATTAGATATACTTAGATCAGATCTATTCATCTACTGATATTCATGCACAATGTACCTCATTCATTTCTGCAGATTCAATTAACCATAAACAAAATTAAATAAAAATATTAAGATGTTAAAGAAAATGACAGATAAATAACATAGGAAATCGCATAACATTCTAGGTTCGCCAAAACAATCTTCTTTATTAAGAGATATAGAAATTTTAGTACATTCAATCCTTCAATACAATCTATCCTTCCACACACATAGCCAGCAGAGTCTGCACATAGGCAGGACTTAGGTCTCCGTACACACATCCAACAGGAGCCTTTCTACCCAAAAACCCAGACTTTAGCGCAAAACATTAACAATCATACATCGTTAGACATAAGATATCTTTTCTTGACTTGATCTTTACATATTTATACTAACTTAGATGTGTATATACCATGGTCTCAAACCATGGTTTGAGACTCATGATTTTCCCTTTAAGCCAATTACATTGATTGAGGGTCTTTGACCCGCCCCAAAGCCCCTTTGACTCTTTCGTGCAACACACACAACAAAATATAGACAAAACTTAACCCAAAATTGTACCCCAGGGTACCGCGCTCCAAAAGTTGTCTTCATCAAGAAAAATATGAAAAAATCATAGCATAATCAGTTATTTCTTCAGCGTGCATTTTTATCCTTTCAATCAAAGTAACAAATATTTCGTTATAGCAGTGGTAATTGACGGGCCTCTAAATTAGACATAAAATAAGGCCCATCTAACCTTTATTAGGCCCATATAACTTTCTTATGGACATAAAAAGATATGTTAAATCTCTCATTTTGCACTTAATAATGTTTTTATATGCTTTAATATGTTCTTAGGAAGGTTTAAAGGTAATTTCGTATTTGTGCCTAATATTGGTTATTTTTGTATAATATTGTGAGAATATTGGGCAGATTATGCAGATTTGGAGAAGGAGATAATTTAGGGACTTTCTCCCTACCACTGGAAGATCAATATTGAAGAATAAATGGGCAAAATATCAATAAATTATTGATAAATATTGGAGAGATTCAAGGGGGTTGTCCACCCTCCTTAAATATCAAAGGCATGCAAGCAAACTGAAGATGAAGTGCACTCAATCTACGGTTTACTTGGAGTCAAAGTGGACTCAATCACTATTTTCTAGGGAGCTGTTGATAGCTACCCTTGAGGATAAATAAAGTTGATCAAGAGCTAATTAGGGTCAATTCGGGTCGATTCGATTCCATTCAAAATTTTTGTTGCAAGCTATTAAGCTTTTCATTATTGTACTCAGCGATTAAACTTTCAGAAATGTAACGAGGCTATTCTCTTCCTGAAATCAGCAGATAGACTCCATTTTAATGATTTAGTTCCAAAGATCTGGGCTCATGGGTTAGAGCCCAACCCATGTGCCTCATCTTCTTCATTGTTATCATTCTTTCCTTTCTATCAATTAGGTAGTTTTGTTTATGCCATTTAGTTAGTTTTATTCTTGAACAATTAGTTATTTTCTGATATTTTCATTGCCATTATAGTTTTTTGCTGTAGATTTAATCTGTTTATCTACGTGGTAGAATAGTTGATGAACTCTATAAAACTATGAGGCAACCTTCCCCTCTCATCTCTGTTGATAGAGCTCGAGGAGGGTATACCTTCCCATAGACCAAAAATGCTTTATGGGTTACGATTCTATGTTTCTAAGACTAGGATGAAATTGTTTTTTCTATATTTAACATGCATTTTCCATATTTATTGCATAAATCAGTAGTTTAATTGTAGGTGTAGGTAGCCACGGAGAAGTTCATTGACACCTCCTGCTTCATCTTCCATCTCTATTGTTACGGATCTGAAACCTCGTTGTTACGCTTTTTATTTCTTCTTTCCACATTCCGCAGCTATCACAACCCTTTCTAACTTAAAAACCATTCAAAACATCAAAATTTTTCCTCCGCCCTTTTTCTCCTCAACTTTCCCGCTCATCGCAGCTTGGCCATTGCAGAATCCTTTCTCTCCTTTCTTTTTCCATTCTTCATTGCGATTTTCACTTTACCTTTCCACCTTACTACTTACCATTTATGCTCTAAAATGCTTTAAACATTGGAACCTGAATCCTTTCCTTCGAACTTACCACAATCCCTATTCGCAATCACAAATTACATTCCCCACTTGGTTCCCATTAATATGTTCTGCTGCCAAGCCCTGATTGCGATATTGTTATCACATTCTGCCACTGTTCCTACCACCATGTCATCCCTATCACAAATATCATTTCACAGTTTATCTCCCCATCGCATATTGCATTTCACACTTTTCAAAGCCTCCCTCTCCAAAGAATTTTTGCGATATGATGTGATTTAATAAATTACAAACACCTTTTTCACTCCTCTAAGCCTGGTTTTGTGTGGTTAGCCTTCCCTTGGCATCTTTAGCCCTTTTCCCTCCAAACTGCAAGCAACGTTTTTTAAAGTTTAGTTAGATCATGAATAGTTGCATGGTTAGAAGCATGATAGCATGGTAGATAGATCATAGGATAAATAGGGTGTATTTAGCTGATTGGACAAGTTAAGTGTGGTTGAAATTAGTTTCTTTTCTTCCATTTATTTTCAACAAGTTAAAATAGTTTCTTGTCCTATTGTTTCTTTTCAAAAATTTAGCTTAGTTTCCTTTCTGTCATTTCCTTTTTGCAATTTATTTTTCATTGAAGTGTGACATACTTCACTGAGAAACCCTAGAAGTAGCACCCTTTCGTAGAACGGAAGAGGATGACATGAGTAGAATGTATCTGCTGTGTATATAGGACTTCTACCTCCAAGTTTGTACAAACCTCGGGTTGATAAAGTAAAGTAGGGCAGCCCTTGGGAGTTTCAACACTCTTGGTGCAATACCATGGCTCACCAATTTTTGGTGTCGTTGCCGGGGAGCTATCTAGTAGATGCTTTGATTATGTTTTAGCATTATTTTCTTCTTTCCTTTTTCATGTTGTTTCTGAAATATTGAAAAATACAAATAAATATGATTTTCATCCCTCATAGGACTAGGGATACTCAGAAAATTTTTAAAAATACTTCTCCAATACCAACCCCCCCACTTGACCACGTGGTACAGTAAGAACCACATCACCATACACTTTTGAAGGTAGAAGAGATGGATGGATATGATGACAATGAAGAAGATCTTATTGGGTTTCCCATTCAAGATATGGACATCAGTGTACATATGAAGAACATCCCTCCATCTTTCCTTCCCAACTTCCATGGTATGAGGACAGAGGATCCAGAAACATTTCTCTTTGAATTTGAGATACTTTGTAGATCTTATCGCTACTTATCACACACTCAAAAAATGAGATTGTTTCCTACAACATTGAAGGATAAAGCTCTTAAATGGTTCATGAGTCTAGGTACTAATTCAATAAGATCATGGAATGATATGCAAAACATATTTCTAGGAAAATATAAAAACCATGATCTTAAAGAAGAAATTTTTAGAATGAATCAAAAATAGGATGAGAGCCTTAAGGATCTAATAGAGAGGTTCATGTATAATTTTAAGAGGGAAAAATTGCATCATCTAGGATTTGACACACTAAAAGCCCTCTTACATAGAACAATTAGGGATGAGTGGATTGATCTCCTTAATCACATGAGTAGAGATGTATACCAATTGTCATTTGAATAAATTTGTGAAACATGCAAGTGCATATCAAGAGGAAGGGAAAGAGTAAGTAAATCAACATCAACATTGGTAAGGCAAGATGAACTTAGAAATTTTCTTGACAACTTTAAAACATAAAATTCTTAGCATTCTAAGTGAACAAGTAGAAATGTTAAGAATGAAAAATGAGCAAATATAAGATTCTGATATTTTTGTTATCCATGCAAAATCATATGCTACTAAATGTTCATTATCCCGGGTTTAAACAAGTTTACCAAGAAGAAAATGGAGCAAGTCAATCACCAAAGAAGCTATTTTATGTAGCTCCAAGGAGACCATTGTAGCCTAGTAAACTTGATATTATGCAAGGACCCACTTAAAAATTTCAAGCTTATTCAGATCCATCTCAAACTAATTGGGACACAATCCCTCCTTAGCAACCTTGGCCATCTCAACCTCAAACCCAATCTTGGAAACATGGTTGGCAAGGACCTTATTGGGAAAATCCAAAAAATCCTCAATATTTCCCTCAATATTCTCCATACCCAACTCCATGCTATCCCTACCATCCACCTCCACCACAACCACAACCTCAACCATATCCATCTCATATATCCACCCCCACTCAACTACATGTACCACCATTTCTAAACCCACACCATGAAGTATCTCAGCCCACTTACAATGTTGAGGTACAACATTACCAAACATATCCTCTTGATCTAGATGGTATTCATCTTAGTTCAAGAAAGGTGTTGAAAAGAAGATATTTTCTTAATTTCATTGAAGGAAAACATCAAGAAGAAGAAAATCCAAATGAGGAGATAAAAAGATCAATGGCTGCACTTGATGGAGAGTCGGCATCAGAATCATATGTTGGAGAAAGTTTCCTCATGTTCAACAGCATTTCCTCCATGTGTTCAAGAGAACAATCATAAAAAAGAGGAAGATTTGAATGTCATAATAGAAGAGGACATCCAAGGTGATCCAAATCAGCAAGTGGACCAGGGGCATCACAACTATATTGACATATGGTTCCAAATAATCATTAAGTTGCATCAACACACTCTTCTCCAATAGTACTTGATACAATCCCAGTGAAAGAAATTCATCTCTCATATTCAGGTAAATGTCAAAGCATGTATTCAACGTGTGCACATGATTTTATATGTCATCTTGATGTGTACATTGCTCCATTGGAAGTGTTCCTATACCTGAAAAAAGTTTTTTTTCAAGTAGAGTAGGAAAGTGAAAAAGGAAAAAAGAAAGAAAGGGAAAGAATAAAATATCAGGTGAAAACCTCTTTTGAGGCATCTGAGATTGGCTCACTAATTGAAAACCTCCATGAGATGGTTGTTGTGTTGAAAAAAAAAAGAGAAAAAAAATATCCTAGTTGAAAACCTCCTTTGAGGCACCTAGGCAGACCTACTAGTGGAAAACCTCATTGAGGCAGCTAGTAGGCCTTAAAAAAAGTATTTCTCCATGTATCTCTCTCTAATGAATGCAGGTTCTCTCCAACCTTTGCAAGTAGAAAAACAACAAGTTGGCATAAAAAGAAAATTTGGTCAACAATGAACACCCTGGTCAAAGGTATTCAAACTTGTACTTCCTCCTCGTTTGCTCAGAAGCTCCAAAAGAACCTCAATCAGATTATCACATGCAGCTTCAGAGCAGCTTCAGAACCACCGAAGATAGCTTCAACAGCCATATCAGTAGCTTCAATATCACCTGCAAAAACAAATCAATGGTAAGGTTCAGGTATGCAATCATCTAAATCTTTCTTCGAATCTATTTTAGCTTAAGAAAACATTAAAAAGTGTGAGAAGGAAAGTTTTTTTATATAGCCAAAATTAGTAGTAGAGCAACCTCAACCTTATCTAGCGACTAGCCTCACTTTTTCCCCCAAGAAGAGGAACAAGACAAAAGTAAAAAGGACTTGAGAAAGTGGGTAGTAAGCAGTTCATTGTAATAGAAGACAAGGAGTGCCAAGGGGTAACCAAGGGTGAACTCAGTTAAGAGAAAAATAACTCTGAGTTTATTTTCCATGCAAAAATAAAATAAAATAAAATAAAATAAAATAAAAGGTGGACCCACCACCTCGTAGCATGCAAAATATTTTTCTTAAGGCATCTGAGGACTTACATGCAACACCTACAAGAATAATTGTAGATAGAGGTGTAGCAAGAAGATTACCAGGGGGAGCAATGTATGGGCCAATAAACAGAAAAAAAAATAAGTCAGCATGTAGAAAGAACCATAAGGCAAGGAGGATGAATAGGTTGCTTAGAGGATGAGCAACAGTTTCAGCAGGGGGTGATGACGGGCCTCTAAATTAGAGATAAAATAAGGCCCATCTAACCTTTAGTAGGCCCATCTACCTTTCTTATGCACATTAAAAGATATATTAAATCTCTCATTTTGCACTTAATAATGTTTGCTTATGCTTTAATATGTTCGTAGGAAGGTTTAAAGGTAATTTCATATTTGTGCCTAATATTGGTTATTTTTGTAGAATATTGTGAGAATATTGGGCAGATTATGAAGATTTGGAGAAGGAGATAATTTAGGGACTTTCTCCCTACCACTGGAAGATCAATATTGAAGAATAAATGAGCACAATATCAGGAAATTATTGAGAAATCTTGGAGAGATTCAAGGGGGTTTTCCACCCTCCTTAACTATCAAAGGCAGCCAAGCAAACTGAAGACGAAGTGCACTCAATCTATGGTTTACTTGGAGTGAAAGTGGACTCAATCACTATTTTCTAGTGAGTTATTGGTAGCTGCCCTTGGGGATAAATACCTGGTCAAGAGCTAATTAGAGTCAATTACGGTCGATTCGATTCCATTCAAAAAATTTTCTACAAGCTATTAATATTCTATTTATGTTACTCACTAATTAAACTTTCAGAAATGTAACGAGGCTATTATCTTCCTGAAATGAGCAGACAAACTCTATTTTACTGATTTAGTTCCAAATAGATGGACTTGTGGGTTAGGGCCCAAACCATGTGCCTTAGCTTCTCTGTTGTTATCGTTCTTTCCTTTATGTCATTTAGCTAGTTTTGTTTCTTCCATTTACATAGTTTTATTCTTAAACAATTAGCTAGTTTCTGATATTTTCATTGCCGCTATAGTTTGATTTAATATGTTTATCTGTGCAGTATAATATTTTATGAACTCCATAAAACTGTGAGGTAACCTTCCCCTGTCATCTCTTTCGATAGAGATCGATGAGGGTAGACCTTCCTGTAGACAAAAAATTCTTTCTAGGTTATGATTCTCTGTTTCTAGGACTAGGCTAGAATTGTTTTTTCTGTCTTTAACATGCATTGCCCATCTTTCTTGCATAAATAAACAATTTAATTGTAGGCGCAGGTAGCCACAGATAATTTCATTGACACCTCCCACTTCATCTTCCATCTCTGTTGTTACGCCTCTGAAACCCCATTATTATGCTTTTTAGTTGTTCTTTCTGCCTTCCGCAATTGTCACAACTCTTTCTAACTTAAAAACCATTCAAAAACATCAAATTTTTTCCTCCGCCCTTTTTATCCTTGAATTTACCACTTATCACATCTCGGCCATCGCATAATCCTTTATCTCCTTTATTTTTCCATTCTTCATTGCGATTTTTGCTTTACCTTTCCACCTTACTACTTACCGTTTATGCTAAAAAACGCTTTAAACATTGGAACCCGACCTATAACCTTTCCTTCAAACTTACCAAAATTCCTATTCGCAATATCAAATCTCATTCCCCACTTGGTTCCCGTTAATACGTTTTGCTTCCAAGCCCCAATTGCAATATTGTTATCACACTCCGCCACCTATCCTACCGCCATGTCATCCCTATCGCAAATCGTATTTCGTAGTTTCTATCCCCATCGCATATCGCATTTTGCACTTTTCAAAGCCTCTCTCTCTAAATAATTTTTGTGATATTATGCACTTTAATAAATTCCAAACACCTTTTCACTCCTCTAAGCCTTGTTTTGTGTGGTTAGCCTTCCTTTGGTATATTTAGCCCTTTTTCCTCCAAAGTGGAAGCAAATTGTTTTAAAGTTTAGTTATATCACGAATAGTTGCATGGTTAGAAGCATGATAGCATGGCAGATAGATGATAGGATAAATAAGGTGTGTTTAGCCAATTGGCGAAGTTAACTGTGGTTGAAATTAGTTTCTTTTTTGACATTTCTTTTCAGTGGGTTAAAATAGTTTCCTTTCCTGTCATTTGTTTTCAACAATTTAGTTTAGTTTCCTTTATGTCATTTCCTTTATGCAATTTATTTTTCATTGAAGTGTGATAGACTTCACTGAGAAACCCTAGAAGTAGCACCCTTTCATAGAGCGAAAGAGGATGACATGAGTAGAATGCATCTACTATGTATATAGCACTGTCACCTCCAAGTTTGTACGAACCTCGGGTTGATAAAGTAAATTAGGGAGGCCCCTGGGAGTTGAAACACTCTTGGTACAATACCAGGGCTCACCAGTAATAATAAGAGGTTCTACAAATGACTCATTTTTCTCAATATGACTTTAGCTTCCAATCTTGAAGATAAACCCGGTCTCTTATTTATTGTAAGCTTATAATTTTCACACACACTTCCTTATCCCTTGTAACATTTAGATTTTATTCTATACTTATGGTAATATTGGAAATAAGTGTATATCTTAATATCAGTAGAAAATCATCTTTCCATATCCAGGGTGCCATATAATATTCATGCCTCCTTGATTCTTCTAAATCAGGTAACTTATCCTTCTCAAAACCATCAACCCTTGAGAATGATTTAAATTCAAATCATCAAAAAAAATTCATTGACACTTGAATAAAATGTATCCAAGGTGCGTTCTGCCTTAACAAGAGTCTTCAAGGGATTTTACAAGTTCTCAAAGGTTGAAAAACCTCCTATGTTTAATATATGTGACCTTTGATAAAATAACCATACTTATTAATAAATTTTTCATATAGGTAATGGTACACAATGCAAGAAATAATTTTCATACTTGACATCATATTTCCACAAAGGTGGAATATTCTTATGTTCTTATGTATAAAGGAAATATCTTTTACATAGGTCTATATAAAATTTAATCCAACTCGTCTTCAAGATGCTAAACGTTTTCAACACAAGTGCATTCGGTTCATCCTTCTTATTCTTCATTTTAGACTCATTAATTTTGAACCATATTACATCTTAGGATGGATTATATCCTTTATGTCTTCTAAGGTTTGCTAATTTTTAGTCATACAGAACAATGAATGTTGTCTATTTTTTTTACATATATCATGTTAATAAAATATGATGTTTCAACATCTTCCATAGAGATCTATCAATAAAGGAAAGCATACAGGGTACTTTATTGGAAATATGCTGAACCTATCTCTATTTATCCTCTTGAATATGATTTTTATTATAGGATCGAACAAATTCATCTATGGTACGTTTTATTTGCAAATAGAAGATCAACACCTTGAATTCATTTTATGTAATATGGCATAGTCTTATATTGAGTATGTATTCTAAAAATTGCTTGTACTTAAGATTTAGGAAGATTCAATTTGTAATTTCAACCTTGTAATTGTTACCCAAAAATAATTTTGATTTTGACCAAAATCACAGAGAGTAATAATACATACCTTGCAATACAAGTAGACTCTAGTATATTTCTTGAAAGATACCATTGTTTGATTTGACATTGACCGAGGCATTTTCATACTACTTTGAATCACCTTATGAGATTATTGTACCATTGTATCTGAGGCTTTTCCATTTATTGCTCCACATATTAATTTGTAATTGACACCAGATTGGAGTGGTCCATGGTAATACTCTAGAACACCACGAGTTTAAAAAAAATTGTTTCCTCATTAGGTTGCATATTCAATTTCGATAATGGAATATATTCATCAAATATGAGAGAAAGTGACTTGTTGGAGTGTCTTCTATAATTCCTTGTCCAAAACACATTTTCGAATAGAACTAAGCATGTGATACTTGAAACACTTCAAACTAAAGCATCCATCTAATCCTATAAAAGATAACTCGACTAGCTTTAATTGAGGTATTCCATTCTAAGATACTTCGGATCTTTGGAGGCCATGTCTTGGGCTTCTTGGCCTATTGTGACAATTTATGAGGCCTTCTCGGCCCGATGCAATAGATCTAATGTTTTGTGAACTGAGTCCTTTCAGCCTTCTAGATATTCAGACCTATTTTTAGTCATTCTATCTAGGGTTTTTTACCCTTCTTAAAGGGGAAATAGAGGCTTGGAATTAATTTGACCAATATACATGTAGCTTGATTATTTCTAGGGAAAAAATCCTTAGATGATTGTGGGTTCTTCTTAAGGTTCTTGGTTTTCTTCAAGACTTGAAAAGGTTACTCTTTCACCCATTCTCTAAAACCATGTTGTTTTTTTCATAGGATATTCTAAATAATAATTACTTATGATCTCTTACTTTGATATTTTATTACATTCAAATTTATCATAAAGAAATTACACAATAGATCTTTAACAGTAGAAAAAATTTGGCAGTATGATCACAAAGAGACATCCAGACAGGAAACACAAGAATTTTACCCTAGGAAAACCCATATGGGGGGAAAACCCAGTAACATTTTCCTTAGATAAATAATTAATTTTAACAAGAGATAGATCTAATGTTTTCATTCAAAAACAATTTCAAACTGACCACATGAAATATAGGTAAAAAAAAATACAAATAGCTTACAAACTTAGGTTTTCCCAGAAGAGATTCATTCTGCCCAAATTCAGTCTCCTTTTCAAGATATATGTCTGCTTATAATTCAGAATTCTACTTGTCTCGGGAATTTATCCTACTCAGAACTATGATCTGCCCATAATTTCGATCTATCCAGGAGATAGATTATCTACCCACAGATTTGTCTTGCTACCTTCTTTGTTCCTTCACTTGAATATAAATGTAAGTGTGATATGAATGCTTAAACAGAGGATGATCCAAGTTGTGTTCCATGGAGGAGGCTAAATGGACTTTATATAGAGATAAAAGGAGACTAAATAGACACATCTCTAGGGTTGGGATGACTTGAAGCTAACCTTACTTTTGGAGTCAAAATTACATAATTTGAAAATTCAAATTTCCCTCATTTTAAATCTGACATGAAGAGAATGTCTTTAGTATATTATTACATTTATTTGGATGGTCGGAATAGAAATTATTAAGATCTACCCTAGCTACAAAAATTCAACACCTCGATTATCCTAGCTTAACTTGGACACTGAACCAAGGTTTTAATGAGCCTGAACTCACTCGGTTGTTCACCCTGCTTATTTTGACTTCATGGTGTAGGTTTTAACCCTGTAAATAAATCACCTACAAAAAAATATTAAAGCAAAAAAATATATAATGGAGAGAACATAAAATATACACAAATATTTTCTCTTGGAACCCAAACTAGGAAAACCAGATTGATTTTTCATTATATTCCTTTCAATGTTACAATACATTATATACATGCCAAAGAATTCATGAACCTCAATCCATTAACCATGGATTAGAACATAATCGTAGTTCCCTTGACCGGATCTACAAAATGCCATTGGAAAAAACCATCATGCTTAAAAACATGGAAAAAAATCATGCACAAAAAAACCATGGGTAGGTCCACCCCTCATCCTTGGCTCTGCCCAACCATTATTGGAACTACATAAATAAATAAAAAATCTCGGGGTGCTTAGCTCAGCACAACGTAACATCCCATGGATCTATTCATGTAAATAATATAACACATACTCAACAATTGGATTAATGAGGTATGAATGGTCCAAAATTCCAACACTTAGCTTCTCTCAATATTAGCTGGATAAACCTAGTCTTTATATAAATATGGATTCCATCAAATCTCGGGCTTGTGTCCTCTCTAGAGATTGATCGAATTTTATATTCAAAATTTAAATGAGTCTCCAAACTCTTGGCATGTATCCTGCTGAAATAACTATTAATTGGCATGTTAACTCTAGTTTGTGCTTCTAATAAAGATTAACTTTGGTTCTAGTTGTATTTTTCTTTGGTTAAATTGAGCCAATTTCTTTAAAAATAATTCATTTTGTAACCTACTTTGATGTTCACAAGTCTGCAATTTCCCTAACTTGAGCCAAGATTCTCACTATTCGCTTTAATTTCCTCCTCATGCATCTTAAGAAATTTTTTACCTTTTTCTTATCCATTCTAAATGTTCAGTTGTTACAAGACAAATGACCTCCTCATCAGCTCAGAGGAGAAGGTAACATGGAAGGAAGAAAATGACCTAGACAAGACCCATTTCTGCTAAGGTAATGCACCCAAAAAATAGATAGACAACATTATGATGCACTTGAGACATGTAAAGGGAGCGTTAGTACCTAGGATAATGCTCTGTCTTGCCCAAGGGGCATCGTTATCTGTGTTTAAGTGTGTAAAGGGAAAATATCTTGCGGAAAAGTGACTGGAAATTCTAGCTTTTTCTCATAAAGAGCTAGTTCAAAATAGAAAATAAAAGGCACAAGCCTTTTATTAGGCCTTGCTAAATATAATTGGACTCCTAAGGAAGGAAAAAGCATGGAAGAACATGGAAACATCTTGATCTTTCCCATTACAAACTGGTTGAATAAGTTGGCAAGGTTTTCCCTCTCCATCTTCTATAAAATGGCGCTATGGTTTCTTGGTCTATGGTCAAAGGATTGAATACATGTGGAGCAGAATTTCATTATTGTAGTGTGAGGTTCGAAGATCGACGAATTTCATTAAGAACTTTCTGCCTTGAGCATCATCACACTTAGAGATAGAGTAAGAGGGGGAGGAATTGGAAGACTGAGGAGGGCTTGGTGCAACCAATGGTTGTAATCCTCCTTTTTATAAATCAATAGAACTGTATCTATTTTTTCCATTCGATGCATTAGTGACACAATTTTTTTTCAATTGTCTATGTAGCATGATATGAATGGATTAGATTTGTATTGTTTCATGTTTCTTATATGCTAGTTTAATCAATAAAATCTATATTGTTGTAGATATTACATGGGTGCTTTGATTGATTACAGGATCTAGATTTGGAGCTGGTGAAGAAGGATCTCTACTTCGCTACTTGTTGTTCTCCATAGAATCTGCTATCGATAAAGAGGTAATCTCTCCATATTACTTTGTCGATTATAGATATTAGCATGAACATGTATGCAGCATCTTTGTGAACTTTACAGCTAATCTGACTGTCTGCCTTGGGCACCAAAAAGCCCTGAGAGGGATATTTAATAACCACCACCCAAGCATATTACCCTATAGCAGAATTGGCGACTTCGCTGGGGAATAAACCCCAAGTTTCCAGATTATTCCTATGACTTTCCGTTTTTCCTTCTGTTCACATATCCTTCTGACCAGCTTATATGCTCAGTGAACATCTCAAAAGCTCACAGAATCCAGATTAGACCCTGCTTAGTCATCTGTGCAACTTCACCCTGACTAACACTTCCCCTGTAAGTGCATCAGAGCATTATAACGCAGTCTATGCTCAGATAAAGTGCATTAGTCCCAATATTAACGCTCTGCCTTTGCTTGCCTGCGTTACCCAGCCAAATCTGCTCTTTATACCTCTGTTGTGTTTCCCTTTGGCTGTGGAGTTATTGGCCATCAGAATAGCTTCTCTTGCTGGATCCCTGTGCTTGTTTACCAGCTAGCATTTTTGTCTTTTGTTCTTATTTTGAAAAGTTAATGCCAATCACATCTACTTTTTGAAGAATAAATTTTCTTTTAGTTTTCTAAACTTAGTTGAATTAATTCTGATTTTTTTTGGTTAAAAGGATGTTAAGAGAAGATAGATAGATGTCTGAATCTTTAAATTTGAACTGTGTTATTTGAATGTTTGGTGCACGGATTCTGAAGAAACCTCTCCTTGTAGAAAAAATCTTCATTGAATTTGAATATTTAGAGCATATTTTCTGCATGGTTTTTTGAGTCAGAGTCTCATCACATTTCATACTTCCACTCCCCCTTTGCAAGAATAATAATCAAGTACACTAAGAATCAAGTGATAATAAAATTAATCATATAACTTTTTCCGAGCTCACACCAACAGTAGTTCAGGCTAGGATCTTGGGGTAGGAGAAGTGAGAAAATCACCCAAGATCTCAAAAATTGAGACTAGAGTCATTAAATAAGTGAAATCCTACTGCACTCATATTATCGGGACCACTCCACTACCACTGGAGTTAAGTGCGAGACAAAACCAGGGTGCATGAGAAGGTAGCCCACCTTCGAGTGCATTCAGTGGGCATGCTATATATTGGGGTTCCCTTCGGGGATGTCAAAACTAGATCGGGGATCTAGGTGTTCTGCCCATATAGCGTGTTGTCTATGACCATGACCCCCCTGATGATGTCTGTGATTTGAGTTATCTTTAGTTGCCAATTTTTTTTGGGATTTACACGAGGTGACTGGGACGGGTTGTCCTGGTACCTAAAATAGACGGACCTACTCTGTCTTCGGTCTTTGGGAGGGTACTTGTCTTCACGAGATTGCTTACATCTATTGTCTGAGGTTCGGGCGAAGCTCTAGAGTAACCATAACTGTGTTTACAACTAACCCTCTTTGTATGCTATTGTGATACTAGGTTTCATCTCCAGCAAACGGTAGTACTCAGACAGGACCACCCTGTTCTGGCTGCTTGTTGATTGATCTTAGAAAGCCCTTTTTTATTTTTTAGGTGTGTGGTTACTATCACTGAGACTTTATAATACATAACAAATAATTAAAATTTGATAAAAATAAATAGGTCACCGTGGCGTCTTTCGACCCTCACCGTCTATCTCAATGACAGCGAGGTCTCCCTCTGTTGACACCGGAGGAGGAATCGAGTCTCGGTGAGCCGGTGCCTTCTTCGAAAGAGTAGCCTCCAGTGAAAACCCCTGATTTTCACATAGCACCATATCACACGACATTTCCAGAGGATCCTTCACGGAAGGAGTCATACCTCCTTGCAATCCTCCACTCACTAATCCATCCGTGGCAATGTTAGTTCAGATTACACCAAGCCAAGATATGTCTTCGGCTGCACCAACATCTGTTTCAAAACTGGCACCCATAGGTTCGATGCCGATGGAAACCAACCCAGGTTTGCCACCATCTTCCCCGCCGGTAGTCATTTATATGCCAATAATCGGTAGCCCCAGTAGCCAATATATGCCTGGTCCCAGCACTATGGTCACCAAAACTTCTAGTGGATCTTTGAATCCTTCGGGATCTACTCCTACGGTGACTACACTAGGACCCACGGTACCTGCTCCCATGAGTGGGGCTACTTCGGTTCCTTTTAGCAACAATTTTGGTTGGAACCTTTTGCTGAGTTCAAACCGCTTGGCCACCATGCCAGGGGGACAGTGTCACCAACACACAGATGACAGGAGGCACTTCGGTACCCCTACAATTATCAGGACAAATGGGACAACCCACTGTTAACACTATTCCTTTAAGTGGTCAAAATTTCGGAATAGGGTCTATGTCATTGCTGTTAGCTCCCCGTAATTTGCTAGATTGATTGAGATAAAAAGGTATAGGGTAACATCAAACCAAGATTTGGAATCCTAGGACCTAGCCTTCCTGGATTCAGAGAGGGATCTCTCTAGTAGGTGCAAAGATGTGAACTTGTTTACTGATTGGGGTTGATTTTAGGCTAGATGTTAAGTGCAGGGTATTTTGATTGTTTTTGGTTGGGTATGATGCTCAGATGGGTTTAGATAGAAAACAAGGAAGATTATTAAGTCATTGGGAAATGGAGTCAGACAAAGTCATGAATGAGTTCATCAATGGTTTCAAGAGCATTTTCAGGGCAATTTAACTTGGTTGGTGGATCTTTAAGGGTGTGAAGGATCATGAGATGGACATTAAACTTGAGAACAACAGGCTAATAAAGGGCAGAAACATAATCCTTTATATACTTGTAAACTGAGGGAGTTAGAAGATTTACAAGCATAGTAAGAGAGTCAAAGGCTTAAGCAACACCTAATCCATTTGATGTCAGACTGAAAGTAGATAATCAACCAAGACAACATTCAGATAAAACATAGAAAGGAAAAAGCTCATTTAATATTTCATGGGTTTTATCATCAAGAGCAGGAAAAACATTTAAGTTGCACAAGTAACTATAACCATAGAAGAAGAGACAAACCCTAGAATCCACAGTGACAACTATGAGAGTTACTTGAGACAATTTTAGCTAAGTAAGGAAAAGAGCATGGTTAAGACAGAATTCTTTGACAAACTATAGGTAAAGCTGCTTCAAAAGATGATTTCAAGAACAGAGTAATTCAGAGGTAACAATATGCAGGGCTAGCCATAAATCATAATTGATACTAACTGATCTAAATCATTCAAGATAATAGACAAGCCAAAAAATTATTAGAGAGCAAGATATGAATTCTCTAACACATCTTAAGCAGAAGAAAACATTTAGGCAGTGAAGGAAACAAACAAATCTAAGGTGCCATCAAAAAGCATATATTGGTCTAAATTTTTTGTCCTACTGCAGCATATATGTATCGAAAACATATGAGAAACCTATAAAACATTAACAAGAGAAAATTTCACCATCAACCAAGCCTATGGATCCTGCAAACAGTCCTTCTCCATCAACAAATGAATCAGATCATGCATAAGCTCCAAGACATCAATTTCTCATCAAAGGCTTCAAGGGACTATGTATTACTTTAGAAAAAGTCATCAACATCCAACCAGATATACAAGAGCCTGATGCTCTATTTATGGAGAAAATGAGGAGGTGGAAACCCTAAGAGGCTTGCAGAAACCCTAATTTAGCCATAAATGTCATAAGTGTGCTTAATGACCATGCAAGGCCCAAGACACATAAGAGATAAGGAAATAAATGAAACACACAAAAACATAAATCCCAAATCAAATTAGGAGTGTTTTATCCAAAAAAATATTAAAAAACTATTTTTCCATTAATTTGTGTCTTTTGTTGACTTTTTGGCAAAAAGTTGTCTCTGTACATAGCTCCATATCAACAAAATTTGGGGTCTGTTGCAGCTGAGTTTTGGACCCCTTCTTGGCATCGGATTCGTGCCTGTGATGGCTCGTTGGAAAGATTGGGGAGTATAATTTCGAGAAATACTTCAGTTGTTCTGAATAGATTCCATTTACCTGCTCAAAAATCAAATCTTCCGTGACTACTCAACGCGCAGTGCCAAGCCTGAAAAGGAGGTAGAAAGGTCATTTTTGAGGTGTTTTTTGACCTTTTGAGGGGGAAAAAATGCTCAAAATGATCTGAAATGTTTTGAGGAGATTGATGGAGACATGAAAAACCAAAAATATAAACTTTAGCAGCTTATGATGCCCCAAAAAAGAGCATAGCGCCTAGGGTGCTGCGCTCCTAGGGGCCCAAATTTGGAAAAAACAAAAAGTGTCCAGATTTTCTTCAAAATTGGTGGGTAGACCCCTCAAGGGGTTTTAGACACCTACTGAGAAGCATCAACCAAGATCCTGAGGCTTTCATGAAATTTGGGCCTTTTTAGCTCTTCTAGTTCTAGGAGGGCTTGCCTCAATTTAGCATTGGCAATCATGCTCTTCCTTGCATAGTGTTTGACCATTTTATTCTGCAAGGCAAGGCCCCTCTTGACCTCTTTTAAATGTTTGTGCTCCTATTTGTAATAGTAGATGACCCTTTGTGCTCTTTCAAAATCTTTTTCCCATTCTTGAAGCTGGGCATATTTTTCTAGGAGGAGTAATTTTGTGTTTATCCCTTGGTATTCATTATCACTGTCTAGATCATCAAAGAGAGGGCCTTGAGAAACCTTTTTAATCCTTTTGCTCCTCCTGACTGGTGCCTTTGGCTCAACACTCTTCATTTTTTCTTTGCCTTTGTCCGATGTTTTGATATTTTGTGAGGAGGTGGCCCTTTGCCTCTTAGAGGCAGCAAACACACTCCTTTTCCCTCTATGATAAGTGCATGAGAGAAGGGAAATCATGGGAGTCTCAAAGGCAATGTTGACATCAATTTTTCCTTCACTATGCTCTGATTTTTCTATGTCTTCTATGGACTGATCTTTGTCAAGACTGTCATGACAACTGTCATGAATGTTATGACTCTTCCTTGGACTGTTTTGGGCACTTAGATAGCTGCCTTCCTCATCTGGCTATTCTTCTTCTTCACCGTTTTCCTCTTCTTCCTCATTTTCATCTTCTTCTTCATCATCATTGTCATCTTCCTCTTCATCATCATTGTCATTGTCTTCTTCATCATCATTTTCATTGTCCTCTTCATCATCATGTTCACTGTTTTTATCTTTGTGACTATCATCATTGGTTTTATCTTTGTTTTATTCTTCACTATCTTGCTGCCCTTGGCCATTGCTACTTTCTTCTTGGCCACTTTCCTCTTCTTAATTCTCTTCTTCACTGTCCTCTTGATCATCTTGCTTCCCTTTTCCATTGCTGCTTTCTTCTTGGCCACTTTCCTCTTCCTCCTTTTCTTCTTTGTCATCTTCCTCTTCATAAAATTCTTCTTCATTGTCCTCTTCCTCTCCATCAACTTCGTCTTCTCTGTCCTCTCCTTCATCATCATTATCTGTCTCATCTTATTCCTCACTGTTACCTCCTATTTTCCCTTCACTAGGGCTACTGTCAGCCCCTTCACTTGGTAAATCAGGGGAGGAAGTAATAGGTGAAATTATTTTTGGAGAAGGCACGTGGGGAGATGATGGCTGTGTGGAGGTAGATGGTTGTGAACTGGAAAGCAAGCTCTGCTGGATGAAGGCCCGGGGGTCTGAAAACACATCATGTGAGATGAAGGTCTCCCAAGATATACCTTGTTTCTCTAGCTGGTATAGGACAATCATCTTGATCAGGGAGTGATGAAAAAGGCTAAGAATTTGGTGGTCATAGCTTTTCCTCTTGACAACAGAGGCCATTTTATCAATACTTCGGAAAAGGTAATAGGGTAGGTTCATCATTTTGACTTTGGTGAAATGCATCAGCAATCTTATATGATATGAATAGAGCCGGGAGTACCTTCCCTCACATTTGAAAAAAACTAATAATCTGCCTCATTAATGCTGCATACCTCTCTAGCAAATAAGATAAAGGAAAAATAGCCTTGCATTTTTGCTGACAGATGGGTTTCAAATAAGGCCCATAATAACCCAAATCCAATTTCTTTTGTTTGAACCAAAGCTCACCCACATCTGGTATACTGGTTGCTTTGGAAATGATTTCAGATGAAAACTCAAATTGGACCCCTGCAAGATTAACTTGGTGGTTTTTTAGGCTACAAGAAAACAATCTGGTTAAGTCTGGATGGTATTCAACTTGCTTGACCTTCTCACAAAAATGGTAGCATCCTACATCCTGGAAGCATGAAAGGATCATAGGAGAGGAAGTAATTGGAGTGGTTTCTAGGGGCTCAAATATTTTGGCTTTTCCTCCATGATGTTTTGGCTTGGTGGGAGTATGACTCTCATCACCACTATTGTGACTATTACTCTCTGACATGATGGCTGGTCCAAACAGCAGAAGGAATCTTGAGTTTTTTTTAGGGTATTTGGAGCAAAAATAAGTGGTGTAGGTCAAACTTTTGCAAAGAGGGAAGCTAGGGTGAGGACAACTTTCAAAGCTTGGACTTGGTGGTAGAGGTCAGATTTATACAACTCAGTCTTCTCTTTGTATGAAAACCAATCTTTCTTATAACCCTAGTTCAAAGACAGTGACAATTTTTTTTTGCATAGTCTAGGGTTTTGGTTAATTTCTAATCATGGATGATCTCTTTGATAAAAAATATTTGGGAATAGGAAAGGAATATTGACAAACCTTGTTTCAACTTGCAGAGAGTTTGTGGAGGCAAAAACCCGATTTTGAAAACCTTTGGCACACTTTTCTAAAGTGTTGCTAGGGGTGCAGCGCTAGCGCGTAGCGCCTGCGAGTAGCACCAGGCCGGTCGGACCGTCAGGGCGTAGCGCTGGGTGTAAAGACAGGCTCCGGTGGTCACTTCTGTGCCTGCGCGCAGCGCCACCCCACGAGTGTGTAGTGTAGTGTAATATTACACTGCCTGCCTCACCTCTGTGTGTAGCGCCGGAGTCCAGGGGCGTAGCACCGTGCTCAGTGCGTAGCGCCTGCCAAATTTTTACAGTTTGCCTGAAAACCGAGAAACTTTCCTCTCAACGACTTCTTCTCCTTGGTAAAGTGCAAATGATGCATGGGGAAGGTTCACTTGGCCTTTATTCTTGTTTTGAAAAATAAATTTAAAAATCCCAAACCCACTTTTCTAAGGTTGGGGTTTCCTATCTTTAAATATGTAATTCTACAGTGAACACCCTTTTTAAATATTTCTCGGAAAACATGTTTATTCCTGTAATTCTATTTGGATTTTGGATGGGAATTTAGACTTTAGGGATTACCAAGTGTAAGATAGGACCTGTGATAAGCTTAGTGTGTTTTGAAGACCTAGGATCTAGCATTTTGATTGTCTAGAGGGTTTGTAGAGACAATCAGTTTTTGGGAATATTATCAAAGAGTCATCAAGATTATTGGATTAGTAGGCTTGATCAGTATTAGGGAATCTTGTAGATAAGCAAAACAGAGAATTTGGGCCAAAAGGAAAGACATGGTGTAAAATGAGTGACAGTTGGGGAAAAACAATATGGCTTGAACCTAGGATGGGTCTTCCAGGAGTGTTGGGCTAGTGATGGCTAGATAGGATGATGGAAAAAATAGGAAAAAATTATCCTAAGGGAAATGAAGACTGTGAGATTTCTAGAACTCACAATTCTCATGAAATTTGTTTCTAGAAATCTGGAAACAATGCTTAGTCATCTTGAGGTATGAAAATTAGGGATGACTAACAGTGGCTCCACTTGGGGAGGGCAGCTCCTTTTTAGGAGGTGTCCAAAACTTTCAGATATCTTGGTTTATGAAGACTAGTGCCTCATCCATTGGGAATATTTTTACTTCTTTCACTCGTTGATGCTTACTTGAAACTGTGATCTTAGTAATCTGAAAAAAACATGATTATCATCAACATCATCTCTACCTACCCAACCTACTTTCCTAACATTTTTTTTCTTCCTTGGGTGCATTTGAACTGGCAAACCCTTGAAATTTTTCTTTTTGAAAACAAAAATCAAACTATCTAATTGTACCCTTATCTCTTCCAAGAGTTCAGATTAGGCTAATGAACTCTTTTTATTTTCTACCTAATCTACTCATTTGTCAAGATTTAAGTTGTTTGACAAACTTTATTCCCTAAGCTATAAACATGAAATTGAAAGCATGGTTTAAATCAGGATTAGGCAATCTGACTTACCATGAGTTGTGGCATAAGAACAAGCTGCACACAAAAATGATTTTTCATGAAAGTAAAATAGAAAGATAAGGGCTATGATCTATCATTTGTTATGCATCCTCATCTTCCTCTTTGGTTCTGTTTTGAGCATGCAGAACCAATATCTTTTCATTCCTAATCTATTCTCTTTTGACAAGTCAAGTTTACATGATTTTGACAAGTTTTTCTTTCACTAACCTATCAACAAATAAATTGAAAACATGTTCAGCCATGATTAGGCTAGTTGACTGAACAAGACTTGTTTTTCAAAGACTAGTAGTGGCATTTAGACTAGCACACTTTCAGCAAAATCATTTTTTTGTTATGGGGTTGTACCTATCTTTCCATTCCTGCCCTCTTTTCCCTTTTTTTATTTTTTAGGGTTTTTTTTGTCTTCATATCCTCTCATCAAACAATGGTATGTACAAGGAATGAGAAAGTTTGAACTAAGGTTCTTGATCAAAGTAATGTTTAAGCATGCTCCCATTCACAGGACCTCTAAAAATTTCAGTTCCATCAAGTTCCTTTAAAAAGAAAGCATTGTTACCTCTCACCGAATTAATGATATAGGGACCTTTCCACAAATTTTCAAACTTACCATGTTTGCCTTTGCCCTCCCTTCTTGAATCCCATTTCAGTACCTTGTCTCCAATCTTGAAATCGTTTGCTTTGGTTCTTCTATCAAATATTTTCTTAATATTGTCCTGGATAGCTTGGGTCCTTTTGTAAACTTCTTCTCTTGATTGCTGCAAATGAATGGTTTGGTTCAGCCTCCTGTGCATGTCATTTTCTTCTGATTGAACCTCTTGAAGAAGCTTCTTGACTGGGACTCCTAAAGAGGTGGGAAAAAATGCATCCATGCCATACACTAGTTGATAGGGAGACATACCAATGGATTTCTTGGTGGTTATTCTATTAGCCCATAGTGCATGCACTAGTTTGCTATGCCATGCCTTTTGATTTTGTTCTAAGAGATTCTTAATGATGTTTACAAAGCTCTTGTTAGAGGACTCAACTAGTCCATTCCATTGTGGTAATAATCAGTGGAGTGACCGAGGGTGATGTGATATTTATAGAAAAAGTCCACCATTTTCTTAGATGTAAAGGCAACAATGTTATCAGTGATGATCTTCTTAGGACAACCAAACCTGGATAGGATGTTGGTTTCAATGAATTTCATAATAACTGAATCAATGGCGTTTCTAGAAGGGATGGATTCTATCCACTTGGTGAAATAGTCAGTGGTAGTGAGGATACACTTATGTTGGGAAGATTAAGTAGGATGGATCTCTCCTTTGAAGTCCAAACCCCACTACTGAAAAGGGGCTTCAACACTGATGGGGTGCAAGGGTAAAGATAGGAGCTTTCTTTTTCCATCAAAGATTTGGCATTTATGGCAAGTTATGACTAGTTTGTGAGTATCAGAAAATAAGGTGGGCCAATAGTAGCCAGCTCTAAGGATCTTGTTGGATGTGGGCTTCCAATAGAGGTGACCCCCACATTCTCTTTCATGTAATTCATGCATGATTTTTTCTGCATCATCTTCAAGCAAACATTTAAGTAGTAAACTAGAAAAACTCTTCCAGTACAATACTCCATCTAAAATGCAGAAATTTATTGTTTTCTATTTTAAGAATCTTGCTTTAGTTTTTGAAAAAGAAGGGGGAGCATTGAGATAAAGAAGCACATAAATAATATCAGCATACCAAGGTGAATTTAGAAACATTTATTCAATGTATGGTGTTGTATTTTCTTCAGTTTCTTCTAACATGCCAGCCATATTCATGTCTAGAGCTTGGAAATTTGAGTCAGCCATAATTTCTGCAAGTCCTTGTCCCTTAATCAATTTAGTGGGTCTGATTTCCAAATAATACTCTAAAATGGTAGCAATACACTTGCCCCTTTTACCATCAGGGTCTTGATTAAGTATATCTTTGACAACCGTGTTTGGGACAAAGGCTATGATATGAGAATACAAAATATAAACTCTAAAATCCTTCAAAGTTTTGATTAAGGCAAAGGCTTGTTTCTCCATAATGTTATATTTCAGAGGAGCATCCCTTAAGGCTTTGCTGAAGAAAGCTATGGGCTGCTCTTGTCCCATGATGTTCTTTTGCAACAACACTGTTGCCACATCATGTTCAGAGGCAAAGGAGAAAATGTAAAATTCCTTGGTGAAGTCAGGGATGATTAAGACTGGTGTTTGCGTGAGTGCTTGTTTTACCAACTCAAAATATTGTTTTGCTTCCATATTCCACTTCATTCCTACCTCCTTTTTCAACATATTGGTGATATTTCTTAGGAGCTCAGCAAGGTTAGGGATGAATATTCTTAGGATGTTAATCTTTCCAATGAAATATTGCAGCTCTTTAATGTTTCTAGGGTGGCTGATTTGTAAGATGCCTTCTATTCTTTTGGGATCTATCTTGATTCCCTCCTCAGAGATGATGTGACCCAAGAGTTTTCCTTCCTGAAGGCCAAACAAATTTTTCTTAGGATTGAGGGACATGCCATACTTTCTACATTTTTCGAAGACTTTTCTCAAGTGGACTAAGTGATCCTCATCAGTCTTAGAGTAGACAGTGATGTCATCAAGGTATATGACCATGAAGTAACCTATGTCTTCCGAAAAAGCTATGTACATTTCCATTTGGAAATTAGCCCCTGCATTCATTA